>CM050412.1:61801098-62303182 GCA_027564155.1 Gymnocypris eckloni scoliostomus | reverse complement strand
AGCTCCCTGGGTGAGCCAGAATGAGCCAGTCGTCCAGATAGTTCAGTACACGGATGCCCTGGAGCCTCAAAGGGGCCAGTGCAGCATCCATGCATTTGGTAAATGTCCTCGGGGCCAAAGCCAGGCCGAAGGGCAGGACCTTGTATTGGTAAGCCTTCCCTCCAAAGGCGAACGAAGGAATCTCCTGTGTCTTTGAGCGACCTGGATGTGAAAATCGCATCCTTCAGGTCGATGGTGACAAACCAGTCTCCCTCCTGGACCTGAGATATGATAGTCCTCATCGTCAGCATCTTGAACTTCCCTTCGTAGAGGAAAGATTCAACGCCGTAGATCCAGAATAGGCCTCAAGCCGCCGTCCCTCTTTGGAGCGAGGAAGTAGCGGCTGAAGAAACCTTGTTCGACTTCCGACTGCGGTACTTCCTCTATTGCTCCTTTCTGCAGGAGGAGGAAAGTTCCTGTTGTAGAACAGAAGCCTTGGAGGCGCTGTTTACTACTGTCAGGTGAACCCCGTCGAAACGGGGGGGATTTTTCCCAAACTGAAGAGTGTAAACGGCTCGAATTGTGCGGAGAACCCACAGCGATACCCCGGGTAAACGCTCCCATTCGTGAAGGTAGTGTGACAGAGGGATCAGAGTGTCGTGCAAGGGAAGACATACCTGAGATTGAGTGTCGAGAAGGCCTGGAAGCAGCGGCACCCTCCACCGTGAAGGAGAGCCCTCTGCTTCCTTGCTCGGGATGGCGGAGAGAGAAGTGCTGGGCTGACGGGTGGCCGGCACGGGTTCCGTACACTGCAGGAGAGAAACAGCTGTGTCTCCTAACATGCGGCTCGCCGGCGGCGAGTGGACGGGCTGCAAAGGGGAAAAGACGAACGTGTCCCCCAACTGCCAGCCCGAGTGAAAATGAGGGTGGATTGGATCTGCACACCAAGCCTCGAAGGGTGGTTGTGACAGATTTAAGTGAGGAGAGCGCGTTCGGGGCGGGCAGAAACGCTTTCGCGGTCTGGCCTCGCCCCGTAACGGTGAAACGACTCTCCTCATTCCGACCCGGAGGTCAGGAACGACCCAGGTTAGCCGAAGCGGCAGGCTTGTTGGGCCGCTTCATGTTAACCCGCTTGTGTGGTTGTTGGCGGGAAGAAGACCGGCCGCGGGCTCCCCAAACCGTAGTGGGGGGAAGGCGCGTGTCTTTTCCTTCTCCCGAATCTTGGTCAGGTTGAGCCACAGATGGCGTTCTGCGGCCACCGAAGCCGCCATAGAGCGCCCCACGGCACGTGCGGTGTGCTTGGTGGCTCTCAGAGCCAAGTCAGTGGCTCTTCGTAGCTCCTTCACGGCTTCAGGAGTCAAGCCGGTCCCTTCGTCCATTTCCTTCAGGACGTCCGCCTGGTAGGCCTGAAGGATGGCCATTGTGTGAAGGGCCATACCTGCCTGACCGGCCGCGATGTAGGACTTCCCGATAAGGCGGAAGTGGTCCTACGGCTTGGAAGGAAGGAGGCGGGACTTCCAAGAAGGAGCCAAAGAAGGTGAAAGATGTGAGGCCAAAGTATCCTCAATCACCGGCATGGCGGTGTAACCCTGCTCCACAGAACCCACAAGGTTGGTGAAGTCAGCGGCTGCCGCGTTAGTAAGGCGGGAGGAAAATGGCTGCTTCCAGGAACTGGAGATCTCACGATGCAGATCACTGAAAAATGGCAGCTTCCTCCTTTCAAGCTTGGAGTCGATGAGGAAATGATCGTCGAGCTTGAGCTCGAGACTCGCGGGCTCATCGGGCCAATCCAGCGCAAGCTTTTCGGTGGCGAAGCACGTCCACGTACTCAGAGTAGGCCGCTGAAGGCCGCGCCTCCTGGCCGCTAGGCGGGAGCGCATCTGCTAAAGCAGGCCCGAAATCCTCGGAGTCGGAGGCTGCCGTGTGCAGAATATCATCTAGCCCGAAAGAAACGAAATCACGTGCTTTCGGGCTAGGAAACTGAAAATCAGGCAAAAATTTGACCGGCGACCCGCACGCGCGCCGGAAGAGGGAGGGAGAGAAAAGGCGAGGCCTGTCTGCTCACTCTCCATCTCCTCGAGCTCGACATCCGAACCCCAGCTCGTGGCTCTACGAGAGGCCACGGCCTCACGAGGGGCCGCGATCTCACGAGGAGGCGCGGAGGTGCTTGATGCGCGCCGGGAAAATTTGGAGGATTCACGTTCATAATCCTCAAGCCGAGAGCGGAGGGTTATGAGACGGAAATCGTTGCAAATTTTGCAGTTAGAGGTCCCATAAACCGCCTCACGTGCATGCGAAAAACCCAAGCACAAAATGCACTTACTGTGTGGGTCCTCGCGAGCGATGAAACGCGCACACGGCGGAATACAGCGACCAAACTCCATGGCACTTCACCGCGAGGAGAAACAAAGTTCCACTGAGGCAGTCGCCGAATTGCAAATGGATAATCGCAAGGGTAGTAGATGGGTAGGAAATCGCAACAACGAAGGGCGATGTGGCCGCTTCGTGAAGGCAGAGAAATCTGAGGAGTGGATGGCGCGTTCGCCAGTGTGACCTGACGACGTCATTGCGTCGGAGATGGCGTCGCGCCATCAGCCAATGAATTGGCGTGATTCTATATGGGTTCAGGACTCGGTCACGCGGAGGCGTTCCCAAAGCGTGCTAAAGCTACGCAGTCTTAAGTTACCTATGAACGAGAACTAAAAGATTGAATCCAAGATATGGCGATAATATAGCATAATGTGAAATATATAAGCTATTTTTTTTAAAAGATCAATCATTTTTGATAGGGAACACCAAATAAAGGATTTTCAGTGCAGCACAAGGGCTAAACACTTCAGACTTTTTGTCTTCCTAAAACCAGGCCTTAATGGAAGCTTTGGGATCATTTGAACACTGTGCTCTACTGAAATTTGGTTGTCCTCCCTCTCTGGTCTCACTCTTTCCATTCTAAACGTTTTTCCCTCACCAGTAATCAGGTGTCTTCATCAGGGGCTGTGCAGCAGACGACACACATTCACCAATCATTCTGACTTTCACCAGCTTTGGCACGGTGTTATTTGATGGCACGGCAGCACAAAGCACACCACCTGTTCTTTTCCTCAAATGCGTTTGTCTCTGATTGTCCATTGTCCAGCGATGTAAATCGTTCCTTCCATTGTACTCTTACTTTCATATTCATACGTTCTTTCTGGTCAGATTGAACTAGACTATCATTGATTGCCAGGGGAGGAAGAAATACGTCTCTAAATTGCAATCAGTGTTTTTTACAATCCCTACAAACTGATTGCATAACCAAAAAAATAATAAATCATGCAGTGTTTCCAGTAGACAGCCGCCTGCTACAGTTATAATGTATTCCGATATGATCTCATTTTGTCTAGTCCTTTTTGTTTCTGCCCTTGATGAAAAGATCCTTCTTGCATTTTTCTCAGATAACACTCTCTGCTTGTGACAGATAAGAAATATAGCACACCATGATGTTCTTGAGAGTTATGTTAATTGCTACCGCAAGACAAGCTCCACTCAAACTCTCAACCAACATCTGGGCGGTCTGTCGCCGCAGCACTTCACGTATGAATGATGGTTGCTTCACATCTGAATCTTAAGAATTACTTGTTTCTGAAGCATTTTTCCAAGTACACTCTAGTCAAATTAAATTTAAACAATATCCAAACCAGATTTTGACTATTTTCCTAAACCTGCTGAGATTAATGCCTTCATGGGTGGCTGTCTTCTAATGTATTCTTCTAACTGACTGACTGTGTTGAAATCCCATTGACAGCAACTATGTGCATCACACAAAAAATACGAACAAGTAATTAATAAATGGTTCACTCCTAGAATTATGAATGGAAGAAATTGCAATGCGTAAAAGGTGACTGTACAAATGGGAGTCAGTTAAATGAGACAAAATACATTGTAATTTTAGTAAAAGAAGCAATACACATTGTTGCCAGGCAATGTGAGGTAAAATACACCTTTAGAAAAAATATCTAAAAATCCACAATTATTTTAGGGCTTCTAAAAAATGTATCTTCTCAGTGGGCCAGTGCCCTCTAAGGTACATATTTGCACCTTATGTATCCCTAAAAGTTGCATAATAGTATATTAAGGGTACATATTACTACTCCTAGATGCCAATATAAACAGTTTTAGGGGGCAGTCTAGATAAGGTACAACATTGCCCTTGCAAGGGTCCTGCCCCATGCACTGACAAGCTGTATACCTAATATGTACATATTAGTACAAAAGTACATATTATTATTCCCATTGCACACAAACTCACCAGATCACTCAGTGCATGGTTATAGAGTTTACTAGCTTTTTATTTAACAACTTCTTTATGTGTGAAAAATAATAGGATTACAGAATTACAGTTATCTGTTTATTTTTTACAGATACATTTTTTCTATCAAGTTTTAATTATTTCTGATGAAATATTATGTCAAATAAATATACTGTTCATTTAATGACATAAATTATGCATGTGTTATTTACTTTCGGCCACCCTGCTCTCTAAGATATACTGGCATTGTCGGCCCACCACTTTATCAGACTGGCAAAGTCACATGATTTCAGCAAGCGAGGCTTAATTAGGTCATACTGTCTCAAAACTTTTGTCATTTCAATGATTTAATGCTAGGAGAAAGTTGAACCCATAAACCAGTGTCTAATGAATGGTTTTAACTTATATGAATGGATTTAGAGTTTTGAAAAGCTCAGTTACTTCCATCACTATTTTATCTATTATCTGTCAGTGGGCAGAACTAAGAACATACTTGCCTTGTAAGACATAGCCTAAAATATTGCATACTCAAATATTGTGCAAAATAGTTTATTTGAATTAGTTCAAACTTTAACTGTACCTCTTTGAATAATGAAATAGAGTTTGATGGTAAATTAGAATTGCGTACAAAGGAAGGCATCTATAAAGGCAGTATAGTGTTGCTGCCTTTGGGAACAGCCTTCAGATCTGAAGTGGGCAGATGATACACATTTATGAGTATTTTTAAAGCTCTGAATTTCTCCCTCATAAGACAAGCTTTAGAGGGGAGAACATGAAGGTACAGAGGGATCTAACAGATAAGAAGCTAAATCCATGGATAGTGAGTAAATGTCTAACAAGAGAGGTTCTGTGATGCACATCCCTTCTCCACATGTATTTCCTGCAATCACATGAATAATGTATGCTCTTTTTCATTCTCGTCTATTTTCTCACTTTACAGCTTCCTTCGGCAACATTTCATAGCTCGTCTATACTTTTGGCAGCTTTCTGGACTTCCCGGCAGATACGGGAGGACTACAGAGAAAGAGAGAGAGAATCTGCCTGGCGGTGGAGCTGTGGACTGTTAACTCAACACCAATTTAATGGACAGGACCGTCTTTTATGCAGATCTGAATGGGACTCAAAAGGACAGAGTCGGACTCTAAAACTGTAATATAGTAATAACATTCAAGTCTCACCTTATCTCTACAAAACCTAGAGCACCAACCAGAGCTCTGTCAGACAATAGTGAGCATACAGATTGGATTAAGACGTTGACTTTCAAGAAGTTGACTCCAAATCAGAAGATGAACATTGATTTTAGATCATGTTAAAGAGCGATTCATCTCATCTAGTGTTGGGATGTCTGATAGACCTGCTTTTTTAACCCAGCATCACTCGCTCATCATGGACGTAGATGCAAAGCTGAAGAAATCCTGTTTCTACAAGTGTGGGAACAGACAATTCCTCTCCTACCTCTCACGATAGACTTATCATTTCATTTGCAGAGAATTAGATATAGAATAAGGCATGAAGTTTGATTATTCAATATCTTCCCATTCAAGCTAAAGGGATATTCGCACTGACAAAAACAACGACTACATGATCTGAAACTGGATATTATGGACAATTTGTCTAAAAATGAACATTGAATGTTAATAACATCAGATGTACACACTTAAAAACCAACCATCGTTTTGCTTTTCTTCTCAGGACGTTTAAGAGCTTCGTACATTGCTTCTGCTGTTACCTTCTTAAGTTATATTCTCGATTTCAGTGTCCTTTATAAACTCTTGCACACAATGTAGCAGGTGTTCTCCTAATATACAAAGCATATATCAGAGTATGAATATACTTTTACTCTTGGAGTTAGAGTACGTGTCTAGATCACTCGTAGAAGTCCCAGTTGTCTAAGCAATAATGTAAAGAAGTGCCACATGTCTGCATGGCTAGACCTGTTAGAGACTATTTTTAAATCAGCTTACAATTACAAACTCTACACAAGCAAACGCTTCTAGGTTCTACATCAATTTGGTGTTGCGTTGCAAGATGTCACAATTTATAACACTCTTCAAGTACAGTCAGTTTTCTCTTCCAGGTCAACTATTGTGATGGCAGAGCGGCAGATTGAAGAGAACACCAAATAGTTGTAGGTTTTCCTTGGATCAGTGTGTTTAACCATGTTGGCGTTTGTTGGGTCAGTGTGGACATGGCCGTTGTGTTACCCAACATAATAAATCCAAAAGCTAACTTTAAATGTTTGAAATGTTGCTGGCTGTTTGAACTAGGCTTTTGAGTAATGAGGTTTGTTATCTCCAAGAACACACGAAGGCATGTTAAGTGTACTGTAGAGAGACAGTTTGTTTCCTCTAGTGTGATAAAAGAGTTTTGCGGAGAGAATATAAATCTTTCCACATTGTGACTCTGTCTTTATTGGTGCTGATGAATCCTGAACGATCCAGCACTCAACTACACTCTGATGCAGTGGCATGTTTAAGGAAGGTTGAATGTTAGTCTGAGTTACTGTAAAATCTCATTTTTACAAAGCAGCTGGAGTCTCAGTGTGACACCAGGCATTGTTCAAGGCTTTTACACAATTTACTCAAAGCTGACGGAAATATGGCCCTGTGTTTATATGAAACTGACAGGCTGGAATTCTCTCTGAAATTCATGTGACGTAATGATAGATGGGTTTCCAGAGCATTTCGCTGATTCTTGCATTCTGACATAATTTAAAAAAATTATCTACAGACATGCAATGGGCTTATTTAAAATCTTGTTATGCAAAAATGTGAGGGAAATGAACATTGGTTATGTAATGACTTGCTACCAACATGATTATACAAGACATAGTGTGGCAAAGACAGCTATATGCGCGTGTTTTGTTTTGGAATAAAGTTTTCAAAATATGGATTTCACATATGTGAAGTTTGTCTTTCACTATTGTTTGAAACAAGTATGGTATAATGTACTGACATGTACTGACAAAAACATGAATAGCCTGAATGCACTGTAAGTCGCTTTGGATAAAAGCGTCTGCTAAATAAATAAATGTAAATGTAAATAATGGAGTAAATGCAAAGTAAATAAAATTTATAAAAAATGGCCAAACCACCCAAATTTGTCAGATTTATCTACATTAAATAATCCTTTTGAAAAAAATCTGTCTTTTAGAATGTTTTTGGATTTTTTTCCTTTCCCCTTAAAATAAAAATCGAGTAAAAACAGTAATATTGTGAAATACGTCAGTTTCTGTTTTATTGTAATATATTTTATTCCTGTGATGTAAATTAGAATTTTCAGCATTCTTCAGTGTCACATGAGCCTTCAAAAATCATTCTAATATGCTGATTTGCTGCTCAAGAAACATTCATTTTTATTATCAATGATGAAAACAGTTGAGATATTTTATGTTTTTGTGGAAAAACATTTTTTTCAGGATTCTATGAAAGTTGCTAAGATCAGCATTTATTTGAAATATAAATAAATATTGTGTCTGCTGTTACATTGGATGAATGTATATTATTTAATTTATTCAATTATATTTACTGTTTTACTTAATATTATACTTGAATCCTTGCCGAATAAAAGTATTTCCTTATTTCTAAAAGTCTTACTGAGCTCTAAACCTTTGAATGGTAGTGTAACGTAATTGCTTTAGCTTTTGTGAAAATATTATGGCTCACAACTGTAGAGATTTAACAGAGTCACTCAAATGTTTTGAATTTGTTCACCAAAAAGATTAATATGTTCAAAGATTTGCTTAATGATTCTTTTTACAGGTTACGTGTGGTCCTCCTGTTGTTAGTCACTGAATCATTCATTCAAGACCTTTTTCAGGAACAAGATATAATTTGTTTATATATATATATATATATGTATATATATTCAGTATCTCAGAAGTGAGTACACCCCTCACATTTTTGTAAATATTTTATTATATCTTTTCATGTGACAACACTGAAGAAATGACACTTTGCTACAATATAAAGTAGGCATAGTGAGTGTACAGCTTGTATAACAGTGTAAATTTGATGTCTCCTCAAAATAACACAGCCATTAATGTCTAAACCGCTGGCCACAAAAGTGAGTACACCCCTAAGTGAAAATGTTCAAATTGGGCCCAATTAGCCATTTTCTCTCCCAGATGTCATGTGACTCGTTAGTGTTACAAGGTCTCAGGTGTGAATGGGGAGCAGGTGTGTTAAATAAACCAAGAACTCTCTGAGGATCTGAAAAAAATAATAGTTGCTCTACATAAAGATGGTGTAGGCTTTTCGCGCGAAAAAAATTGCTCAATTCGCGCCATTCGCGCCGCCTCATTCGCGCGAATAGCGCTGCAGGATTGTCTTTCGCGTCTTTGCATTGACTTAACATGTAAATCATTCGCGCGATTCGCGTCATTCGCGTCTGGTGTGAACGCACCTTTAGGGGTTTGGAACAACATGAGGGTAATTAATGACAGAATTTTCATTTTTGGGTGAATTATCCCTTTAATGCAGCCTATTC
This sequence comes from Gymnocypris eckloni scoliostomus, assembly GCA_027564155.1. Classification (NCBI taxonomy): domain Eukaryota; kingdom Metazoa; phylum Chordata; class Actinopteri; order Cypriniformes; family Cyprinidae; genus Gymnocypris; species Gymnocypris eckloni. Next base: position 62,294,427 of record CM050412.1, on the reverse strand, counting down.
TCATACAAGGTGATGTATCAAAACAGAAAAAAAAAATTGAGTTGGTTCCACCATCAGAGAATCTATCCGTCCTGCCCCTTTGCCCAAAGTGCCCTTTTGTCAAGGCAATATATATATATATATATATATATATATATATATATATATATATATATATATATATATATATATATATATTTTACACCCTTCTGTGAAGGCCTGCTCAATCTAACTATTAGTAAAATTAATGATTAATAATTTAGCCGTAAATAAAATCACCCACATGATAACCTTTCACCTGACGACCTCATCCGAACGATCCTCGCGCTCAGGCACCACTTCAATATCGTCCGCGCTACGGTTGCAGCTTAAGTAAGTGGGGTTCTCAGCGGAGTGGTATGCTTGTTTACTTATCATTATTATTATTTTACAAGAACAACGTGAAGAGAACATGCATTGCACAGCTTTTGTTTAAATCGCTGTGTTTAGACTGCAGCAAACGCCACTTCTAACGTTATACAGCAGCACCATAAACAAAGGTGCATGTGTTCACTTCGTTCGTGTTATTTGAGGAGAAAAGTTTCATGGGGTGGAAGGTTCTGGTATTTTAATGTCATTTGACTAAAATCTATTCATACTTTTACTTTTATTGTTACAGTATTTACAGCATCCGCATCAATACGCGTTTCAGCAAGGAATGCATCACTATACATTGCTGTTATGATATTTTGTGCACAGCCCTATTTAAAGCCTTGTTTCATGTGCCCCTTTTATATTTTGAGCACCTGCCCCTCCAAAGGTCTCTGCACGGCCCTGGTGCAGACTGAGATGGAGGAGAGTTAGTCACTGTGCTGTTTTATTCATGAAGGACCTCTATGAGCCGTGTGTCTGAATACCTCAAGCTTCTCCTGGTCACACAACAGAGAGCTGATTCACTTCAGCAGACCCACGGTCAAAAACTCTGAAGAATATAACTTTTAGCTCATTTCAAACATGTTTTTCTATTGTTCCTTTGCTCTTTTTTAGCTAGTAAGTTGACTAGCTTAACATTTTCAGACACGATTGATGCATTGAAACCTGGTTATGGTGTTAAAAAATGTTTAGTTAGACAGCCCACTAGGTTTTAAATGAAAGCCATTTAAAAAAAAACTCCCCCACATTCCTTTAATCACCAGTTTATTTCCCGCTGCATGCATCTGGCCCGCATCCATTATTTCTCCCCTTCTCATTTTCAGGATTTGAAACCCCTTCTAAAGCCTCTCAAAAGAATTCAATACTCAATAGAGCTGTTCGGTTTGTCTCCTAAAACCCGTAACAGAATTAGCATTTCAGAGCCATGGATTCCCTTCTGAGTTTTCAACGGGTTTTAGAATAAATTACACATATTCATACCTCAAACGTGAGTTTTGAACTGTTGTGTGCTGAAGAAACACAAGTTGCTGACGTAAGAACATGAGTTAATGTGCTTGATGAATTGGACAGTTGTTGTAATCCTTATGTAGCAATTTGTTGGCAAATTTGATCTCTTTAAAGAATCAGCCTTCCATGTTGTAGCTATAGATACGACGGCGTTTTAGTGCCACATAAAAAAATAAAAAAAATCTAAGATTACGAGATTAAAGTCGTAATATTTCGAGAATAAAGTCGAAACTACGAGAAAAAAATGCGAAATGTTACGAGAATAAAGTCGAAACACTACGAGAATAAAGTCGAAATGTTACGAGAATAAAGTCGAAACACTTCGAGAATAAAGTCGTAATATTTCGAGAATAAAGTCTTAATATTTCGAGAATAAATTCGTAATATTTCGAGAAAAAACTCGTAGTAATACGAGATTAAACTCCTAATATTTTGAGAAAAATCACAGAATTGCTAGAAACAATGGACGTGGAGGATTTGGTTAAATCCTACTTTAGATTAGGATTTAGCAATAAGGAAATTCTTTGTCTTTTGGCGCATCAGCACGCAGTTATAATTAGTAAAAGGACACTGCAGCGGTTATGTAGGAAACTTAATTTATTCAGAAGAAAAATAACGACGTCGCCAGTACTTCAGCCGGGGTCCCAACGCATTGTGGCATTATGGCATATTCGGAGACGTCGAGCGCGCCGAAGTTCAACTCCTTCAGGGTCGATTTCTTTGATCACCATCCTCATAGTCTCTTGAGAAACAACATATCCTCTTCGAATAGCACGCAGATGTAACCATCGATATCCTTGGAGTCTACCACTGGTCGCCATCTCAGACTGCACAAAAGAGGCAATTTCCTCAATGTCTGTCTGATTTTTTCTTCTGAATAAATTAAGTTTCCTACATAACCGCTGCAGTGTCCTTTTACTAATTATAACTGCGTGCTGATGCGCCAAAAGACAAAGAATTTCCTTATTGCTAAATCCTAATCTAAAGTAGGATTTAACCAAATCCTCCACATCCATTGTTTCTAGCAATTATGTGATTTTTCTCAAAATATTAGGACTTTATTCTCGTATTACTACGAGTTTATTCTCGAAATATTACGACTTTATTCTCGTAATATTACGACTTTATTCTCGTAATATTAGGACTTTATTCTCGTAATATTACGAGTTTATTCTCGTAATATTACGACTTTATTCTCGTAATATTACGACATTATTCTCGTAACATTTCAACTTTTTTTCTCGTAGTTTCGACTTTATTCTCGTAGTTTCGACTTTATTCTCGAAATATTACGACTTTAATCTCGTAATCTTAGATTTTTTTTTTTTTTTATGTGGCACTAAAACGCCGTCGTATATAGAAGACCATTTCCACAACAAATTTAAAAAGCTGTTCAGAGAGTTTATATCTCGCAATTCTAACTTTTTCTTTCAAATGCAATTTTATATCTCACAATTGTAATTTTTTTCTAGTTTTTATTTTTAAATTATTCTTATTTACCGGTCACAATTCAGACTCTTTATTTTTATTGTGAGTTCATACTTCACAAATCTGACGTTGAGTTGCAATTTCTTGCAATTCTGATTTTTTCTTTGTATTGAAAATTTCGAGTTTAAATTTGGCCATTTTTTTCTTTTTTTCTTGGAATTCTGAGCTTTTTCCAGAAAATACAAGTTTATACATTGCAATTCCAACTTTTTTCTCAGAATCTTGAAAATCTGATTTGTTTTTTCTTTGAACTGAACAATTCTGACTTTTTTCATTTGCATATTATTTGGAAGTGAAAGTGACAGTGACTTGTCATATGGCCAAGTATGGTGACCACACTCAAAAAAAAAAGTTGTTGAACGAACTTAAAAAAATTAGAGTAAACTTTTCCATGAAATTGAATTACATTTTTCCACCAAAATCGAATTTGTTTGAAATTAGTTGTTGTAATCTTGTTGTATAAACTTAAATTCCTTCAGTGAAGACTACAAAAAAAAATTGGGTCATTCCTACTAGATAAAGTTTTGCCATGCCATGCCTGTGCACAAAACAACAGCAGGGCACAGTAAAATATAAAATATGATAAGCAAATAAAGAAACATACAACAGATAAATTAGGTATATACATACAAAATAGACAATGTAAATAGGCAAATTATATATGTGATAGTTGCAATCCAGCCGCTACATTGTGATTTTAACATCAGTAGCCTACACTCAAACAAATTATTCATTGGATGAATTGTAATTGAGTTGGGCCAACTCAACTTGATCAAATATAGTTTAAATGAAATTGATACATTGATGAAGTGATGTTTTTATGCTTGCTAAAACATTTAACTGGATAATAAATTGTTTCTACACTCAAAATAAATTATTTGTTGGATTTACTTAACTTTAGGCATTAGCCAATTTGTTAGGCATAGCATATGATGATATTGTTACATCCATGGCATGCCCATAATTGTTTCTTTGTTATTAAAACAACTTTGTTTCATGTTAGCTGGTCCTCAACCCAAGCACATGCTCTACACTTTACTACAATGGTAACCCCCCAAAACACTAACATACCAGAAACTCTTTTAAATACAAACATAAAAGAACATTAAACATTAACAAGTCTCCCAATTTTATCATCTAAATAAAAAATGCCTAAAATAAAATTTTATTTCAAGATTTACTCTCCTTATCCAGCCCTGTGCAAAGCATGATGGGAAGGGAAATCCACTTCCTAGTTACACAAGTAAAATCATTTATGTTCTTTCAAAATGAAAATATTGAGTTGAGCCAAAACGCAACTGTTTCGAGTCAGTTTAACACAACGCAATTGTATAAATGGGAAACCTAACATAATGGTGTTAAATGAAAATTATTTTTTAAAATAAACTGAACAGTGTTGGAGAATAATTTGTTTGAGTGTAGTTTCATCTTGATGACATACATCCGGTTAAGAAGAACAAAATATATTCTTGTTGACTCAATTAAAAAAAAACGTGTAAACCTAATTTTTTTAAATTACATTGTTTATATTTAATAAAATTAAGTTGGGACCATTTTTACCAAGAGTTATGTTGTATGAGCTCATTTTAATTAATGAAATTGAACAAAGAGCAAAAATCATTTTTTTGAGTGCAATACTCGGAATTCGTGCTCTGCATTTAAACCAGCTAAATGCACACACACACACACACACACACACACACACACACACACACACACACACACACACACACACCGTGAACACACACCCAGAGCAGTGGGCAGCCAGTCATGCTGCGGCACCCAGGGAGAAGTTGGGGGTTCATTGCCTTGCTCAAGGGCACCTCAGTTGTGATATTCAGGGTGGAGAGAGCGCTGTACATTCACTCCCCCCACCGACAATCCCCACCGGACCTAAAACTCGAACCCGTGACCTTTCGATTACGAGTCCGACTCTCTAAACATTAGGCCACGACTCGGAGCTATTTCCATATTTATTTCAAGAAATGTTTTGGTACATTACACTTTGTATTCATATCAGTGCACAAAATCACATATTACATGTTCAAAATTAATATTGCTTTTTTATGATCCATCAGAAAAATGTTATTCACAAAATTAGACAGGCTCAGATTGGCCATCAGAAGCGGTGACTGATTTGGCTTGCTGCCCTGCAGTTTCTGCCAGGATATTATGTTTTTCTACAGATTCTTTCTTAGTGGTGTACACTTAGGGTATTTATTATTACTGCCTGGCCAATGCACCCATGTGATTTCTGAATAAAACTAATAACAGTCCATCATTCTCATAACTTTTAAACTTCACACATTCAACACGTGAGAACCAAAGATGGTATTTATTCTCCTCCAGGGAGCAGAGCTTCAGGTCTGTGAATCCAAATAACTTACATTTACATTTACATTTAGTCATTTAGCAGACGCTTTTATCCAAAGCGACTTACAATTGGGAGTACATAAAGCGATTAATCTTGAAGAGGCAAACATACAGAGGAAGTGCCAATAACACCAAGTCTCAGGCATTGTTCAAATAAGTACATGCTAGCAAGGGAAGGAGAGAAAGATGAAGATTTTGAAAAAGTGAAAGTTCAATTTTTTTTTTTTTTTTTTATGTATGTTTTTTTTTATGTAGTCAAGTAGAGTTGAAAGAGATGAGTTTTCAGTTGTTGCTTGACAATTGACAGGGATCCAGCATTCCGGATGGGGGTGGGAAGATCATTCCACTGGCCAGGAACGGTGAAAGAGAATGTTCTGGAGAGTGATTTTGAGCCTCTCTGTGATGGTACCACGAGGCGTCGCTCACTAGCAGATCTCAGACTTCTGGAGGGGATGTAAATTCGTAATAGTGAGTGGAAGTAGGTGGGTGCTGAGCCTGTGGTTGTTCTATATGCAAGCATCAGTGTCTTGAACTGGATGCGAGCTGCAACTGGTAGCCAGTGCAAAGAGACAAAGAGAGGTGTAACATGGGCTCTTTTGGGCTCGTTGAAGACCAGTCGTGCCGCTGCATTCTGAATCATTTGTAGAGGTTTGATTGTGTTTGATGGAAGTCCAGCTAGAAGAGCATTGCAGTAGTCCAGTCTAGAAATGACAAGGGCCTGGACAAGAAGTTGTGCAGCATGCTCTGTCAGAAAGGGCCTGATCTTTCTGATGTTGTGTAGTGCAAACCTGCAAGATCGAGCAGTCTTTGCAATGTGCTCTTTGAAGGTCAGCTGGTCATCGAAGATTACACCAAGATTTCTGACCAAAGCTGATGGGGTAATTGTTGATGAACCTAACTGAATCGTGAAATCATGCTGTAGAGTTGGAGTTGCAGGGAAGACAAGAAGCTCAGTCTTTGCCAGGTTGAGCTGTAGATGGTGTTCTTTCATCCATGCCGAGATGTCCGCCAGGCAGCCTGAGATCCGTGCAGCTACCGTTGGATCATCTGGTCGAAATGAGAGATAGAGCTGTGTGTCATCAGCATAGAAATGGTAGGAGAAGCCATGTGCCTGTATGATGGGAGCCAGTGATGTAGTGTATGTGGAGAAGAGGAGGGTCCAAGAACCGAGCCCTGGGGAACCCCAGTGACCAATTGATGTGCTTTGGATACCTCCCGCCCCAGGCCACCCTGAAAGACCGACCAGTGAGATAGGATTCAAACCAGCGAAGTGGAATCCCAGTGATATCCAGTGATGAGAGGGTGGACAGGAGGATCTGATGATTGACAGTGTCAAAAGCGGCAGACAGATCCAGCAGAATGAGGACTGATGATATGGAATCGGCTTTTGCAATTCGCAGGGCTTCAGTGACCGATAGTAGCACAGTCTCAGTTGAATGGCCACTCCTGAAACCTGACTGTTTAGCGTCCAGTTTGTTGTTCTGTGAAAGAAACAATGAGACCTGGTTAAAGACAACTCGTTCGAGTGTTTTGGCAATGAATGGAAGGAGAGAGACAGGTCTGTAGTTGTCTAAAAGAGAAGTGTTTAATGTAGGTTTTTTGAGCAGTGGGGTTACTCGAGCCTGCTTGAATGCAGTGGGGAAGATGCCTGTGAGGAGAGATGTGTTGATAATGTGTGTGAGTGCTGGTAAGAGTGTGGGAGAGATTGCTTGGAGAAGGTGTGAGGGGATAGGGTCTAGAGGACATGTTGTAGGATGGCTGGAGAGGAGAAGTTTGGATACTTCCGCCTCAGTGAGGGGACAGAAGGAGAAGATGGGAGTTTGAGCAGTGGATCTAGTTGGTTGGGGGTCCTGTATGAGTGGAGGTGAAAACTGACTACTGATTGTTTTAGTTTTGTTTGTAAAAAAAGTTGCAAAGTCATCAGCTGTTATAGACGTGGTGGGAGGTGGTGGAGGGACAGAGGAGAGAATTAAATGTTCTAAAGAGATTACATATATGGAGCATTGTTGATCTTGTTATGGAAATGTGATGATTTGGCAGTGTGGACTTCAGCAGAGAAAGATGAAAGAAACGATTGATACATACTCAGGTCCGACGGCTCGTTTGATTTTCGCCATTTTCTCTCTGCCGCGAGTCTGGTCCGATGTTCACGAAGAACATCAGATAACCAGGGGTTAGAAGGGGCAGTTCGTGCTGGCCTGGAGGAGAGAGGACAAATGTCATCTAGACAAGTGGTTAAAGTAGAGCATAAAGTATCAGTAGCAGCATTCACATCCAGAGATGAGAAATGTGTAGGTGAGGGAAGAGAGGAGGATACTACAGAGGAAAGATGTGAGGGAGAAAGGGAGAGTAGGTTTCGTCTAAAAGTAACCGGTAAGGGGGTTGGTGGCACCCGGGTAGCAAAGTGTAATGTGAATTTAATGAAGAAATGGTCAGAGATATGTAGTGGTTGTACCAGAATGTTATCTGCAGTACAATCGCGTATGTAAATTAAATCAAGTTGGTTGCCTGATTTGTGAGTGCTAGTAGTGGTAAGGCGTTTGAGATCAAATGAAGCTAGGAGCGAATGAAAGTCTGTAGCATAAGGCTTTTCTAGATGAATGTTGAAATCGCCAAAAACTAAGAGTGGAGTTCCATCCTCCATGAAAGAGGACAGCAACCCATCCAGCTCCTCTTGGAAGGGGGCTAGAATTTGGCCAGGGGGACGGTAGATTACCACAATCTGGAATTTTATAGGAGCCATGACAGTAATCGCATGAGATTCAAATGAGTTGTAATTGCATAGGGGCGAGTGGGTTGAGTATTTCCAATTATTTGAAATGAGCAGACCAGTGCCCCCACCCCAGCCAACCTGACGTGGGGTGTGAGAGAAAGAGAAATTGTTAGAGAGGGCAGCTGGGGTTGCTGAGTCTTCTGGACGAATCCAGGTCTCAGTCAAGCCCAAGATGCTGAGAGTGGATTGTAAAGAAAAAGCGGAAATGAAGTCTGCTTTGTTGACAGCTGACTGACAATTCCAGAGAGCCATAGAGAAAGAAAGAGGTGTAGTAAAAGATGTAGAGATGGGGTGTAGGTTAGCAGGATTACTTTGCCGTCTGCGTGTGATGTTAGAGCGTGGTCGAGAGACAACCGGAATGGTTTTGAAACACATGATAGAAGATAGCAAAGGAGAGTGTGTGAGGGAAGATAGAAATGATACTTAAGTGTGTTGCTCGGGTAAAGTCGCGCAGGAAAAAGTCGATTGTCTTTACACTCGTCTGTCTTCACACGAGGATGCTGAACGCTTCCGCAGACGCTTCCGCCTCAGTCTCGGACATCAAATAAATACACAGTCTAATTAAGAGAATAGAGTGAAAACAGCTGTGAACGGCTTCTGATTAGCCCAGCCAATTGACTAACAGGGTGCTAATAGAGACAAAACTAACACCTTGCCCAAGGAGCAATGGAGGCGCAAATGATTATAATTACCAGTAAGTGCAATCAAAACTATAAACCAACGAAAATGCAGACTACAAATAGGTAGGAAACGAAATATTCCTTCCTAGCACAGGGCTCTAGAGTGCGACCAATTTGGTCGCACGTGCGCCCTAATTTCTCTCGGGTGCGACTAACAAAAATCCCAGGGCGCACTGGTGCGTCCAGCCATTCGAGAAAAGAAAAAAAAAGTATCCGCGACTCAGAAACTCTGTGGTTCAACAAAAGACACCCCCGTTTGTCACGAGAGATGAGGTCGAGGACTCAAATGCAGAGGAAATCAGGGTTTTAATAATAAAATGAAACAAAAGAACATAAACCACCCCGAAGGGGAAAAACAAGCAGGCAGGCAGGCAGAAGACTGGAGCACAGTCAACATGAAACTCACATGACATGGACACACGAAAGACAACGGATCAGCACAGGACTGCAGACACAAGGAGACTATATAGGGAGACAAACAAGGGTAACGAGGGAGACACAGCTGGAGCCACTGAAACAATGATTAAGTATCAAGATGGGAGAGGACAGACAATCGACATGGGAGCACATGGCACCAAACAAACAACAAGCCATGTGCTCAACACACAGAGACATCTGGTGGCCAGCCTGGGCACACCAGCAGGACCGTGACATAACCCCCCCTTTAAGGAGCGGATCCCAGACGCTCCACACACACTAAACAGAAAAATGTCTAGGAGGGAGGTGGGCCAGGCCCGTGGAGTGGAAGAGGGCCTGGAGCAATGGGCACACAGGGGTGCCAGGGTGGGGCTGGCCCTGGAGCGGGCTCTGTGGGTTCCCAGACCGGAGCGGGGTCCAGGACCGGAGTGGACTGCATGGGCTCCCAGACCGGAGCGGGCTCTGGAGCGGAGTCTGTGTGCTCCCTGACTAGAGCGGGCTCTGGAGCGGACTGCGTGGGCTCCCGGAACGGAGCGGGCTCTGGAGCGGACTGCGTTGGCTCCCGGAACGGAGCGGGCTCTGGAGCGGACTGCGTGGGCTCCCGGAACGGAGCGAACTGCGTGGGCTCCCGGAATGGAGCGGACTGCGTGGGCTCCCGGAACGGAGCGGGCTCTGTCGGCTCACGGGGCGGAGCGGGCTCTGGAGCGGACTGCGTGGGCTCCCGGAACGGAGCGGACTGCGTGGGCTCCCGGAACGGAGCGGGCTCTGTCGGCTCACGGGGCGGAGCGGGCTCTGGAGCGGACTCTGTCGGCTCACGGGGCGGAGCGGGCTCTGGAGCGGACTCCTTGGGCTGCCGGACCGGAGCAGAATGCGTGGGCTCCCAGACCGGAGCGGAATGCGTGTGCTCCCAGACCGGAGCGGGCTCTGGAGCGGACTCCGTGGGCTCCCGGATCGGAGCGGAATGCGTGGGCTCCCGGATCGGAGCGGAATGCGTGGGCTCCCGGATCGGAGCGGAATGCGTGGCTCCGGACCGAGCGCAATCGGGCTCCCGGAGCGGAGCGAATGCGCGACTCCCGGATCGGAGCGGACTCCGTGGGCTCCCGGATCGGAGCGGGCTCCGAGCGACTCCTTTGGGCTCCCGGATCGGAGCGGGTTCTGGAGCGACTCCGTGGGCTCTCGGATCGGAGCGAATGCGTGGCTCCCGGACCGGAGCGGAATGCGTGGCTCCCGGACCGGAGAGGAATGCGTGGCCCCGGATCGGAGCGAATGCGGGCTCCCGGACCGGAGCGGAATGCGGCTCCCGGACCGGGCGGAATGCGTGGGCTCCCGGATCGGAGCGGGCTCTGGAACGGACTCCTTGGGCCCCGGATCGGAGCGGGCTCTGGAGCGGACTCCTTGGGCTCCCGGATCGGAGCGGGCTCTGGAGCGGACTCCGTGGGCTCTCGGATCGGAGCGGGCTCTGGAGCGGGATACGTGGGCTCCCGGACCGGAGTGGAATGCGTGGGCTCCTGGATTGGAGCGGAATGCGTGGGCTCCCGGATCGGAGCGGAATCCGTGGGCTCCCGGATCGGAGCGGACTCTGGAGTGGACTTCTTGGGCTCCCGGATCGGAGCGGGCTCTGGAGCGGACTCCTTGGGCTCCCGGATCGGAGCGGGCTCTGGAGCGGACTCCGTGGGCTCGGATCGGAGCGGGCTCTGGAGCGGACTCCGTGGGCTCCTGGATCGGAGCGGGCTCTGGAGCGGACTCCGTGGGCTCTCGGATCGGAGCGGGCTCTGGAGCGGAATACGTGGGCTCCCGGATCGGAGCGGGCTCTGGAGCGGAGCGGGCTCTCTCCACCATGGACTCCAGGACCACCGGGCTGGGTTTCGTTGGAGAAAAGTCGGCTGCCCGTACCGACCTCATGGGTGAATCCTCCAACTTACGCACCAGCCTCGGCATCCCGGGGTGCGCTGCAGCTTTTACGGCCGCCATTAGGGGCACTGCAGCTCCATCTGCCGCCACTGGAGGAGCTGCAGCCTTGTCGCCCACCACCTGAGGCACACCAGCCACCTTAGCTGGGGAACGTGCCAAAGCCTCGACGAATTCCCCAAATGTGAGGTGGTCCAGCCCACTCATCCTCCACCAGCTGAGGGGCTCATCAAGGGCGCTGTTGAAAAGGTCCTTGAGGGCCTCATCATTGTAGCCTAGCCCCTCAGCTGCACCACTGAACTCCACGGCAAAACTCCTCACGTCATTGCCCTGCTGACGGCAGGAGCTCAGGGCCTCGTACTGGAGGATGCGTTGGTATAGGGGGCTGGAGATAGTGTCGGGTGGTGGGCGGCCCAAACCCCTCCTCTGCTGAGTCCTCATCTTGGCTGATCCGTTCTGTCACGAGAGATGAGGTCGAGGACTCAAATGCAGAGGAAATCAGGGTTTTAATAATAAAATGAAACAAAAGAACATAAACCACCCCGAAGGGGAAAAACAAGCAGGCAGGCAGGCAGAAGACTAGAGCACAGTCAACATGAAACTCACATGACATGGACACACGAAAGACAACGGATCAGCACAGGACTGCAGACACAAGGAGACTATATAGGGAGACAAACGAGGGTAACGAGGGAGACACAGCTGGAGCCACTGAAACAATGATTAAGTAACAAGATGGGAGAGGACAGACAATCGACATGGGAGCACATGGCACCAAACAAACAACAAGCCATGTGCTCAACACACAGAGACATCTGGTGGCCAGCCTGGGAACACCAGCAGGACCGTGACACCGTTAGGCTTATATCGTGGTCTAAACCAATCAGAGATAGTGAAGGGCGGACCCCCCCTCTGATTGGCCGTGGTCCAGATATTCCTGTATGTGTGTGTGCGCGTTGACAAATGCGTCACGTGTGCTGTTGCAGTCAGACAGAGAGAAAGAGGTGAGTAGTAGAAATGCGTGCAGTGTTGCCAACTTAGCGACATTTAGCGCCTTTGTAGACCCCCATAGCAACTTTTTGTTTTCCAAAAAAAGCAACTAGTGACAAATCGAGTCTCTCAGAGTGTCTCTGTGATCGCAGCAACGGCGCGAGATCAGCGCGCTTTCTCTGCATCTGCTCTGTTCAGCGCGAGAGGAGCCCGTTCAGTTAAAACGGATATTATTGCTTCTCTAAATATACATGCAAATATAGAAGAAATCACAGCACAGGAATTGTCTTGTCTTATATTGTTTCTTATTTGATTTCATCAGACAACGTCTCAATACAATTATAAATTAGTATTTTTGTGCAGACTAGCTTCTTGGAAAGGAGAGCTGGTTATGAATTCTTAAAGGGACGTGTTTCAGTCATTATTTCATATTTATCCTGTTGACTGACAACATAAACAGTCAAATATATAAAGTAAAACAGTTTTATTGAGAATTTGGCTGCATTAAAATACAGTATGAGCACAGAGAGACGATTAGACAGAACAGAACAGTTATTTTTTCTTTACTTTACTTTGTCATTTAGCAGACGCTTTTATCCAAAGCGGCTTACAAATAGAAGTAACTCAAATTAAAAGTTAAAACTATACATATTATATACACACATTTAAGAAGATAAAGACATGAAATAAACATGACAAATGCATACAACATTTCAAAACTAAACATTTAAATGAAAATAAAGCTAAAAAATCCAAATATTAAATCAAGAAAAGGTATGAGTATAAAAATGCTTCTAACATAACACTAAAGGCCTAAGTATACTTCTTTTTGCATAGTAAGAATTGGTTATAAAAACTTTAAATACTTATTTTTTCATTATGTTTAGTGCAATTATTTAGTAGTCTGTGGTGGGATGGGGCAGGATTGTTTTATGGGTTTAAGGGGTTTGAGAAGCACTGCACTAGAGCATCCCTTCGTTCAGACACAGTGGAAGACCTGATAAGACTCAGTGTAGAAGGGCCAAGTCTGGAAGATGTTGATGCTAGAGAGTGTGGTCAGCTGGTTTAGCCGAGGCCAAAGATCAAGAAGGCCAAACTACAGGAGTTGGCCATTCGAGGCATGTAACTGCAATGGAGGATAGTCCATAATACATTGAGCCACGAGATGTTCAGTTTGACGCCTTAAAACACTTAATTTAGATTTTATTTATCTTGAGATGTTTTAAGTTTAAATCTCTGCTCAGTGAAGCACTTTAAGCACCAACACTTTTTCAGTAAGTTACCTTTCTTGTAGAATTGTGCTTCAAATAAAGAACTTTATGTTGACCAGATTGTTAGTTAGTCGTTTACTAGTCAATATTGTCTATATAAAAATTTGGGTGCACCTAACTTTTGTGCCAGTGCACCTAAGAAAAAAAGTTAGGCGCACCAGTGCACCCAGTGCAAAAAGTTAGTCTAGAGCCCTGTAGCAGCAAGTAAATAATTTAAACAACAGATCTATGAACAAGTATTAAAGACACTCACAAGCTGACGTCTGTTTCTTCTGGTGACTAATCGGCTTCTCCCGATTAGTCTTCTTGAGTGAATCAGATTTGAATGCACTTGAAAGCTGTTTTAGGGCATCAGAGGACACTGAATTATCTTGTGTGCCATCCACTTGTCCCGTTCTCTATCAACGCCTCCTGAGGTCATTTCTCCATTAATGAGCACAAACACCATCAGCATAAACAGGCTTTTTAACTCTCTTTCACCACCTGTTCCTTTGTCCCCTGCAGGAAAGTCGTCGGCCCAGAGTTCTGAGTGACTGTGCAGTTCTGCCACAGAGATCAGAGCCGTGCGTCTGGCGCGCGCCGCACCTTTGTGTCTCCTAGTGGAAGCAGCTGTCACACAAACAGATCATTAAAGAGCGGTCGATCTCCACCGCCAACTTGAGAGGCAATTACCACACGACATGGAGGATTGCAGCTGCATAATGATCTGTGCGTTTGGAACACAGACACACAAATGCGCGTATTATCAGCAGCCCGTGACATTCTGTGACAGTATCTGACAGCGCTGGAGCTCAGGGTTAGGCCTCATTGGCCGCCACATGGCTTAACCAACCAGCTGACAGTGCGGAGGGCAGTTAGAGAGGTGGGACACTGTCCAGAGCAGTTTGTCTTATTCACGGAACTAGCAGCGTATCTGCCTCCTGAAAATATCCTGCCTCAGAAATGCCTTCGATTCATGTCTGAATGATTATGAGTGCACATGAATGCCATCACATGCAGTGCTGTGATTGCATTAGTCAATGACAAATGATGAGTGAAAAGGAAAACTCTTGTCTAAAACACATGTATGTAGGCTACTCTTTGATTTCATGCTGGTTTATTTTTATACCATTTTCAAGAAACGTCTACATTTAATCTAATCTTAAATCTAGAGGATCACTTCTGTCATAGTTTTATTTTTATGTCATAATGCAACAAAACAACAAAACAAAAACACTGAAAATCTGTTAACTGGTTAAAGCTATCTTTGCTGTGAAAAACTGTAATAGATGTGCATTAATTAGACATTACATGAAAATTAACTGTAAAATGTTGTCAAAGTATAGTTTGTGGAAGTGAAAAAGAACAAATAATCATATAAACTGGCTTCCCCAGAATTCCCTGTTTAAAATGTATTATTTTAATTTAATTTAAATCATTGTTTTACATTTTAATTTAAAATGAGTTTTAACCGTAAAAAATACGGGTTGTTTTGTAAATATGTTTACATTTTTGCTGTGATTTTACAGAAATATTCTGACAACAGCATCTGCTTTTTTTCTGTAAAAACGCCATGATTTTGTTTTTACAGTTTGCTTATTCTAAAAAGGACAATACAAATAAATATGATTTGACTTTGACAACCAAAACAAAGTAAAGAGCAATGACACATATTTTCTGTTACATCGTGAGTACATGACAGTGTAAAGTACATATCTTTTATTAATGTTCTTACATTTATTAAAGTTTTTAACATATTGTTCAAATGTTTTTTTTACAGATAATATGAATTGTTCATTAAGAAATATAATTACATTTTTGGGTAATCACATCGAAACAAGGTCATTTCAGTGTTATTTATTTTTAGTTTTTTGCATGTTGGTCACACCGTTTTATTTGGCGAACAAAAGATTTTCAAATATTAATAATCAGCTATTTTCAGTAAACTAAGCATTTAAAAAAAATTTTTTACGAAATAATAAAAGTGCCACAAATAATCATTTTTTAAGGTCTTTCCTTTATTTTATTTATATTTTGATTTCAGGTCAGTTGCATCCACTAAATGTATAGTATTTTCGGTGTATTTTTAGATAAAATAATAGTTTGAGACAAAAACGAGTGTCATGCCATTGACCCAGCTTTGGCAGACTCATATTTTCTTTGAGCCTTTATTTTCTGAGAATCGTGATAGAAGTGATAGAATAGTTTTTGATCATTTGTATCTACTTTTCCAATCATTCTTTGTGTAAACACAAAATAAAAATAAAATAATAAAGAAAGATTTATAAAATAAAGTAACAACTGCCAAGCACTAACAACTGCCTAATCAAAAAATAAATACAAAATAAAAAAATCTTCCTTTTTTTTATCAGGAAGTGAAAAAAAATATATAAATCACAGGAAGACTTGAAGGCAGCATAAACCCATCGATGTGTTTGAAGTACTAATAATTAAGGAGACTGAAAAAGGCACGCAAAATGATCTCCTGCAGTGTTTGAACCAATCTTTAGCAAGTTTAAACTGGTCTTGCTGGTCTCCCAGCCAGGCCAAGTCAGATTCAGCTTAGCTTTATTTGTACAAACGCTCTGTGCTATTTTAGCAAGGCTTTCCTGGCATGTTCTCTTTCATTATTCACAACACCGTCTGTGACGGGACATGACTAGTCAGGCGCAGCTTGGATGCATATGTATCTCTGTCAGTGAGCTGGTGACAGCAGCATTCATTTGAGATCCCTGAACTGATCTGCTGTTGTGATACATGACTGCACTTTCCTCTGGGTTCTGTTCATGTTGTGCTCCACAAAACACGTTACACACTCCATCTATTTAAGATCTGTGTGATCGATCTTCACTGTAACAGTACACACAACGTTCTGTCCGCTGCAGTCACGTGAACACATGATGGTAAACTGACCAGTAAGTGTTGAGAAATCTGCTTCTATGACACTGTTCTGCTTTATCAGCAACACACAAATCTGTATATCAGCACCACAGGTAGATGTATGCTCTGTCGATCCCTGTTCAACCATAACCATTCATTTCAGCTGCATTATATGATGGGAAAAGGAGAGAAAGAGAGGGGAGGTAATGAGATCGCTTGGAGAATTAACTATTTTATATTTTATAACATTTTCTATTCTGTATTTTATCTACTTTTATAACACACAATTTATATTAGAAATAATACAGTTAACTAACGACATACAGAAATACAAAAAAATAAATGGAAATAAATTTAAGTCTTATTAATAAATGATTAATAAATAATTGAAATGAAAATATATAAAAAACTTAAATTTAAGTACTAAAATAAGTCAAACTAAAATAAACTAAAATTGAACAAAAACTATAAATAAAACTATATATTGAAAAAACTGTGGAATTACTCAAACTTAAGATGAAAACATTTAAATTTCATCAAAACATTTTTCAATTTTCTAAATTTAAAATTAAACCGAATTATAAAAATGAAATTTAATTTAAAATATTAACAGATTATAAAAGTATTTCAATCATACTAAAATATCAAATAAAGAGAACAGAAAATGTATTAATATAAAACCTAATATAAATATTATTTAATAATTATAATTTATATGATTAATAAAACACATTTTGAAATAATGTTACATTTCAAATAATACATGAATAAATAAAATAGTATTAAACTCAATACATATTTATTCATATTAAAATTAAATAATATTAAAATATTTTAACATTACATTAAATTTGTAATAATTTAAATAAGAAACAATAATTCTATGAATTGAAATAAGTTAAGTAAATAAACAGATCTAATCAAGTACTATGGTTAATAACATGGTGATAGCTGTGTTTTAAGTCTGGCCTATTCATGCATGGAGAAAGTTATTAATGCATTTTCATAGTAATGCTTACATTTAACAGCCATTAAAACAACCATTATTGATGTAAAGAGTCATATTTTACACTTATTTTTTTTAAGTATTATCGTACGTATATTTTTGTATAGTATACTCTAGTATAGTAAAGTAGGCTATATTTAAAAAAAGTAAAAATATCAGTTGCTGATGTAAGTAATGTTGTACACAGTGTTCCTGTGGCTCAGTGGTAGAGCATTGCAAAGGTTGTGGGTTCGATTCCCAGGGAACACATGTACTGACAAAATAATGTATAACCTGAATGTACTGAAAGTCGCTTTGGATAAAAGCGTCTGGTAAATGTAATGTGGGAGGGACAGATTCAAGAGAACTTCTACTTCTAAACTTTGATCAAATGTAATATTAGCCTGAGCTAAATACTGTATTTTTGTTTACTGCACATCTCTTTTCTGCATGTAAACACAAATGGTGGTCCGCCCGGAGAAACCAGTCGAAGACCCCTGGAAAGTGCATTGATAGATGAATCACAGTCTCTCTATGCAAACTGGGAACCAAAGCAAACTGCTCTTCTTGTGAACTAGCAGCTCTCGATCAAACTAAAACAACACACACATTGCCAGTCTCAGCAGCAAGAAGACATTTCCCTCCATGTCTTCAGTTATTCTTGGATTTCAACAGCGAGGAGTTACTCAGAGCTGAAGCAGTTCTTCACACAGCATGCTTTACTTCATTTCATGGCCTAAAAATACAGCTGGAGCGCTAACGTATTACCACAGGGCTATGGGAACGTGTCCAGATGATATGAACCACCCATTATGTAAGAGTACTTCGGCCTTCACCAGTCTCTAACACAGAGGTTGAAGTGCTGTTTATGGCCGACATGAGTTTAGAAAATGACTGATGTATTAATAACATACGAAACTTGTCATCTTCCAGAAAAAAAGCCAATAGGGTTTAGATTTATATTTCATGTGCATTATTAAAGTCCTGAGATTGATAGTTTGAGGGACAGCCCACAGACGTGTTAAGTGCTCATCACCTGTTATCATCTGTCATAAACTCACCATACTGTCAAATAATCCTACACTATATTGCTGGACACTTTTATGAGAATGAAACATATATGAGAGAAGAAAGAGTAACAATGGAAGACGCTTTTGGTAAATAAGACGAGTGAATGATTATTACAAGGTAATTAACTAATGCTCTAAAATAGATAGGATTGGTAAACATAGCATGTTATTATAAAACAGGGCTTTCATGCGTTTAGTGTTGATTTTTCTTTCTTTTCAAGCTACGTTTGGTCAAATATGGCATTTACAGCCAGTATGAAATAGGAACTCGTTTTGTGGCATCACCTTTTCCTCATTTCGAGACTCAAGAAAGGCAGTCATTTGCCTCCCCCTCCTGGTGGACGCTGTAATAGTGCTCACATTACGTCATAGTTCGAAGACACAACAATAATGGGTCTCTATTAAGCCCCGTGACGTAGCTGTGGAACGCGAGACCTCAGTTGAGCATTATTTAGAAACTATAAAAATGAATAATTTGTATTGCAAATTCGATTTTGACGGATTTTCTTTTGAGACAGAGTTTGAGAAAAGTCGTGAACTGCTTAGTTATTAAATGTAAATATAATATTAAAACGTTCAAGTTCACATAGGCTACACGTTTTAATTGAATCACGTTGTAAACAGAGATAAAATATAGCTTTTAGCAAGTACAGAAATGAATAAAAACAAAACGTAATATTTACAGGGATACGACGTCATAACGTTTGTCTTCTGGACAGCAAATACCCAGATAATAACTAGCTAAAATAATGTATTGATATGTGCAAATCCATATGAAATACATGTATATATTTGTTTTTATCGAAAAGAAGACGACGTCATAATGATACGATTATACTCAGATTATTAACCTAAAAACTAAGCAATCTTCTCTCATTATAATGTTGGGAAAATTCTCATTCTCGTACGTTACAGTTTCGTCATAAGCGAGCGGCATTACGTCAAGCCGCATCAAACGCTTTCATTCAGGCAGGGGCTTTATGGTGCAGAAATACCAAAATGATTGGCCTGATATCAAAATGAGTGATCATAAATAATAACGCGAGAGTTTGCAAGTTGCCTGCCGACTGTAGTCATAACTGTCAAAGGCAGCAGCGGATACGCGCGTGACCCAGCACCCATACTGTTACTGTACACGGTCGCGGAGATAATATCCCTATCAAACATATACACGGCATAATCCCGAGGTAAGGACCGGAATCGAGGGGCTGCGGCGAAACTGCGCGACGCTGTGTCTACCCCTCCGCTCTCCGTCGCGTTCACTTCTTCCACCCTCGATTACTGCACTAAACATAACCCCGTGCCTCCTTTAGCAACAGCGCGAAGGTTTTTTTTTGTACTCCTCCTTCGTATTAAAGTCGCCATTTTGCTTCACTGCCTATGAAAGCTTCTTGTATTTTCATATTTTTGGCGGCGTTTCTGCGTTTTTGTGCGCGTGCTTTTGAGTTGGATTTTAACGAGAGAGCTCGTGGATTACATATTAATGAAGAGGGGCGCCGAGTGCTGTCTGGAAACGCGGTGAAAGTGTTCGGCTTGTGGGCATTTGCATCAGCTTGCTCTTTTTTCTTCCTCCTTCTTCTTCATCATCTTCCTCCGCGGATACGCACAGCGGGGGCCGTGAGTGTGGCTACCGACCGTGACGCTCGTCTGTCCGCGAGCTCCCGCCCGTCAGGTGCGTTTGCCATGTAAAGTCAAGCGGCGCGACGCGAGAGTAAAGGCTACAGCCTGACCCCACGTGGGTGACCCGCTCACCCGCTCACCCGCCAGTGTTGGGTGACTTTGCAGGTAGGTGTGGCCTTCGAGAAGTCGATTATCTGTCAATACTGCCAATAAAGACATAAACTCGGAGGACTGTGCAAAGCGGCGGGGATTAACGCGTTACGTGGTGTTGAGGCGTTTTGGGAACTAAATATACAAGAATAATGTGTTGTGGTGTTTATGGGTAAACTGTCAGACATAATACAAACACTCACTCACTGTTTGAGCACTTAAAAAGACTTATGTGGGCCATTCTTATTGTGCAGTTGCCTTCATTTTAATGACCCTGTCATGTATGTCATGTAGCCTATGTGTATATTGGGTTATTAAAAGTTTGTTAAAATGTTGATAATGAAAATCAGATATTAGGTTTTCTGTGGAGTGAAAATGATTTAAGACCTTCATTTTGTGTTGTAAGCTTGGGAATTGTGTTTGAATCAAGAATCAATATGGATTTTTACTGTGCCCTCAATATCACTTGCCGTCATGTTAGTCTGTGGTAAGATCTTTAACTTGAAAATGACTACAAAAGAGTTCCCTATGACATCATCTGCCAGAAGGTCGTGGGAAAACTCTAAAAATGCCACACTGTTTGATAAATGACAGAAATCTACTTATTAATATAAAAAAAAATTGAACTTCAAATTGACATCATAAATGTAAGCTAGCTCAGCTCCTCATTGACAAATTATTTACTTTAGCTCTTGATTTCCATTAATTTAAGTAACCATTCTATTCATTTTCTTGTTATTGTGTAAATAATGACATTAATAATGTTGATTTATCACCAGAGCATTTAAGATAGTCTGGAATTATCATTAATAAAAATAGAAGTACTTGCTTAAATTACAAATCAAGCATATTTATATTATATTATATCATATTATATTATAGCATATTATATCAGAAGTTAGAGTTTTGATATGTTCTGCATAGCAGGAATGAGCCGTGTGTGTTTCTCTGATTGTGTAGGCACACTTCCATCCACAGCCTTTCTAAAGTGTGTGATAAATTCCCAAAATACCATAGCACTTAGTCCTACAGCTGCTTTTCCTATTACCTTATTGCTCTTTTCCTTTTTGGAATAAACTTCTGGCTCACAAATGAGCTTCAGTCTCTGGGCCATACATAATTTGGTGTAATGATCTTCAGCACTTGAAGATCTATCGTTCTTCTATGGGTCAGTGATGGGAGGGTCATTCTGTGATCTGGTGATGCCTGCTTTGTGGTTTAATATAATAGCACAGCTGTGAGCAGTACCTGTTGTTTTGGTTGGCATTTTAAAAGGGATTGGTTGTCACGTCCTGTCACTTACAGTATGCTGTGATGGTTAGAGTGGTTAAAGCTTGATTTCACATCTCTTTCAGACGTACTGTATATGTGTGTGTCAGTACATGTACAGTAGCTTTTCAACTTTTAGTCTTATGAAAGTTTGTCATGATCATGCAGTATTGCCTAAAGTAAACCGTTTCAATTAGCACTCTTCTGACAGCGAGCCATTTCCATGGCATGCATTAGATGAAACATTTATCTGTGATGTTCATAAAAGCTCCTTTGACACGTGATAAATCATGCAGCCATTTGCCCGCCCACTGTTCAGCAAATAATAGAACACTACATTAATGGCGGTTTAAAAAGACACAAATTAGTGACCCATTAGGCCAAACCTAATGAAGAAGTGAAATGACATTGATTTAAGTTAATAATAAAGTATGATCACATTCTAATCAGTGCTATTTATATTAATTAGTCATTGTCAGGCTTTGTTCATTGCAATAAACTGCCCGTTTGCCTTCTGGATTGTTGACTGTGACATAGATAGATAGATAGATAGATAGATAGATAGATAGATAGATAGAGTCATTAGATAGATAGATAGATAGATAGATAGATAGAGTCATTAGATAGATAGATAGATAGATAGATAGATAGATAGATAGATAGATAGATAGATAGATAGATAGATAGATAGATAGATAGATAGATAGATAGATAGAAAGATAGATAAGATAGACAGACAGACAGACAGACAGACTATCTTAGCACGGTTAGGCACTTAGGTTAGTGTAATTTCCCCTCATGCAGTCAGGCAGTTAAATCGATGACAGTAATTAGGTGTGTTTCTGTATGATTTGTGTCATCCTGTCTGTATGCTGTACTGTCTCAGCAGGTGTCTGTAATCCCAATTCAAAAACTTTCTGATACAAAGCATCTTTGGGTTTACGTTGTTTCTGTGTAGATAATGCATTTTCCTTTGGCCTGATCTATTTGTGTCCTAAACAGGCATGGATACCTCCAGCGGTGCCCGGGTGGTGAAGCCTTCCTCGGGCTTGTCAAAGGGGCGCACTGCCAAACAGGCCCACGCCGCAGAGATGGCCCGAATGGGCAGCACTGAAAACGACAATCACGGTAAGAACGCAAGCTGCTTGCCTGGGTTTAAAAATACAATAAAGATCAACTAACACACACAGGGCATGTGAAATGTTAACAAATCATTGGTTTATGCTGGTGGCATATACCAAACATTGTTGTTGACATGGTGGGCATATTAAAAATGAATAAACAACTTTGTTTAAACGTTGACATCATTTCAGATTTTTGAACAGTCTGTGGAGTACATTTACACATTAAAATAGCATTTTACAACTGCACACTTGCTTCAACCTGTTTGATATCTCTGAGGTTTTGACAAGCGATTTCACACTTGTGTGCTTAAGAGAGGAAATGATGGCTGCCTTATTACGGTGAAAGGTGTTTTGACAGTCGAAGTCCTTCTACTCGTAGTAAGGTTGTTTTTAATGTCAGTGAAATACATACCATCTCCCTGCATGGCTGAACTTTAGTCCTGTACACACGTTCAGTGCTGGCGTGAAACTGAATATTGTGTCATTTCCTCTGCATTTCTAAGCAAAGTATTGAACAAAACCGTTTAAATGGACAAGTGGAATGGAAAGAAGTGGTTAAAGTGAGAAAGTATGCAGTGTAGAACTGGTCTCAGTTGCTATAATCTCATTGTCATTGATAAGATAGACATTACTCTGGGTCAGTGTTAGTAGGGCTGCAATGAACAGTGACTAAATCAACAATTATTTGAATGATTATTAAAAATGCTAAATGCATCCAAAAAATGCAGAAAGGTATCAATCAGTCTCTTGATTGACTCTTCAGCTCAACTTTATTTTGAGTTAGAGAAGTGTATTTTATTATTACATCTTTTTTACTGCTAGATGTTTAATGGCAGTTCTGCCAGTACATTGTTTTACAATTTGTTTTCTGAGAAAAAAACAACTAATTAAAATTTGCATTAAACAAAAATATTAAATTATTTTATAATCAGTAAGATATTTATTATTCTCCATCATCCATATAGCTGTTTTGTAAATACCCGGTACAACCTGTTTGCACATTCCTCTTGCACATCCCTGCTTATATTATTATTTATTAAGTCCACAGTATACTGTATTGCACATTTTATTTTATGGCACATTTTATTCTTCTTTATTTGTTCGTATTATTATAATTTTTTGTACCTATATTTATGTATATTCTCTTGTGTTGTATTACATATTTTGCACTGTCCATTGAGCGGACCTGATCCAACTTACATTTCACTGCTGATTATATTCTGTATAATTGAGTATGTGACGAATAAAAGAACCTTGAATCCTTGAATCCTACATTGCATTTAATAATTTATGTAAGAACATTGCATGACATGACCATACAAAGATGAATAATGTCAAACTGACATTTCCCACGAAATCCGATCCGACAGCTCAAATGATAAATCATTATTAGCTCTCCATTGTGAATCAGGGTAAGGCAAGGGCAGTTTTGAATTCAGATTTATTTTATGTTCTCAGTATTTATTTCTTTTAATTGTTCAGCTGTTCATTAAAAAAAAACTTCCATAGTGCATCTAAAATGTCAATTTAAGTAAATTAAAATGTGATGATTTTAGTAGCTCATTATGCAAGGCAAGTATCATAAAACGTATGCAAATGCATTAACAGGACAGTGACACAATATCATTGTGGTGCATTAAGCCACGCATCCAATGTAACAACATTGGCATGTTCTTAAGAGTGTGTCTGGAGCTGCGTCTGCAGTGTTTTAACATTGACTGCTCGTTTTCAACCCTAAGTGTTTCACCCCAGTTCTAGAGCGAGAGATATTCTGACATTAACTATAACTCACATCCAGACCACCAATCAGATGCAAAATTAGGGAAATGTCATAATTGAGTATGTGTATGTATTGCTGTTTAACAAGCTCTTGTGAGAAAACAAGCAATGTTTCAGCGTTATGGTCTATTCACTCTTCTACCGCCACTCGTTTCCATTTTTTGACAATTAAGTGCTTTGAAAGGGAACAAGAGGAAATTCCATATTCATGTTTTTGATGTCAGTATTAGGCTTGCATGGGCATTATTAGTCGCAAATTGAGGATCTCTGGTACCCATAATTTTATAGGCTTTAATGATAATGGATTTTTTTTGCTAAATAGAGAGGCTGATGGTACTACAATTATGTAATTCAGCTGTTTCATTTGGTAAATGTAAAATGTGCCAACTGTAGCTCAGTTTTGGTAAGTAAGCTAAATTTGAACTAAAAATGGCATAATTCTTTGCTCAGAGTGAAGTGAAAGCAGCCTGGCAAAGGTGTGGTGGAAAACAAACTTGGCACTGGTTCACAAATGAGCTGGGAGAATGATATTTGTGCCGGGCCATGCTGTTTGAATTTTACTGCGGATTGTGAAGAGCATTTTATTGCTTTCACAGCGTCAGGCCAGACTGTCTCTGCTGGAGAATATTTATCACTGAGTTTGCAGCCCCTATATGCTGAGCGCCTCTCCTCGGCTCAGACTACATGTTCAAAAGCAGGTCCTAATGCATTCATTTAATGCTCGCTGGAATAGATGTTGCTTTGAACAACAACCTACCGTTAGTATTTCCACCTAGTGCTGAGGCAGAACTGAATGTGACTGAACAGTAAGTGACACAGGGAATTGATGAAGTGGCTTAGAGGGTTAATTGATTAATTGGCACACATTATATTCTTATCAGGGTTTTTATTGATGGCTCTTTCAAGGGAAGATCATTACGAGTGTGTTTTTCATGTGCATTGGGAATTATTTACATTATGGAAAAAGGAGATTTTCTGTTTAGTTCTTTTTGACTTCCTATTTGTGACCTGTGGTTGTGGCTACTGCTTTTAACTTGTAAACAATGTGTCTGAAAGGAATTCAGACATAAACAATAGCGTTTCCTAGCTGTGGTTTTGATGTCACAATGCTACCGATTAGTCAGTCGAACCCGAAGCATTCAGGCCAGCCTCCCTGGGATGTGTGAGAAAGAGTGTATGTGTTTGTGAGACAGTGCATGGCTTCTTCTGCCAAGGGTGCGAGACACTTGTCTGGTCTTAGTCTGTTAGATGTCAGCAGCTGAATAGCACAGTTGCAGCTGTTTCGTTTCTTATGTCTGGAATGGCTTCATCTTAATTTCAAAAGTGCTGTGTTCAACACGTTTGTAGCATTTACATTTTCTCCCCTGAAGTCCATTTTTGATTATAGAAGAACCAATATTAGGTAAGGCTTTATGAGCCTAATATTGCATTGAATATTAAAACAGTCAAATATTAAGTCACTTTACCTTTACCACTGTTGAATTGCAGTGGTGTAATAGTGTTGCTGGATGCACTATATTTAGAGATCAACCAGATGGAGCCATTTATCTGTAAACATGATATGTATTAATAAGTGATAATCAGTGGATAAGTTTGAATGTCTGTAAGCAATGTTGGTCAAAAGGATTTTCAGTCTCTTATTACTGGAATACTTGATTCTAAACGGTCAGTCGTGGCTTTCCGAGGTGTTATTGCCCGATAATAACATCAGTAGAAATGCCGAAATAACATACCATTCATCTGGGAACTGGAGGCCGGCACTTCTTTCACATCTCTCCTATCACAACTCTCTCTAATTTCATTCAAACCGTTATTTGCCATGCATACAATGTGTGGTTTCATGAGTCCCAACCGTTTACAGGATTGATTCCTCTAAATGTGAATTCCGTGTTTGTACGGAATGCATTTCACATGTATTTGTACTAAGCCACATTAATATTACAGTGACCGAAGTCTGTTCAGTGATTTTAACTAAGCCACCATAACCAGAGATGTCCTGTTTCATTCTTGTTTGGAAGGCTACTTTGCAGAGAGCGCTCTTGAAAGTTTGCCATGTCCTCTTAAAATCAATGATTATTAGGTATGGTTTGGACTCGGCTCATAAAGCGATCTAGTTTAAAGAGTTAATAAAGTAGGTAGGTGCGGGACGCTATATTTTGGAATGTGGCTTATTTCCAAGATAACGCAATTGGGTTTGAGTTTATTATGTTCAAATTTATTGTTGTTGTTTTTTCTAGCAAGATCTGGCAACACTGAGTTAACATGTACCCTGTCACTTCTTGCACTGCACATAGAAAAGAGACACAACTCGTGTTAAAATATGTCACTAACAACAAGTTGCTCAGTTCAGTTCTGTACACACTGCGTTTAATTTTTGTAAAATGTGGTTGTCATTACCTGTGTTTTTCATGAGTTAATTCGGTTGTAGAATGCAGTTGTCACTTCCATAAATTACTGTCTGTGTAGAGAACAGAATTAAGCACTAAAAGTGAAAAAATAGACAACTGAATTTAGCTACGTTGTGTATGAGGCCATCGACTGTATTTATCGTAAAATTAAGGACTAAAGTGTTAAAGGTATAATTCACCCAAAAATGTAAATTACCCCATGGTTTACTCAGCCTCAAGCATCCTATGTGTATAGGACTTTCTTCTTTCAGGTGAATACAGTCATATAATATCAGGTGAATACAGAGTTATATTAAAATGTCCTGGCTCTCTCAAGCTTTGTAATAGCAGTGAATGTGGGTCAAGATTTGAAGAAAAATAAAGCACATCCATCCTCATAAAATAGTGTTGCACACGGCTCCAGGGGGTTAATAAAGGCCTTCTGAAGTGAATCGGTGCATTTTGATTGGAAAAATATCCATATTTAAAACTTAATTAACCATAATCTCTAGCTTCTGCTAACTGTCGTACACACGTTCACGAGAGAGTGGCAATTCAGTGTAGAGATTACGGTTTAAAATATTTTAAATCTGGATATTTTTCTCATACAAATTACTGTAATACTGTGCATTTTTTATGAAGGATGGATTCAAAATCTTGACACCAATTCGCTGCATTTATAAAGCTTGGAAAGGCCAGGATATTTTTAAAAGGGGTCCTATTGTGCTTTTTCACTTTTTGAATTTTAGTCAGTGTGTATGTTTGTGCATAAAAAAGATCTACGAAGTTACAAATCTCAAAGTCCACTCCAAAGTGAGATATTTCGTTAAAAAAAAATCCCTTTTCAAGAATTACAATGAACAACTCGTTTGGACAGTGGACTACAGCGTTGCTTTCCGGGTGTTGTGATGTAATAAGGCGGCCCATTAGAATATCATTAAAATGAATCCCGCCTACGGAAATTCGAATGGTTGGGGAGGGGCGATGTCATGGTCAGAAGAACGCTTTGTTGAGTGCATCATACAAGACGACGACGAAGAAGTTCTGCTGTAGTGTCTAGCTTTCACCTTGTAGAAGAAGCGCTGTTTTTTACCCCGTGCCCAAATGTCGTTTTCCTTCCTAAAGCAGACGATGTCAGGAAACAGTGGTTAAAATGTATTTTGAACTCTGTTCCTGAGCATTATAACCCCAATTTGGTACTGTGTTTTGCGCATTTAACTGAGGACAGCTTCCACAACATGAGGGAGTACAGTGCTGGTTTCACAAAAAAGCTTTTGCTGAAAGATGGAGCAGTTCCCATTTAAATTTCTGACAGTACAATACTGGACAGTGATATAATCTGCTAAATTTTCACTTATGAGACTATGGTATAAATAAATTCAACTGTATAACAGTTTCATTGCAATTCGTGTTATAATGTTATAATTAAAGAACAATAAACATAATACATATGACCGTTGCACTGATAGTAAATGCAGTTATTTTTAAGCTGTTGTTGAGATCCTATCAAAAACGTGATTTAGCCAAAAAACTAAACAATAACGTTATCACTCTAATATGTATTGCAATATCCGTGCATACAAAGGTTCTGCGCGATCCTTTTGTTCAATATTCTCATGGTCTTAATTGATATGGCAATATTGATGAACTTGCTGTTCTGGAGAGGGGCGGGGCAATACTGAAACGCCATCTAAGCTGTTCGCCAATCACAAAGCACTGGGCAGCTAACCAATTACAGCAAATTTCGTTTTTCGGAAGGCGGGCCTTCATCAAACCCGGAACTAAACGAGCCGTTTGTGCCAGGCTGGGGAGAAAGGTATTGTAATTTTATGCCACAGCCATATCACCCTGCAGCCCAAGACCGGTTGCCCACTGAAGCTAAGCAGGGTTGAGCTGGTCAGTAGTCAGTACCTGGACGGGAGACCTTCGGTGAAAACTAGGTTGCTGTTAGAGGTGTTAGTGAGGCCAGCAGGGAGTGCTCACCCTGTGGTCTGTGTGGGTCCTAACATAAAGGTACATCTAAAAAAAATTGAATATGGTTATAAGTTCATTTTTTCTTGTAACTTATTTCAAAAAGTGAAACTTTCATATATTTTAGATTCATTACATGTAAAGTAAAACACTTCAAAAGTTTGTTTCGTTTTAATTTTGATGATTAGAGCATACAGCTTATGAAAGTCAAAAATCAGTATCTCAAATAATTAGAATATTTACATTTGCGTTTCAATAAATGACCATCCATACAGTATAAATTGTGTGTATCTCTGGTTCTTTGAAACCACAATAATGGGGAATATAAAAGGACCTATACATTGCCATTAAGGTGAAATTACTGGAGAGATTTAAAGTCATTCTATAAATAATACAGAAATAAACATTAGTAAAACAACATTTGTAGGTATTTATTCAAATTCAAATAAAATTGTATTTTGCATCTGAACTCTTCATGTATAACTTACTATTTTAACTAAATTCAAAAGCTGAATAATCAATCAAAGTCTACTGATTAACCAGTGGAATAATCGATGATTGGTCGATTAATCGTTCTAATAATAGTCAGATTATTTGATTATAAAAATAATCGTTTGTTGCAGCCCTACTTGAACCAAGTATTGAGAGTATAGAAATGAACATGCGTTTCAGAAGCCTGACATTTCTGTTTAAAATATCCTTTTATTGATCTTATGTAATATTCAAATTTTCTGAGAGACTGAATTTTGGGTTTTCATTATCTGTAAGCCATAATCATCAAAATTTCAAGAAATAAAGGCTTGAAATATTTCACTCTGTGTAATGAATCTATATAATATATGGGTTTCACTTTCTGAAACGTGTGACAAAAATATTTACCTTTTTCATGATATTCTTATTTTTTTGAGATGTGCCTGTATAGTGACGGGGACACTACTGTCAAAAAGAACCGTTTTTAGGATGAGACATTAAACCAAGGTCCTGACTCTCTGTGGTCATTAAAAATCTCATGGCACTTCTCGTAAAGAGTAGGCGTGTAACCCTCGTGTCCTGGACAAATTCCCACCACTGGCCCTTGTCAATCATGGCCTCCTAATAATCCCCATCCACTTGATTGGCTCTATGACTCTCTCTCTTCTCCACCTGTAGCTGGTGTGTGGTGAGAGCATACACTTGATTGTCTCTATGTCTCTCTCTCCTCTCCACCTGTAGCTGGTGTGTGGTGAGCACATACACTTGATTGTCTCTATGACTCTCTCTCTCTCCACCTCCAGCTGGTGTGTGGTGAGCGACACACTTGATTGGCTCTATGACTCTCTCTCTCCTCTCCACCTGTAGCTGGTGTGTGGTGAGAGCATACACTTGATTGGCTCTATGACTCTCTCCTCTCCACCTGTAGCTGGTGTGTGGTGAGCGACACACTTGATTGGCTCTATGACTCTCTCCTCTCCACCTGTAGCTGGTGTGTGGTGAGAGCATGCACTTGATTGGCTCTATGACTCTCTCCTCTCCACCTGTAGCTGGTGTGTGGTGAGTGCATACACTTGATTGGCTCTATGACTCTCTCTCCTCTCCACCTGTAGCTGGTGTGTGGTGAGTGCATACACTTGATTGTCTCTATGACTCTCTCCTCTCCACCTGTAGCTGGTGTGTGGTGAGCGACACACTTGATTGTCTCTATGACTCTCTCTCCTCTCCACCTGTAGCTGGTGTGTGGTGAGCGACACTTGATTGGCTCTATGACTCTCTCTCTCTCCACCTGTAGCTGGTGTGTGGTGAGTGCATACACTTGATTGGCTCTATGACTCTCTCTCCTGTCCACCTGTAGCTGGTGTGTGGTGAGCGACACACTTGATTGGCTCTATGACTCTCTCTCTCCACCTGTAGCTGGTGTGTGGTGAGTGCATACACTTGATTGTCTCTATGACTCTCTCTCTCTCCACCTGTAGCTGGTGTGTGGTGAGCGCATACACTTGATTGGCTCTATGACTCTCTCTCTCTCCACCTGTAGCTGGTGTGTGGTGAGTGCATACACTTGATTGGCTCTATGACTCTCTCTCCTGTCCACCTGTAGCTGGTGTGTGGTGAGCGCATACACTTGATTGGCTCTATGACTCTCTCTTCTCTCCACCTGTAGCTGGTGTGTGGTGAGCGCATACACTTGATTGGCTCTATGACTCTCTCTCTCCTCTCCACCTGTAGCTGGTGTGTGGTGAGTACACTGGTGTCATTGTCCTGTGGCAGCCATCGCATCATCCAAGTGGATGCTGCACACTGGTGGTGGTTGAGAAGAGACCCCCCACATGATTGTAAAGCAATTTGGGTGTACAGCAATACACAATAAAGCGCTATATAAATGCATAATTCATTCATTGCATAAATAATGTGTTTTTCGAACCACCAAGCATGAGAGCATGTTCTAGTACAACCCAAAACAAAATCAAGACTTTGTAAAAGAGCTTAATAGGACCTCTTTAATGTAACTTTGATTGTATTTGTCTGAAAGAAGAAAGTAATATGCACCTAGGATGTCTTGAGGATGAGTAAATTATAGGGCAGCTATCCCTTTAATAGTAGGCCTGTGGTAATATTGTTGAAGTGTTCATCTTTCACCAGAAGTGCTGTTTTGTACTCTGTAATGGATTAAAGACAACAAACAAGCATGATTTTAAAATACTTTCTTCTCAAATACCATTTTATGCCCTCTTCATTATTTATGTGGTGAAAAGCTGTGTAATTAGTGATATGATTGACTGTACATTATGCTTTAAATGTCTGAACATGGTCTAGGCTCAAAGCTGTTTGTTTGGAACTGTTTATCTTTGCAGAAGCTTTATGTTTAAAGAGCACAGATCAATATTTTGTGTCTTAATATTTACTCATGTGGCAAGTAGCGGTTTTAAAGGAGCCATAGAATGCATTGATACATTATTTTAAATTGTTATCTGATATCTACATAGAAGGTATGTGGCTTAGGTAAGGGCAAAAATTCTCCAGAAAGAGTTTACATGTCCATTTACAACCCTATGATTTCTCCCTAGAATTAAATGCTCTGTTATTACCTTATTTGGAAGTGTCATGAATAATAATGTTGAGCTCTGCTCTGATTGGCTGTTTCACAGTGCGGCTCATTTCAGTAACTCACACAGCAGCGTATTTCAATATTTTCTCTCACATTTATATCGTTGGGTAATTATACTGTATATAAAATGCAGGCATCAGGGGGCCGCTATTAATATGTCGAATGCATGATAGCTTTTTATTTTCACTTTCGAGATTCTCGATCGCACGTACTCTGTTTATACAATAGAGCGGCAGTACTTACCACACATTTTAGTAGATCAGATGCTTGTCAGTGGTACTCAGGATCTGTAAATCAAACGCCATCATCCTCAGTCATCTCTCCTTACACTGTTTATGTGGTAAGTGAAATCTTATGTATTTCACATCCCCTGCACAGCCTAGAACAGCATTTATTTCTATGATCTGCCATTTTCGTTGTTGTCCTTGCTTGTTTCTTCACAATACCTGTAGAACTTCTGATGGTTCGGCTGGTGGCTGGCCTAGAACATGGACGGGTGTATGCAAATGTTGGTGGCGTAACTAATAGTGATCCCGACTGTAACATCACAGTTGGTGTTATGTTCTGATTCACCTATTTTTCAGTGGTCTTTTGCATGTATGAGATTTACATAAGAAGGAGGAAACAGTGTTTGAGGCTCACTGTATTTTATTTCCATGTACAGAACTCGTATTATTCAACAATGCCAAGGTAAAGCCAGTTTTTCATTCTATGGTACCTTTAATAAACAGGATAATGTACATCTAGCCAGTTGTTATCAGAGAACAAATCATAAAATCCCATGTTCCAGGATAAACAACACACCCCTACACACCCCTATTGAACTTGAAAGGGTTTGAGAAGTAAAAGAAGTGATTTGCTTCTGCTTGTTACTTGGATTTTGTTACTAGAATTTTTGTTGAATATTGCATTAAAGGTGGAAAATATCATTTATCTTGGAGTGATTTTAATCTCAATGTGCATTTTAAGAGGTGTTTAGACGTTCCACAGACATAGTTCCTTCTGCACTACTTCATCAATATTTTCTGAGTGTGCTTTAGCTGTTTGTTTTTGGGGGGGAAATTGGAGCAATTTGTCTTTTTCTACATTTATGTTCTGAATCAGCCTCGAACCCAAAAGGGCTGGGTAAAAACATGAGGCATTTGGCTGAATGAAACTCGACGACATAATTATATAGTGTCTGTGTAAAGTTCTTCCATTGCCCTAAAGTTCTCCCACAAACAATAAGACCCCTGAACCCCAGTTTATATTAGCAGCAAAGTTACTAGAAAAGCTTAGCTCCTTAATTTTTCTTTGCATTATATTTACAACTTTTTTCTAGCAAAAAAGCATAAAGATTATTACATTTTTGCTAGATTTGTGCTTAAAACAAGAAAAAACATTTCTAAGGTGTAAAAAAAGTATGAAATCATTATTTACAGTGTGTCCACTTTTTGCAGTGTGCGTGATTTGTACTGCCCATTAATAAAATCCCTGTCATAGTTTCCCTCCGTTTCCCCTTCTCTATCTCTGAAACTATTTATCTCTGTCTCTCTCTCTCCTGTGGAAAGCTGAATGATCGCAGTGCTTGTTGAGGCATTGGAAAGCCTCTGGCAACAACTGTGTGCAGTTGGCCAGTGCAGCTGAAAGAGGCAGTAGGAACAAATAAGGTCATTCTTACTGACTGCTGTAATTGTAGTGAGCAAGGAGCAGACACGCTTTTTGACTATGTCTTAAGACCTTTTTGTGCAAGTGTAACATATGCCTCTGTATAATTGGCCTCTTTCCTGTCAGAGTAACTGGAAAAACTATTACATACAGCATACGAGAGAATAGTTTCATTTTTTGGCTTAAGGTTAACTCAAAGTTATATATGACTGCGTTCAATTAGCAAAAACAGGCAAATTGCAAAAATATCAGTCTGAAAGTTCTTTCGTAATACTAGAATAACTTTATATTGTAATGCTTAACAGATAATGGGAATGCTTGCATTTAAGTAGTTGCATGTCTTGAAACTTTGATTAAGATATTTTCATTCAGAGTCTACAAAAATAGTTTACGTCATAATGTTGTAATGTCAGTACAGTTAATTAAAATGGTAAAGTGGTCATCGGATGCAAAATGTACTTTTCAAGTTGTTTGAACATAAATGTGTGTTGGAAGTGTGTGTACACATCCATCCTATAATGATAAAACTCCACCCAGTGTTTTTTTTCAAATCAGTCTGTTCTGAGATTCCTGTCAGAATGACGTAGTTCTGTACAGACCGCTCCCAGGAGAGTTGATTGACAAGCCGTCTTATCTTAGACCCGCCCCCCTGAGTGATCAGAGAGCTGTCCGACTCCGGTGCAGGGAAGACAAAATGTCTCAGATTAAGCAGTTGAGGTGATTTGTTGTTGGATGTAATAATAAATATAGCAGTCATCATTTACTTGAGGTACAAAACTTTGTTAATAAGAGAAATAATTGGTTAGCAGGCAAATGTTACATCGCGACCATGCTTTTTGATTCATGCCGAGCGCATAGATTTAAGTCAAGCCATATGCGGATTTGTGTTCTGTTTTTCCGAATTGTCACGAATTTAATATTATTTATTGTTTCTTTTCCCAAATCCTCACTCTCTCACCCTCTAGATTCGCAGGTTTATTTTATTGTTGTTCACTTTTAATCACTGTTTTCGCATCTATTACTGTAGTAAACGTGTGGGGGAAATGAACGATTTCGTGGTCATGAATTAAGAATTCGTTACTATGACTTAAATTGTTCCCGCATTTAAGTTAAATCATGGGTTTTCTAGGAAACAAATGAATGAAACATGGACAGCTGCCACAAATTAATATGTTGTAGGAGCGAATGAACAAGTTTTAGGAAAGAATAGCCTATATCTGTCCTGCTCGCGTCAGCAGCCCCGTCAAAGTGAAGTGCCCGATATGCAACAATTATCTTGGGAAATTATAATTGAACATGACTTATTACTACATTTCAATACAAAAGAACTTTGTACTGTATCTATTTTAATACACTTTTTATGTTTGGATCATATTAAAAGCATAGTTTGTACATTAGTAAATGATTTTCTTGTAAGATCCAGCCCCTTCACCGTCACTCACAGCCGTTTGCATGTGTTTTGCGCATGAGCCGCAAGCACCCCAAAATGAAACCGCTTAAGCAACCATTGATAGCTTTTATCGATTATATCTCTTATCGACAATTAACCGATCGTCGATTAATTGTTGACATCCCTACATGGTTGGAAATAAAAGTTTGCACAACAGCGTTCCTATAAACCACTTATTATCCTTTGACTGTTCTGGCCCACCATCTAGTGGAGAATTTTTTTTGCCCCAATGCCATAAAGAATCATATTAACTTATGGAAAATGGGAATCTAATGACCCCTTAAAAGTTTTTGAAAGAAGTCTCTTATGCTCACCAAGGTCTGATAAAAAATACTGAAAAAACAGTAATATTGTTAAATATTACTTCAATTTGAAATAACTGGTCTCTATTTGAATGTATTATAAAATGTAATTTATTCAAAGCTACAAAGCTGTATTTTCTGCATCATTACGCCAGTCTTCAGTGTCACATGATCCTTCAGAAATCATTCTAATATGCTAATTTGCTTAAACAATGACTATGTTTACATGGACATCAGTAATCTAATGATTTATCTTATTCTGAATAAGACAATATTATGATTCAGGTTTTTACATGAGTTTATTTTAGAAGATTCCTTTCATGTTCCCGTTTTACATGTTACACTAAAATAGGAATACTCCACATGTCTTAATCCGCTTTGTGTTTACTTCGATTATGACTTTAGCCGGATTAATGTAATCACAAATCTCTGTTTACATGGTAGATTCTTAATCAGAGTATTGTCTTAATCTTATTAAAATCGGAGTATTGATGTCCATGTAAACATAGTCAGTGATGATTATAATGTGAATATTTTGTAATATGATGATTTGCAAAAACATTTCTGATTATCAATGATGAAAACAGTTGTGCTACTTAATATTTTTGTGGGATCCATACTACATTATTTTCTTGAAATGTAAATCTTTTTTCTTTGCTGTCATTTTTAATCAATTGAATTGCATCCTTGCTGAATTAAAGTATTAAAACTTTACAGAATCCCAACTTTGAACATATAATGTGTGTGTGTGTGTGTGTGTGTGTAACATGTTACATACACACACACACACACACACACACACACTTTACTGTTCTAAATTAATTCATTTGGACACTTTCTGATTGTTAAACGCCATCGGATCACATCCATATATTTTGTACATTAGATTAGTCCCCTAATTCAGAAATTCAGTGGCTGCTCTTTTATTGGATGGCGGTGTTGCTGTGGTGCTGATGCTGTCAGGTGGCAGGTCGCCGGGACGACGCAGCTAATTTCTGACCCACTGCATCGCATCCATCTGTTAACAGCCTGAGCGCCGCCCATTCCACACAGTTACTGAAGTGAGCTGCTAGGTGTGAAAACAAACTGCATCACATGCAGAAACAAAGTTTGAGTGTATTTTTTAGCCTGGTATCTTTCCCTACTCTCTCTTATTAAAGCTTAACATTTAGGCTTAATATCACGGTATACTTTGGTATTGCATTTTATGTTTAACAGTGCAAAATTGGTGCTTACACCCTTTCAAACGCACTAGTGTTGCTTCATCCAGGGTTAAAATGGCTCAAGCCTGGGGTTTGAAAGATGTTAAGTGTAGATATAAGAATTTGTGTGCTTTTCTTTTGTGTTATAAAATGAATAGTCCCTTTATCCTGTATTTAGAAATTGTTAGACGGCCGATGCTGTATCTTGTACAGATGTGATAATCCATCAAATACACACATGATCATTTTCTTCTTTATCTGATAACCCATTATCCCCGAGCAACAGCATAGTTGATGAAAGAAGTGTTTGGCAGATGAAACCAATGGGCTAATTTGATTTGGCATAATTTTATTTAAAGAGGAACCTACAATTTTATATTATCAGAATAAGGCTGTCCTAAAATAGTTTTAGCAGCTTCTGAGGCGTATGTTTCAGTCTGCTCCTAGATTAATGTCCAAGGGCAACATTTTCCTGGAGCATTATCAGCAGAAGTGAATTATGGGATGCTGGGACTGCTGCAGACTTTTGGCCCGGTGTCAGCGGGTGATAGCTGGAGATTAGGCCTAGAACAAGCTCTGCAAGGGTTTAATCGATTCAACCCTTAAGAGTCAGTGCAGGGACCTTGAGTCAAGAGACTTTTAGGACCTCTGCACACACACACACACACACACACACACACCACTCATCTCCACTCAGCCTGTCTCACTATCGCTGCAGAAATCTGAATCCATTCAGAAAATCAGTTTGTTCCGCTTTTTTATACTGGCTCATTATGATTTGAGTCATTTGGGTTTGGCTTGCAGCTTTGTAAAATACCACATGCTGGGCTCTTTTATAATTCATTTAACAGCAATGTTATACTTAATAAATCATATAGCAGACATTTACTCACAAGGAATATTTTGAAACAAAATAAAAAATGAAATAGCTGTGAAGCAAACTTCCCACAGGGAGGTCAATGTGGTTAAAAAAATATTTATTTAGTTTGCCCAGAATTAAAGACCACTTGCAATCAAAATGAGAGTTAAATGTTTATCATATGTAGTTAATACTTCAGGAAAAGAGTATATTTATGCAGCATTTACACTTTTATTTGCAACCAAAAACAAAGATCAGGGAGGGAAATGAGGGCATATATTCACACAAGTGGATGAGAAACTAAACAAGGAGCAGCCAAACACAATTAGTAAACCAATGAGTAACTATGGAAATAAAGTAGAGAATAGAATATATGTAAACAGAAATGAGACATGGGAAAGCAAACTAAAAGTCCAAAATTAAACTGAAACTAAGACTAAACATTAAATAATGATGCCATAGTCAAAACCAGTTTTTTACTATATAATATGTAAACTGTAATATGGCATATCATTTATGTTAAATCTGGCCCCTCTATCACCGTCTGTGGTTGAGAGTAATATTGTCGATCTATGGCAGTGTGTCTGAGAGACAGGTGTGCACAGGTGAAGACGGTGCTCATAGGCTACGTTCACACTGCAGGCAAATGTGGCCCAAATCTGATTATTTTTGCCCACACGTGACTCAGATCTGTTTTTGTCATGACAGTGTGAACAGCACAAACCGCATGGAATCTGATCTTTTCAATTCTGATTTGTGCCACTTCCATATGTGGTACTAAATCTGATCCATGTCAGATGTTTTGCAATGCGACCGCAATGTGAACGGTCATGTCGGATTTCATCTGGCTTTTACGTTACTCTAGAACAACATTCGTCATAATTCAGACACTTCAAAGATTTTACATACCCAAAGTTATCAAGACGGTAGCGAAAGGTAATTAGTGGAAGTCAATTAATCAGTGGAATTATAGTGACAACTTTACAAGCAAAACAGCATGCAGGTCAGTTCAGAACCACGATCTGTTCACACTGGAAATCTGATTTTGGCCACATTTAAAAGAACAATGTGAACATCTATATAAAAAATCGGATCTGAGAAAAAAACATTTGAGCACTAAGACTCGCAGTGTGAACGTAGCAATAAAGTACTGGAGTATTGAACTGAGTTATTTTTGCCACTTTATATGCCTTGAACACTTAATTGTATATGTCAAAGTATCCTTGTAGATCAGTAGATCTTAAGTGTAAGCAAACGGCTGAGAAAGAAAACACGTGTAACAGTATATTGGATCCGGGAAGCTCTTAAAGTGACAGCAGTCTAATATGGCTGGTGTCTGTCATACATGTTAATCAAACAACAAAAGAGAGAAAAGATTAAGTTTGTTTTATATCATTTTGGCTAGTATTCGTGTTTTCTGATATTGACACTAGTGACAAGAATTATGAAATTACTATGGTATAAACATTTTTGATATCATAAAGACCTTACTAAAAGCAAGCTATACAATTACTATACAACTGTATAACTATATTGTGATGTATACTGATACCGATCTAATCAAATGACTCATATCGTGATATAAGATTTAGGTCATATCTCCCACCTCTAATCCGAGCAAGCAAGTATTGTACCGCCCTGCATATGACATGCAGACAAACATAGATTTATGTCGACCAACAATTAATTTCCCCAAATTAAGTATACATTCCCACATTCATTATCTCATTTGAGTCAAATCGTAGCTACAAATCAAGAATTTGTTCCCATAACTTAATTCATTAGTAAATAGTAGCCACATTGTACTAATTTGTTCCTTTGCTTTGTTTGAATTCAAATAAGGCCACAAACAAGTGAATGAATTAGTACAACATGGCCATGATTTAACTAAAACGAGGGAATGAATTAATCTTGTGTGAATGATTTTGTCATGTGTGGTCAGGATATATGTATATTTTCTCCCATGCCATGTGCGGGGCTCCACAGTATTGTATCTGCAGCTGTGGTTTGAATCTTGTTTTGGCAAAGACTCCATTTCCATTAGTTTTGACAATGGATGATTCTCTGAAAGTTACCGAGGGTTGCTGTGTAGAAGTCACAAATAGTATAGTAGCCGGCCCTTGTTTTATATTTACGGATATCACAGAAATACACAAAAAAAGAATAACAAAACCCTGCTATTTTCCAAGAATTCAGACCAGACAGGCTAAACCATAAATCATATGGTAGACATACCATAGTGAATCAGAATAAGACAAGAATATGAATTTGAACTTTAGGGTTCTACTTCAATAACATAATTGTCTGTTGAGCAGATTTATTTGACATTTTACATAAGTACATATTAGTTTATGCTGTAAAATGTAATTGATTCAATTCATTTAAATAGTTTGAAAACTTGATCTCTTTGGTTGCTCACATCATACTTTTGTTAAAGATCACTTCATTTCAATTCAAACCATGTTGTAATTTATGTACTCAGTGAAGCAAGAATATGCTTGCATTTGGCAATTAATTTAATTTAGTTTTAATTTTGGTAATGGGTTCATCTTTGGCCTTTAGGATTGTTAATAATGATGAATTGTACAAGTGTAATGTTTGAACAGACATGATCTATTCATCAGGGTTAAACCAGTGTCTTGAAGGCTCTTTTCTATTTTTGATTTGTCTAAAATTAGCTGTGAGCTGTGATGCCGTCTGAGAGCAAAAGAGGGGATGAAGAACAGACAGTAAACCCGAGTTTACATTAGTTATCTTAAAAGAATGGTCAAGCATCTCTTAGAATAGAGTGAAATACCTCTTTTAGTAAGATTTATTTTCAGTGTGCCAGTAAGGTTATTGTTATTGTAGCCATCTGCAATGTCATTTCACAGGGCAATAGCACTGCACTCTTTCTACGTTTAAACATGATAAACCTGTCATAAAATGTTTTTAGTTTTGCTAATTGCAGTAATTATTCATACAATATTATACTTGAGCATAGATGTGTTAGTACTTGGAGAATTTTCTGGCAAAATTCAATAGTCCTTTTGACACTAATGAGCTGCAACAAAACCATTTTCATTTGAAATCGATCATCAATAATTCTTAAAATGTATTATTAGGTTCATGGGTTGTAACATCTAAGTGAAGCTTTTCAATACAAAAAACACCGAGAGAGCACGCTTCAGAAGAATATGCTTAGAAGTTCATAAATCATTATGTAACTGTAAACGATGTCCTTCTGAGAAGTTTTCTGCTGTCTTCTCATTGGTTTAGATTAGGGGTCGACCGATATGTGTTTTTCAGGGCCGATCAGATCAAGTAGACCGATAACCGATATTTTGAACCGATATACGTGTCTGGTGTAAAAATCAAAATTAATGCCAAAATTAATAATAACAAGAGCTCTGACAAAAAAACGTTCTTTAAATGCTTTTAAACATGTCTTTAATTCTGAAAACTGTTAATAACAACAACATTTCCGTTGGTTTTAATTTACAGTACAGTGCAAATGAAGGCATAAAACATTAATTTAATTTATCTTTTAATCAAATGAGAGTTAGACTTTATTTTGGCAAACAAATGAGTTTACTATTAAAATTAAAACATGGAAGAAATTATTGTGTTATTATTCTCAACAAAAGTTGTAATAATTGTTGTAGTTGTATTACGTTCAGTAATATATTCAATTCAAACCATGCTTATATTTTGACAGGTTGCCATGAGAACCTTTTTAAGCTTTCTGTAGGCAATTAATGTATATATGATATAGTGTTCATTTACTCAAATGGGTTCAGTCAAATGGCCTCATGATTGTTAATAAGGATGAATTGTACAGGTGGATGTTGTTCATGTATTTATGTCCTCATTTAGTGAGACCAGACGCTTGAAGGCTCTTTTCTATTTTGATTTGTCAGTAATGAAACCGCACTGCCTGTGTCATTCATTAACAGAGATGCAGAACAGATTCAGTATTTAAATAGTGTTTTATCTTAATATTTATAGATACTAGTCCATAGCGAGTCGAATAGAGTGAAACTGACCTACTTTTGATTAATTCATCCAAACTGTGACACATTCCGCGACATTGTAGCGTTATCTGTAAATTCCATTATACAGGGCAATAGCAGTGCACTCTTTTCACGTTTAAACATTATAAACCTATCATAGTGGATTGTGATTTATTGCAACTTCAGCAACGCCTGCTGCTGCCAATTATTGAGAGACAATATGCGTGATCACTGAGCATAGATGTGTTAGTACTTGGAGTATTTTCAGTGCAAAACTGCAATAGTCCTGTTGACACTCGTGACTGCAATCCACATATCAGATGAGCGGTGGGCGGAGATTGCTCAGAGATTGAGAGAACACATGAAAACATCTCAACAGAGTGTTGAGCTCAGACAGGTTGCATCGAGCAACACAAAAGTGCATTTAAACATTAAAATCAATCATCAATATTTATTCACCAATAAATAATGTCACCTGTAAATAGTATGTTTGTTTGCATTATAAAAATTAAAAAATTAAAAATTATCGGCAATTTGTTTTGAAATCATATGTAACTGTAAACAATGCTTCTGAGAAGTCTGCTGTCTAATCTCATTGGTTTAGATCCACTTTAGACATCTGGATATGAGCCATGAAGAGTAGATCTGCTGGTTTTCTACAATCATGTCGATTCATATATCATTGCTTTTACCTTGTGTTTTAAAAACTTTCTTTTACATAGAAAACACAATAACCTTTTCCACCTCAAGACCACATACTGTATATGTGCGGAGTAATTATTGCATTTACCCACTTCTTGATGGAAAACAAATTCTGAGAAATGTGTTTTTTTTATCTGTCTTAAGTTTTTGTGCTGCCCTGACCCCTGTTCTCATCTGGGAAAAGGCCAACGCATGAGGAAATGAACAACGAGTCTTGAACAATGAAAGAAAGTGGAAAATGGAGAGGGGGGTCAGTGAGTCCAGCTGTTAGTTTTGATACTGTACACCATTAATGGCTTCAGCAGACCCTCTAAAGCTTCTGTAGCTGATTTCTGTGGGCTCTGACACACACATGCTCACTGTGCTGTATTAGTGTGTGTTTCGCACAACTTCTAGTGTGGGCTTAAAACAAAAGACTTGGTGTCCTCAGTGATTTTCTGTGCCGCGGCACTGCTGTCTGGAACGGGGTTCTCAGTCACATGATTTATTTGGTCCATCACACACTTCAGACTGTTGCTGTGTCTAAACAACCCCAAAGGACTTGAAAACAACACAACCTTGTTTCTGCAACGACATTCACCATG
The DNA here is from genome assembly GCA_027564155.1 of Gymnocypris eckloni scoliostomus. Lineage (NCBI taxonomy): Eukaryota > Metazoa > Chordata > Actinopteri > Cypriniformes > Cyprinidae > Gymnocypris > Gymnocypris eckloni. Next base: position 62,252,095 of record CM050412.1, on the reverse strand, counting down.
TCTTCTACAAACAGCATCTGATGTGTTTATGTTTTACGTGGCGTGAGAAAGTGACACAGGCAAAAAAGCTATGCAAGAAAATCCCATTTGAGCGGTCAAACTGAAACAGATTTCTAGAAATGTGATTTGAATAGGATTTCAAACCACATATGAATGAATGAATGTAGCTTGTAAAGCTGTAGATTCTAAAAATCATATTATATGGGATTTTTTTGCCGTTCACACTTGCTAAATATGATCGGATTCCAATCAGGGGCCAGTTGCATAAACTGTGTAGACTAGTCTTAAAAAGTTAGTATTCTAATTTTTTTTCTTCAAGACTGGTCATAACTTTTTTAAATCAGTTATGAAAAGGTAGATTGGTCTTATTTGTATTGGAAAAGTAAGACTGATTACCCCTTGGCAACTGCTAGTCTGTCAAACTAGTTTATTAAGCACAGGGCCCTATTAAAGCAGGGCCCTGTGTTTTTTGCTAGTTTCAGCCCGACACAGTTCTCATTTTCATGTCCTGGATTGCCTTGTTTAAATAGCAAATGCATTTGCACCCATTTGTGCGCCCATGGGTGTGTTGGACTAAAAAAAATGTGTATTCAGGTGCATTGTTGGCGCGTTGCTATTTTGAGGAACTGAAAATAGACTGCATCATAGACCAACTCAAACCTGGTCTAAAGTCAAGTATTTTTTATTTTTATTTAAAGAGTGTGTTAGTAGAAAATGCGCCTCTGGGTGGTTCCACAATGCGCGTACACTCTGCTTATTACACACAGGGATGCGCAGCAGCACACAAACATGCCAAATATAAAAAATTAAAGGACTACAGTGTAAAAGAATATTATTGTGTAGGCTACATAAATATAAAAATGCCTACAAGCGATAATGGATAGACATAGCGTGTATCAGAATACTACCTATGTGCTCGCGCATGAGCAGATGTGTTTGCTCTCTGGAGACGCGTTCAGTCTGTGTGCCTTAAAATTCTGTCGTTTAAATAGCGAATCCGCCGCAGAGCGAACGCAACTCACTCTTAAAGAGAATGGGAGATGAGACTCTGATTGGTTTATTGCACATTATACCAAAAACACACCCATTACACATGAAGAGAATAGGGACAACCATTTTAGACCATGTGCCCGGGCGCGCCGACCATTTTTCCATTGTTAAACTAGCAAAAGTGGATTCAGACACGCCCTGAGTGCGCCTGCGCCGTGCACATTAGACCCCTTAGATCGTTAAAATAGGGCCCATAGTCTTAACATGGTGGCTAAGTTTATGCAACTGGCCCCAGATATTTTTTACTGTAAAAAGCCTTTTACAGCATTCATCACACTGTAATCAATGTATTTAATACCTGATATCCTGCAACCAGCTCCAGTTACCCTATTACTTTCATATTAAATATTAATGCTGTTTGTATGCCATATAAAATAATTATTGTACATATTAAGACCCATGAGAGGAGCCCTAGTAAGTGAGGAAGACCGAGGAGGGAAAATAAGAGGGTCAAGGAGTGTATGTGTGTGTGTGAGGAAGTTGTTGCAGGCAAAGCAAAGAGGAGAGTGGCCAGGTTATTTGAGATCATTATGCAGTTGGCAGCACTGTTCTGACTCTACCCTCCCTCTCTCCCTCTGTCTCTCTCTCTCCTGCTCGAGTGAGGATGAAAATGAGCAATGTGCAGCTGCAGCCAAAGACAGCTGGGAGGGTCTCACGCTCTCAAAAATTACAGCATGCCCATCTGTGTCTGTGTGTGGTGTATGCGGTCATGAGCAGATTTTACCATTTTATAATTATGTACTTTCCACAATAGTTGTTCTTGTGTCTTGGGGAATGTGTGTGTCACACACACCTTTTGTTAGGCTTTTTTAAGGGGGTGTTACTGGAGAACAGAGAGTGGTTTATTTGAGCAAAACAATGAGTGTTTGTGTGTGTGTGTGTGTGTGTGTGTGTGTGTGTGTGTGTGTGTGTGTGTGTGTGTGTGTGTGTGTGTGTGTGTGTTTAAAGAAATTGGACAGTTGGTATCTTGTACTAAGAGGCATGTGTTGAGGCCTGTTTACACCAAGAATGATAACTATAACAATAACTATATTAGCATCCACAAACGATAACTCTCTGTTTGTAATAAGCGTGTGGTGCAGTTCTGTCGCCTGTCGATTTAATGCTTGAGCTCTTAAAAGTCAGGCGAATTCTGATTGGCTGTCAATGCCGTTATTGTTCCCCTGTGTTGTTATCAGTATTTCTGTGGTGCGGACTCATCCTATTCCCATAGAATTAGAATTATTATTAAAATGATAGTTATCATATAGTTATTACTTGGTGTAAAAAGGCCCTTAGACATAAAAGACACTGGTGATAACAACCATTTTTTTAGAGTTCTCCTTCTCTCTTTTTAGAGTCAATTTGAATGGTTTTCATGATGGATTTGCAACCGTAAGTGATTAGTTCACCCAAAAATGTATTATTTTAATTAAAATGGTTAATTAATTAATTATTAATTAATTAATGAATTATAATTAATTAATTAAAATGGTTGAATAAAGTCTTTATTTTTGTTTTCTTTGTGCATAAAAAGGATTCATGGTAGCTTTGTAAAATTATGGTTGAACCACTGATGTCACATGGACAATTTTAACGATGTTCTTACTACCTTTCTGGACCTTGATCTTGTCAGTTGTGTTGCTGTCTATGGACGGTCAGAATGAAAGCTCTCGGCTTTCATCTAAAATATCTTACTATGTGTTCCAAAGATGAACGAAGGTCTTACAGGTTTGGAACAACATGAGATTGAGTTATTAATGACAGAATTTGTGGGGGTTTTTGGGTGAACCATCCCTTTAAACTAGGGCTGTGAGATGTGAACAAAAAAAAACTATCACAATTTCTTGATTTCTTTATTTATTTCGATTTCAATCACGATTTTGACACAAACAGACATGCTTTACAGTTATAAATGCATTCGGTGTGAATTTTGAAACATATTTCCAAAGGAAACCAATTAGACCTTTCCCAAAAAGTTGTAACATGTCTCTAGAACAGACATATGGCAAAATACATATATATTATATGTATATGTGAGTAATCAAATCCAACAAAACAACATGCAACCAGAGCATGTGAGCGAAGCGGAGCGGTTCAATATTCCGCTGTGTGTGTGTGCGCTCCGCTCAGTCGTTCACGGCCAAAGCAAACGCTCCGCTAATGTCCCGCTCACCCTCACCGGTGAACCAAATCCCGCTCAGATCATGCTCTCACATTAAATGTCTCCAGTAACGTTAGGCCTATTTATTTTTTCCTGTTTATAGTGAAATTATTGAATAAATGTCCGATAAGAAATGGTTATGTTTCAGAGTGAAATTGTTAATTTAAATTAGGGATGTTCATTAACCGTTAACCGACCGATAATAATTTTGACCCATTAATACAATCAGTTAAACGGTTTAAAGTAACTTATTTATTAATTTTTAGTAATTTATCAAAATAATTTAAAAGGTTTGCTGCATGGTTAAAATAAGCTATACACCTATAAAAAACACGTTTTTTAGAGAGAGCGAGAGAGAAAAAAAAAACAAGTAGCCTATAAAGTCGCATTTTATTATTTCATTCAGAAATAGGCTGACACGAATAACACTCATTATAATAAACACTGTAAACATAGCTAGGCAATTTTAGTTCCCCTCACTCCATAACAAAACCTTTCAATTAACAGTAGGCTAGAAAATAACAAGAATAAAAAATAAGAAGCTATAACGACAAACCAAAACTAATTTAGGCTAAAATAAAACTGAAACCAATGTTGGGTCTCTCCTTCAACACAAAATCAAATGTTCCCGTATTCGCGGTATTTAAATGCCAAAATATTATTTACCTTTTATTTACGCCCTCCCTTACAATATCCAACAAAATGTTTTGCATAACTTCACGGCGGTACGGTGATAACGCTAAACAGCACAGATTTTACTACATATTTAAACAGAGCAGTGTGTGTTTTTTTCCATATGTTTGACTGGTTGTTTTTTATAATGATAAATGAACAGGCTGCATTGTGAAGGTAGAATGCTTAAATGAGCGCATGCGGCGCTGAAGCAATCACTGGATTTATTCCCCTTCCAACAGTGGAAGCAACTCCTCTTGGTCATGAAGATAATCAGAATTGTAAAAGGTTTGCTTTTATTTGTGTACATAAACAATAAAAAAAGAATCTTTGCTTTTTTGTAAAATAAGAAAAAAAAAATAGAATGCAGCTTTCTGCCGTCTGCTTTAATTTCGCGCAGCACAATAATGAACAAACTCGGCATACTCTGAAAAACACTGGGTTCAAAACAACCCAATTTGTGCTGGTAAAAGAGTACATTTGGGGTTAATTTTACCCAGTAAATGTGATTGTTTATTTAACCCATCATTAATGGATGATTTAACTCAGCTAATGGCTTTATTCGTTACTATTATAATATTCGCCTTTTTTCTTTTTTTACTTTATGCATGAAATAATGTTTACAGATTAACTTAAATCCTCTAAACTTTTGTAAAATACTCCAGAACCACTGGTTTACGTGATAAATTACTTTATTTCTCATTTGCTTGTTTTTATAAGCTATTGGCCTACACATTGTCTATTTAATCTCGTTTAACAAACATTAGAAGTAAAGATTAAACATTAAACCGATGTAATTCACGAGTAAATCGACCACTCTGTAACTGTGTTTCCACCGTAACGGCTCTGGCTCTCGCGCCGAGCTGGAGTCGTGTTCGGCGGGGACTGCTCACGGATAAGACCGCCGCTCTGCGCTTCACTCGTGGACGAAATGTACTGCGATTGCCTTCATTACCTGCTCAACAACAAACAGTAAACAGCTCTGAGGACATATTTAAAAATTCAAAGTATTTGTGTTCTGTATCTTTATAAATATAATCGTTTATTTTATGCAAAGCATCAGACTCTTAATCACGCAATAAGACCGACGCGACGCGAGTGACGTTCTTTAGTGATTTACACCGCGAATGTTGCTCTGCATAAATTTGAACGATATACTGCACAGGAACAATTTTATGAATAAAATAAAATATACACAAACTACCCAAACACTGAACAAATAACCCAAAAAAATGACCCAAAAGGCTCAACCCAGCATTTAGGTTAAAAAAATAACCCAGGATTTTTTTTACTGCTTGTTGCACAGTATTTCTTTCGTTTTCTTAAATTATTATTTAAGTGAAAATATATTTCTAGTATATGCCTATTTATTCGTTATAATATATAGCGCCTAGCTTTATTATGTGTTTCTCTGCTTGCAGAAGTGCTGCAGGTGTGTGATGTGATATGATTGTCACGGTTCATGGGTTCCCGGTCCCATCCTCACCGTGTCTTGTCTGTGTGCGTGTGAGCAGGTGTCTGTGGGTGTGTGTGATTGAGGCTGATTCGCTCCAGCTGAGAGTCATCACCGTTGGGCTATATCTGTTCCTGTCACGCTCTCTCCTTTGTCAGATCCTTGCAGTGTTTGCGGTCGTCGTTTACGGTCCGTTCTGGTTCCGCGATTCCTGAGCCCTGCTGCTTCCTGGACTCCGATCGCCGGACCGTGGCTGCCCATTGCTTCCCTGCGCTACCCGCCTCAGCCCTACGGAAAGCTCCGCATCTGCCTACGGAAAGCTCCGTTTCTGCCCTACGGAAAGCTCCGCATCTGCCTACGGAAAGCTCCGTTTCTGCCTACGGAAGCTCCGCCTCTGCCCTACGGAAAGCTCCGCTTCTGCCTACGGAAGCTCCGCCTCTGCCCTACGGAAAGCTCCGTTTAGTTTCTCGCTGTGTATTACTTCCTGTAATAAAACTCTCTTTCCGCAACTGAATCCTCCCGTCTTCATTGTGACAGAAGGATCTGACCAATCTTCATGGATTCAGCGGAGACTCGTGGTTTGCAGGAACTGCTAGCCGGTAACAACGTTCGTATGGATCTCCAGGAGGAGAATATGCTGAACACCGGACGAGCTGTGCAGGCGTTAGTAGCGCAGGTGTCCGAGCTCACTACCCAGGTACAGTTATTAAGATCACCCGCTGCGCCACCCACACCGCCTAGCTTTTCCATCCCCGGGAACCACAGCCCTCAGCACGAACCGAGACTCCCGGCGCCGGAGATGTATGCCGGAGATCCTAACCTCTGTAGAGCGTTTCTGACGAAGTGTTCTCTGTTTTTTTCGCTCCAGCCACTGACGTTTGCCACAGAAGTTTCCAGAGTGGCACTAGTGCTTACGTTGCTGTCAGGAAGGGCAGCATTGTGGGGAACGGCGGTGTGGGAGAATCGCCATCCCTGTTGTTCCTCGTTCCACTCACTCTCTCAGGAGATGAGGAGGGTGTTCGATCGCGCGCTGGTCGGGCGCGAGGCAGCGCGCATGCTGGCCGACCTCCGCCAGGGGGAGCAGTCCGTTTCTGATTATTCCATCCAGTTCAGGACCCTGGCGGCAGAGTGTGAGTGGAACGAGAAGGCGCAGTGGGACATGTTCCTGCATGGGCTGGCGGCGTATCCACCAAGAGATCGGCGTGGTGGAGTTACCTCTCGGGTTGGACGAACTTGTGGATCTGGCCACGCGTGGATGCACGGCTTCAGCAACGCGATCTTCGTGGTCGACGCAAGTTAACACCGAGATATCCTTTCTTCGACACCGGCGATACGGTCGGTCACTCGTCGGTTGACGAACCCATGCAGGTGGGTAGAGCTCGGCCTCCTGGGAGGAGAGAGATCGTCCGGAGGACGAGGGGTTATGTTTGTACTGTGGCGCGGCTGGCCATTTCCTGGTGAAGTGCCCGTAAAGACCAGGCCCGACAGTAGGTCTGAGGCTACTGTCGGGTGGGGTATCTCAACAAAGCCTCATCCACCACCCTCCTCCCGGTGAGGTTGCAATGGGCGGCGGCGACATGAGGGGACGGCGCTAGACTCGGAGCCGAGGGTAACCTGCTGGACATTTCCTGGCCCAACTCCTTCACATTCCCTTGATTCCCCTCCGTCACAAGATCTCTGTCAGCGCCTTAATGGACAGTCACTTCCTCCGATCAGTCTCTCACGGTACCCATCACCCTCGCCACCTCAGGCAACCACTCTGAGACCATCACGCCTCGTCACCCACTCACCCCTGGCCCCGGTGGTGTTGGGTCACCCTGGCTCACTCAACACAATCCTCGGGTGGATTGGGGTAACACTGTGTCGGAGTGGAGTCGAGCCTGCTATGCCTCTTGTCTTGTGTCTGCTGGTTTTTCTGTGTCGGGTTCTGTGTTGCAGGATGAGATGGGAGCCTGTCTAACGTGCCGAGGAGTATCTCGACCTGAAGGAGGTGTTCAGTAAGTCCAGGGCCGCTTCTCTCCTCATCGTCCCTACGACTGTGCTATAGACTTAGTACCAGGTATGTCTCCGCCTAAGGGCAGATTATACTCGCCGGTTCCGGAAAGGGAGGCCATGGAGAAATATATTTCTGATTCTCTGACAGCCAGGTTCATCCGCCTCTTCTTCTCCAGCGGGGCAGGATTTTTTTTTCGCTAAGAAGGATGGTTCTCTGCGACCTTGTATTGACTACGGGGCTTGAACAACATCACGGTAAAGAATACCTATCCTTTGCCGTTGATGTCTTCAGCCTCGAGAAGTTGCAGGAGCATCCATCTTCACCAAGTTAGATCTTAGAAACGCCTATCATTTGGTTCGCATAAGAGAGGGGATGAGTGGAAGACCGCTTTAATACCCCCAGAGGGCATTTTGAGTATTTGGTTATGCCTTCGGGCTCTCTAACTCCCCAGCGGTCTTCCAGGCACTCGTCAATGACGTGTTGAGAGATATGGTCGATCAGTTCATATATGTCTACCTGGATGACATATTGATTTTTTCTTCTCTCCAGAAACATGTTCAACACGCCAGGCGAGTGCTCCAGAGGTTGTTGGAGAATGGGCTTTTGTCAAGGCGGAGAAGTGCGCGTTCCATGCACAGTCGGTGCCTTTCTTGGGTTTCATAGTGTCGCCGGAGGGAGTTCGCATGGATCCTGACAGGGTTAAGGCTGTGGTAAATTGGCCAACCCTGATTCCCGCAAGGCCCTGCTGAGGTTTCTGGGGTTCACTAATTTTACCGGCGTTTTATTCGCAATTTCAGCCAACTAGCCGCTCCTCTGACTGCCTTGACCTCCACCAAGATGACGTTCAGGTGGTCGAATGCAGCCGAGGCCGCATTTACCAAACTCAGAGGCCGCCTGCTTCGCACCCATTCTCCGGGCCCCTGATCCCACACGCCAGTTCGTGGTGGAGGTCGACGCGTCAGAGGTGGGGGTAGGTGCAGTGCTATCCCAACGGGCCACCTCGGACGACAAAGTGCATCCCTGCGCGTTTTTTTCCCATCGACTGTCTCCTGCCGAACGCAATTACGACATCGGTAACAGAGAGTTGCTGGCCGTCAAGCTAGCGTTGGAAGAATGGCGTCACTGGTTAGAGGGTTCGGGGTTCCTTTCATAGTTTGGACCGACCATAAGAATCTTGAATATATTCAGTCCGCCAAACGCCTTAACTCCAGGCAGGCTCGTTGGGCACTATTTTTCGGACGCTTTGATTTTTCCATCTCCTATCGGCCGGGTTCTAAGAACATCAAGCCCGATGCCTTGTCACGCATTTTTGACATTTCGGACCGCCCGGTGTCTCCCGAGTGCATTATACCTGAGAGATTGGTTGTCTCTGCAGTCACTTGGGAGATCGAATCAAGGTCCGCGACGGCCTTGGAAGGGGTAACGCCCGCCTGGATGCCCAACGGGCCGGTTGTTTGTGCCGGAGGTTACGGTCCAACGTCATCCAATGGGGTCACTGTTCCAACGTGGCTTGTCATCCAGGAATCGGTCGCACCATGTTTTTGATTAAACAACGATTCTGGTGGCGGGCCATGGCTCGCGATATCCGAGAGTTTGTTTTGGCCTGCTCAGTCTGTGCTCGGGTAAGACTTCCAATCGACCTCCAGAGGGGTTACTTCAGCCGCTGTCAGTCCCTTCGAGACCCTGGTCCCATATCGCGCTAGATTTCGTTACTGCCCTCCCACCTCCCTGGGTAATACGGTTGTTTTAACCGTAGTGGACCGGTTCTCGGGCGGCCCATTTTATTCCCTTGCCCAAATTGCCCTCAGCCAAGGAGACAGCGGCTACAGTAGTTGATCACGTCTTTTGCATTCATGGCCTCCCGGCAGAGTGGTTTCGACAGGGTCCCCAATTCGTGTCCAAATTTTGGAGAGAGTTTTGTCGACTACTGGGGGCGACTGTGAGTTTGTCTTCTGGGTTTCACCCTCAGACCAACGGTCAGACTGAGCGGGCCAACCAGGATCTCGAGAGGGTGTTGCGATGTTTGGTCACTCAGAATCCCACTTCCTGGTGTCAGCAACTTTCATGGGTTGAGTACGCTCACAACTCGTTACAGGTGTCGCCCACGGGCCTTTCGCCGCTTGAGTGTAGTTTAGGTTACCAGCCACCTCTTTTCCCTAGTATGGAATCCAGTCGCGGTCCCTCTGCTCACGCCTTCGTCCAGAGGTGTCACCGTACCTGGGCGAGAGCCCGAGACTCTCCTCCGGTGGGGGCGTGCACCAAGGCTAAGGCTGATCGCCACCGGTCGAAGCCTCCCGTCTCACGTCGTTGGTCAAAAGTGTGGCTTTCACCCAGAACATTCCGTTCCGATCCGTGTGTAATAAGTTGGCTCCCAAATTTATTGGCCCGTTCCTGTCACTAAAATTATTAGTCCGGTGACAGTCCGCCTCAAACTCCCTCCTGCGTACAGGAGAATTCATCCCGCGTTCCATGTATCCAAAATTAAACCCGTTTTCGGTCTCCCTTAATCCGCCTACTCGGTTCCTCCCCGCGCGACTCGTAGATGGGGAACCCACCTATTCGGTCAATCGCATTCTGGACTCGAGGCGGAGGGGACGAGGATTTCAATACTTGGTGGACTGGGAAGGTTACGGTCCGGAGGAGAGAAGTTGGGTTCCGGCCAGGGACATATTGGATCACTCCCTTATTGATGATTACAATCAACAGGTAAGGTCGGCTGGGAGCGCCGAGAGGCGCTCCTAGGGGGAGGGGTACTGTCACGGTTCATGGGTTCCCGGTCCCATCCTCACCGTGTCTTGTCTGTGTGCGTGTGAGCAGGTGTCTGTGGGTGTGTGTGATTGAGGCTGATTCGCTCCAGCTGAGAGTCATCACCGTTGGGCTATATCTGTTCCTGTCACGCTCTCTCCTTTGTCAGATCCTTGCAGTGTTTGCGGTCGCCGCCACGGTCCGTTCTGGTTCCGCGATTCCTGAGCCCTGCTGCTTCCTGACTCGATCGCCGGACCGTGGCTGCCCATTGCTTCCCTGCGCTACCCGCCTCAGCCCCACGGAGCTCCGCATCTGCCTCACGGAAAGCTCCGCTTTCTGCCCCACGGAGCTCCGCATCTGCCTCACGGAAAGCTCCGTTTCTGCCTCACGGAAGCTCCGCCTCTGCCCCACGGAAAGCTCCGCTTCTGCCTCACGGAAGCTCCGCCTCTGCCCCACGGAGCTCCGTTTAGTTTCTCGTTGTGTATTACTTCCTGTAATAAAACTCTCTTTCCGCAACTGAATCCTCCCGTCTTCATTGTGACAATGATATGATCATGTGAATCCTCGTGTTCTGTTGTCTGCTGTTTTTTGCACATGTAAAATTAATCCCCGAAAAACAAATGTTAGTATTTTTAACGAGTCACAGACACTTAGTCTTTATAATTTAATTCAGTTCTAATTTAAAATATTTGTCAGTTAACGGTTAGGAAAAATTACCAAAATGAACATCCCTAATTTAAATGTATAAAATTTAAAATCTTAATTTAAAAACGTGTCTTGTTTTTGAAGCCACTTGGAAAATTTTCGTAAAAAATTAAATCACTGAAAAAGTATACTTTTCCATTAAAACAACGCTTCATATTCACAACACACACACAAGATGAAAAGCAGATATAGAATTTCACAAAATACTTATCAGGCCCATGAAAGCACACACAAGATGAAATGCACTTGACAAATTATTATTTCGTGGCGTAAATAAAATAAACACTTTCTAAAATTAAAATAGACCTAAACTGCGGGGAAATGCGATCTATTAAAACACCTGTCAATCTTCACAGGATTTTAGAATTTGCTTTTAGAAACATTAGCTTAAGACAAACTATTGCTTAGCCTATTCCACAGATTCTGGAATTAACAAATTACCAAAGGGCATTTTGCAAGCGGCGCTGAGTGTATTGAGCGAGCAGAAATATGATCGCTACGCTCTCCGCTCCGCGTGCTCTGCATGCAACATGCATTTTGTTTTAGCCACCAAGTCCTTATCCTGTTCTGAACTCATCTTCCCTGTTTCTTTAGCATACTATCTGTCTGTATGCCGGTCTGTTCTGTTCTCACGCTCAATTTAGGCGCTGTTCTGATTGGTTCGGATAGCATACTGCGGGAGGTTGGGGCGGGGGCGCAGAAAAAATCGTGCTATAAAGCGATTTAGAAATCCCGCAAGCTCAAATCACGATTTTATTTCGATTTCGATTAATCGCACAGCCCTACTTTAAACACATTTATTAATATATATATCTACAATATACTTCTGCAGATTATTTTGTTAAACTATCACGGTGCAAGACAAAAGCATTAGCTAACACAACATAAAAAATATAGCATAGTTTAAAAACCTTTAATATTGAGTTAATGCATGTTAATAGACAAACCAACACATTCTGACCAGTAAAAGTTTATCCCATTTCATCAGGAACTTCTTGGTGGTTTTTACAACCAGAGGATGTGTCGTGGCATCTAGGAAAATTAAATGATTTTTACTGAGTGGCGAGGCGACACATTTACCTTTCCAAGATGACGGATGAGTCTATGCGTCTGGAGTGGTCAAATGTGGTTTCTTCTTATACATATCTATTGCTATGATGTTCTGGGTGGTTACTAGGCTGCTACTAGTTGCTGGGTTCTTCTATGTGCTTTTTGCTTGCTGGCTGGATTCAAATGAGCCCACCTGAAAGTCTTGAGTAATGAGTATTAATAAGTCCTAAAACTGAGAAACGATTTAGCTGTTTTGCATTTCTGCTTCCAATGACTTGAAGTCAATGAGTTTTTGGTAAATGCCTGAGATAAGGTCTGTGGGTAAAAGAAGCTCAAGCTATTTCCATGTTTTATTCCAAACATAAAATACATCAGTAATAGTAAAACCCCACTCACGGTTTTTAAAGCTTTTACATTTCTTGAAAAAGTGGCTTAGACCTATAGAGGTTCACCACACCAAACAGAACTCACTAGTCTGCTTTCACAGTATCTTTGTTTATAATTGTGCTCTTGAAAACTATTCTAACTCAAACTCTCCAACCTGTAGATTATACATGTAGAAAACAGTTGTCTAATGCTTAGTGGTGATGCATTTAAGTCATGTGACCACATTACCTACTTTTAGGTTTTTACTTTTTACATGTATTTACAATTCATAAAAGTTGTGTTCGTTTCTGAAGGTAATCATGACGATTCACATATAAGAATCATAAACTTCTTTTGGTCATAGAGCTTATTGTCTGCAGTAATCCTATTGGCGTTGTCTCGAGGGAATTGGAATAATGCTAACTTTCGAGTTGGCATACTTCATCACTGCGCCGCTCTATTTTGGTCCCTAGATACGCCTCGAGTCCCTCCTTCAGTGCAAGTCTAGGGATTTTTTCACAGGGTGAGATTTATAAGTATGATCACTAAGAAAATAATAGCACATCTTTATTTGTAACAATTGAGATTTCACTCATGTCTGTAGAACGAACAGTGCAGGAGGAAGTTTAGATTATGTTTTTTGAGCTTGCCTTACTAAACACCAGTAATGAAAGAGTTTGCGTGTAAATGCACGTCTTTGCTAGTAATGTGTGTGGGTACATTTACACTGGAAGTGGCCTGACAGATACTAAGACAAGCGACTATCATTCCCATAGCAACACAAACATGTCTTTCCCGAGAGCAACATTTTTTAATTATGCTCTTTATCTAAAGGACCTGTATATTTGCAGACAGAAATTAAAATTCACACCTCACTTCCTCTTCAGTTGAAGAGTCGTAATGACAGAAAAAAATCTTCTCAACTAGAACACCCATGTCATTCTAATGCGTCTGCATTTATATTCATTATCTCTTAAGTAGTGTTCACATACAAACACACACACACACTTAACACAGTGTTTATTTAGAAGGCAACTCGTATGTGTGCTTTGGCCTAATTCAGCCTGAACAGATTTCTCTAATTCTCGTTATCATAAACAGTGTGCCTTTAAATCCACCCACAATTGCCTCTGGCCCAAGCGTGGCTCGTCCTTTAAGCTTCCCAAACATTCTTTTAAACAGCAACATTTCGTTATTGACATTTCTAGCCCTCCTTCGGCTGAGATCAAAGATTGTTTAATCCCTTATCCAACAGGACTAAAACCACAAAATTAACAGACATCATCCTCAAAGAAGCCCCAAGAATGCTTGTAATGATGACAACAAGATCCCTCCGCAAATATGAGCTTTCTGGGTCAAATAATAGCACGAATCTAATTTACCTCGTCTCTTTTAAAACACTTTCAAGCTTTTGAGAACCCAACCTGAACCATAGAAAGAGTTGATGAATTTACTAAATGGTTTAACACTTTAACATTATTACCCAGTTTAACTCTTTAGGAGTATTCAGGCTTTTGGTTACACTTTATTTTAAAGGTGTCCTTGTTATAATGTAATTATCCATTTTAATAACTAAGTAATGTTAATTAACTACGTGTGGTTAGGGTTAGAATTAGGGTTTGGTTTAGGGTTAGTTGTATGTAATTATGCATAATCTATTGTTATTTCTATAGTAAGTATATGTAACGTGTAACAAGGACACCATAAAATAAAGCTTTACTTGGCTTTTTAATGAGATATTTTATAGTATGGGTTTGAAATTTTAAATGAAATATTAAATATAGTTTATGGTCGGCAAGATGTTTTAGAAAGAACTTCTCTCCAGTGCTGCATTTATTAATAACTGTAATATAGTCAAATATTATTACAATTTAAAATAACTGTTTACTATGTAAATATATGTTAAAATGTAATTCATTCCTGTGATGCAAAGTTGAATTTTCAGCATAATTACTCCAGTCTTCAGTGTCACATGACCCATCAGAAATCATTCTAATATGCTGTTTTTCTGGTTAAGAAACATGATTATTATTATCAATGTTGAAAATGGTTGTGCTTTGTAATATTTTTATGTGGAAAGAAATTTTGATACAGTACATTTATTTTCAACATACACTGCATTTATTATAAACAGAAATCTTTTGTTGCACTATAAGGCCCAGTTCCACGGACAGGGTTTAGATTAAGCCAGGATTAGATTAAATTAGGACTTTTAAGTATTTTTATAAACATGCTTAAAAAAAACATTACTGGGGTGCATCTTGAGACAAAACAGGCACTGATATATTTTAAGATCAGTCAGGGCATGTTTATTTCAACTGAAACAGTTAAGACTTACATTTTATTCTAGGACTAGGCTTAAGCTGTGTCTGTGAAACCGGGAGTAAATGTATTTACTGACACTTTTGCTCAGTTTAGTGCAAGAGCAGGGATATTTATTACGGAGTGTCAAATAGTTGAAATAAGTGCAAAAAGCCCGCCTTGTTAGCAAAGGCTATTTACACTAACTCCGCCCACCAACGTGTGATTGCGATAGTCAACACTGAAAAAAGGCACTTGCTTAACATCAGTTTCAGTGGCGTAGATGGTAAAGTGTGTGCTTTTTGATGCGATCGACCCGAGTTCGAACCTGCCTTTTGCCAAAATTTTTTAATCTCTTTTCAAATCTCATATCGCGTCGGAAAGGCATTTATTTTCAATAAAAGTGAAGTAAATAATCAAAAAGTTTAAAAGAAAGTATTGGGTAGGCTCAGGGCTTTATAGTCCCAATAAAGTGGCATCCATTTCATAATTTGAATTAAAACTATAAATTACACTTTAATACGTTATTATTGCATACTGTTTTATAATGCACTACAATACTGTGGTGCAGATAATTGTCAATATTTGCAATAAGTTGTACAAATAGTAGAAAATCTTGCTATTTTAACATAGTGTAAATAGAATCTATAGCTATTTGCACTTAGTGTAAATAGTATATACCTCTAAGAAAATATGCTATTTGCACTTAGTGCACTTGCAAATAGCCGCTGCCTATTTATTAACAGTAAATGGGTCAGTTTTGATCTAATTTAGTTCTTAACGCACAAAAGGGTCTTGCCTCGGTCAGCATCCTCTGCGCTTCTGTAGCCGCTCTGGTTAATGGGGTCATCGGTGGGGAGAAGAGAAAAGAGCAAAGGCAGCCACTGCTGCAGCTCAGATGTGAAAAAGGGCTGATAGCAGGACTCAGTGACATGTAATTAGCACGTTGTCTGGTCTCAGACCCGCCCTTCCTCCCCATCATCTTCCCTCTCCAGCGTTCTGTACCTCTCCCACACACTTCTGTGGAGAGTCGCAGGACTGGCAGAGCCGCTGTCATGGAGGACACAGCTAATTGTGAACGAGAGGAGTGTGCCAGTGAAGAAGTCTGCCCTCCATACCCAGAGAGAGAGTATTGAGCTCAAACACAAATTAATACAAATAAAGAGTGTGTGATTCTTAAAGTGACAGTTCACCCGAACTTGAAAACTCATTTACTCACCCACATCGGAAAGACACATCGTGTCTTTCCAAACCTGTTTGGATTTCTTTCATTGAACATGGAAGAAGATGTTTGGTAACACTTTATTTTAAGATGTCCTTGTTACATGTTATATGTACTTACTATTATAGTAACAATAAATTATGCATAATTACATGCAAGTAACCAACAAAGACAAATCCTAAACCAAACCATATATTAAGTACATTTTAAATCTTATTACTCAGTACTTAAATGTATAATATATCTGTAACTCGGAAATTACCAATTATTTCCAAAAAAGTGAGTAAAATACTCGTGAGTAGTGAGAAGCAGTGGTGTAGTCTACGTGATACGCAGGTATACGCCGTATACCCACTAGGAAAGTCAAAGGATTTCCGTATACCCACTTAAAAAACGTGAGGATACGTAACAACATCGTTTTGTGACAGAACTTTCATTCATAGACAGTAAGTTAGGTAGATATCAGCTGCTCAGCACACACGAAAATGTTCGGCCGAAAATGGCATTATTGTTTCGGGCCGAAATTAAAAAAACAGGCGAAAATGTAAACCGAAAATGAATGTCACCCACCCCTCCCAACCGTGCGCAAGCGCTTAGGTTTCACTCACGATCGAGCTGTTATCACGCGTCTGCCTACCAAAGATTGTCATGTCAGCGCAGGACCGGCGATCTCCTGCCCCCCTTGCAGTGATCTGAATGATGATGTGACTGAGTGTTCGTGCAGGGTTCGCCTAAACACTTTAAGAATAAGATGACAATAAACGAGAACTGTCTGAACTGAACTCGATTTTAGGCTATTAAACGAATTAATGCATCATAACACAATCAAACATTACACATCTGTTAATTAACACAATTAATTAGCCCCAATAATTTAATATTATGATATATATATATTATATATATATATATATATATTAGTATACGCTTTTAAAAGAGGCCATTTTCGGCTTCAGTTTCGGTTTTCGCCAAGTGCATTCTAAATTTTCTCGGCCCAGAATTTTCATTTCGGTGTATCACTACAAAACTGCCTACCCTACCTTTATGCTTTTATACGGCATGATGAAACCTCCTGGGACTGTGCTTGCTTAATCACCCATATCCTAACAGTACTATTTTAGCCATACACACTGTACGGACATCTCGGCCGCATTTTCATCAGTAACCCACATCTGCAGAGATGTAATGTGACTATATCAGCTTGTAAGCTTGAAGCACAAACATGAGCACAGCCCTACAATGAAACAGAGACTTTTAATGTTTTGTACATCAATAACCTCACACATTCAAGTATAACTTTTGGTGTTGGTCAACACTTATGTTGCCATTGCAAGTAATTAAATGACTTAGAATACAGTGGTGCTGTGCATTTTAAATGGTTAATGGGGAAAATGTATTCTTAAAATGCATTCTAAAAATAAAAATAATTCGCAATAAATAATTATTCACGATATTTTGAAGTGCCCACGATAATAATATAGTGCATGTTCATTATCGTGATGTATTGTATTACAGATACTGGCACATGTCTAATTTAAAACATTTACACCAATACAGCCACTTCCACAGTAGGAAAAATATAGACTATGAAAGTCAATGGGTGCTGCCAACTGTCTGATTACCAACATTTTTCAAAATATCTTCTTTTGTGTTAAACAGAAGAAAGAAACTCATACAGTTTTGGAACAACTTGAGGGTGAGGAAATTATAACAATTTTCATTTTTGGGTGAACTATACCTTTAAGAATGATGATACTATGAATATGGTACCTGGAGCACAGGTTTTATCAGCTGACTGTCTTTTGTTGTTTATAATAAATTGGAATGTTGATAACACATAAGCAGTCTTTAATAATGCTCTCAATTACATGTAGATGCATACTTTATGCATTAGTGAGTGTGGTGGTGCCATGGGGTGTCGCTCTGGGATGGGTGCGTATGAGGCTGGGAGGGGAAAAAAGCACAGTATACTCACTACAAAAAGCTAGACTACACCACTGGTGAGAAGTGAGTACTGAGCTGTGATTATGCATACTGCACACTGCAATCTGCACTGCAAAAATGTAGAAACACTACATACAGTAATTCATATTCCCTTTTGCTGTTTGTCAGAAAGTATGATGAATATCTATTTTAAATTACGTTAAAAAGTACAATATATGAGTAAAACTACTTAAGTAACATGACTATTTGTAATTAGTTACTTTACATCACAATATGCTGTATGAAAATATATGGTATAATGTGATAAATCACATTGTTTACTGAAAACTTTATGAAATATTTTTTTTATTTGTTTTGACAGTTTTAAACTAAGTATTGAGAAATGTCTCATGAACATTTGTGCGCTATCCCTCTGCAGAAAAATATTTATTATTAGTCAAAATGAATTATAGCTTTTGTAATGTGAGTGTATGACTTTTTTGTGTATGAATTTTTTTTATTTTAATTCAGTAAACTTGTCTTCCTGTCATTCCAAATTAAATTCTAATGCAACATCATGTCGGGTGTAACTAATTCAATTAAAACAGCAATATATTTGATTTAAAATGATTATCAAATCTCAAGATATTCCTCACACAAGCCTATCCTATATGACTTCAGAACACATGGAGTATGGAGTCTTGACTCATATGGACTATATACTTTATTGGCATTTTGATGGTGTTTTGGGGGTTTGATGAACATTGTCTGTCATTATATAGGAGTTTAAAAAAATTGTTGCTGTGGATAACTGCATATGTGTTTGGAATGTTCATTTTTTCAGTGACTTATTCCTTTAGCTCAAGGAGTGTGTCCTCCTAGAGCTGTGTCAAAGACATGCGGATTAATGATTTATTTACTCTAGTCTGTGAAAGGCCTTTATCACACACACACACACACACACACACACACACACACACACACACACACACACACACACACACACACACACACACACACACACACAGCAGACAATTTGTCTGAAGCCACTTTGTGAGTGTCCTTATTATGTTGTTGCTTAGCAGCCATAAGCCAGCGAGCCTCAATGGAGTATTAGTGTGTAATTATCTACCGTTTGCTCAATGTTTTGACCTTGCCAGCGTTCGTATAGATTTGCAGCAACCTTCCATGACCTCCGCTTACCAGAAAACCAACGCATGCTATCATCTTCCATTCTCCTGGGACTTGCATGAAAGAAGCAATGCCACTAATTTGTACGCAGAATGCATCTTCAATTGACTGTGTCTCTAAATGTTCGTTCAGCCTCACTAAAGTCCCTGCGGGTACGTCTGGAACATATGGAGAGCCGCAGTGTTGGGGTGTTGAGAGGAGTTTCTTAGCCATCATTAATCTGAAGTAAGGTTAATGGTTCTTCTTTGATATCATCGAGGTGTTTTAAGGAGGACAGCGTGAGATTGGAATTCCACAGAAGGCACCATGAAGACAAAATGGACACTATTTGCTTTTTAATTCACTTTCCTGGACGTATTTGTCAGTACATGCTATTCCAAAGAACAACAGGTTTATCATTTTCAAAATGTAAAAACTCTTCCATTACACCTTATGAGTGATGATAATGATAATGGTAATGTTTTGACAGCCACAAAGTGTCCAAAAACTTATTTAGTGAAATGTTTTGCTTTAAAAGTACCTATATTTCCTTCAAATAAATGTCACTTGCTTGTTGATTTTACCTTTTTGTTATGAACTGCCAAGACATCCATACATTTTAAGTGTCCAAATATTTTTTTGAGCCACTGTACAGTATATAGGAATTGTATTAAATTACTGTTGTAATTAAAGGCAGGGTAAGCAATTTCTGGAAGCCAATGTTGATATTTGAAATCACCAAAACAAACATGCCCCTATTTTGATAGATCCGCCCCACATACACTTAGCCTATGCAACCCAGGCAACGATTAGTTCTGTGAAACATAAGGAGCTTTTCCACCGAAATTACCTGGAAAAATATGTCCCCAGGAACTTTTTTTTCCCCAGACCTGTTGCTGTCTGCAATTCCATCGTGGTCTAAGTACCGAGAAGATTAGGCAAATAGTCTGGTGACTTAACGTTAGGTCTGCGTGTGTTTCTAAATACCAAGTACGCAAATTTCGGACTTGCATCCTTGGTAGTTCCTCGGAACGACGCAAGTCCGGTAATTCTGCAAACAGCAGCGTACTTGATAACGTCGGTCAGCTCACCTCAGCTAATGCAATCTTCCTCACTGTATCTACCACGAAATATATCAAACACCACTTTTCGTTTTCATTTAAACATATTAATTGCCGCTGAAATGTAGTTCAGGGAACGTACATACATTACAATGAAACGAAATATTAGATCAAACATTGCCTGTTTTCATTTTCATTTTAACATATCAATAGAACAGTAAAATAAAGACCAAAGATTACCTGTTAGATTTACCCAAAACAAATTATATCTTATGTTTAACCACTACAGAGACATCAGAGCCAGCGGTAAATGTGAGAAGGACTTGCCAAGCAGTGGGGATTTCGTTAAGACTGCAAGGGAAGCTCGGCTTCCCCTATAATGTCAAAAAATGTATGGTCAAATATGTACTATCGTGTTAACATTTTATTGACTGAAAATGTGTTAGAACACGATCATCTCGAAGACGAGTTCGTTCAGAATCAGCTACATATAGCAGGTCAGCAGGACTCGATTTCCTTCTCATACATTCCCGTAGCGTCACAGTGCATTTCCCTGTTGAAGCCTAGCGTCTATTGACTTCAATGGGGCTGATTTGAACCGTTTTTTCAGTGCTTCGAAACTAGACGGTCATTGGACACTTAGCGTCTCTGGGGGTGAATGGAGGAGTGGGCTGGACTGGACTCCGGGCTTCTGCGTGATGATTGGAGGGTCTGTCCAAAGACTGCATCTCCTTTTGATTGACATCGATTCTGCACTATAAAAAGTAGCTGACGCTGAAGCTGTTCGAGCTCAGTCCCTTCGCGGATTATGCTAGTGTAGTCGAAAGACAAACTGCTGCAACCTATATCTTGGTATTTGCTTGGCAAAATTGCTAGCCATTTTTCATCATACCTTTCACACAATTATACACAACATTCCTTGTTTCAGTTTAACCCAATTCCCACATTTCCTCCGTGAAGCTTAAAATCCTTTTTAGATAGTTTGTTCATTCATTCATTCATATTGTAGGCTAGAGCATTTTCTTGAAAAGGAACTTTGGGCAGAATTGTCGTATAAATCAATGGACAATTTTTATGATGTTGGCCGAAAATGAGCGTCCCCTCTTTGAAATCACAGCAGCTGCCACTGTAGCCGAGGTTATGCTCCTCTCTTCGGGATACATGAGGACTGAGCGCCCGGTGATCGCGTGGAGCTCACGTCTCCGAAATCGGTGAAGCACATTTTCAAATAGGCGCTGTTTTTATAAATAAACCACAGATTCGAGTTTTAAACAACTACATGCTCGCCTGAAATACACGCGTCCACGCATTCCGCAGACATTTTCCTCTTCTTCTTTTTGTCACTTTCTGTCACTCGGCTCGGCTGTTCACTAAATGCTCTCTCGGTTCTCTCGGAAAAAAAAGTCTCTCCTCCATATCATGATTAGACACGCCCCTTACTACTGATTGGCTACGAGTTTGTTTTATATTCGGCTCCGTTTTCTAAAACATTTTTTAAAAATTGTATACCCTGCCTTTAATGCAATATTTCAAAATTCAATGATGGGCAGTGTTAATGTAATTTAGTCAACAGCAAATAATAATTGCCTCACTGCAATATATAGTATCTTTCAAAATAATTATGTACAATATGTCATGAAATGTTCATGTTCATCAGGTTCCTCCTATAATGAGAAATCCGAGGTTAAGAAGAAAGGACGCCCTCGCGTGGAGGTGCAGGAGCTGCGCATTATTCCCGTGAGTAAAGCAAAACATATCCATTTTGGGCAGTGATGAAGGAATGAGGCTACGCCAGATTGGGATTTTGGGTGATTATTTGTGAAAGGAGTTAAGGGACTTTCCAAAACTATTTCCAACTGTTGTATTTGGGGAGGGAACATCTCACAGAGGGCTTTGTGGAAGTGAATTGATTTCTCATAGTTTCTAATGCCTCTCACTCTCTCTCTCTGTGTGTGTGTGTGTGTGTGTGTGTGTGTGTGTGTGTGTGTGTGTGTGTGCGTGTGATGTTTTTTCTCGCCCTAGGCCCATATGATGGTTCAGTGGAAAGAGGAGTTTAAGAGTCGTTCCAGGGTGAAATGTCCATGCTCAGGCTGCTGGTTGGAATTCCCCAGTATTTACGGACTTAAATATCACTATCAGCGATGCCAAGGGGTAAAAGCTGAAATCCAGACTACACAGTCATATGCTGCAAAATCATGAATGCAACCAACACTCATTTATTAATAGTAATGTATAAAACTACATTAATTTCAAATCATATAGTGGGTTCTATGAACTCAACTCAAAGTCTTAAGTTAATTTAAGTCTTAACTTAATTTATTACTCACCATCATGTTGTTTCAATCCTGGAAGACCTTCGTTCATCTTTGGAACACAAATTAAGATATTTTGATGAAATCCGAGAGCTCTCTGACCCTCCATAGATAGTAACAATTCAGTTATCAATTCAGAAAGGTATAGTTCATGTGACATCGGTGGGTCAACTGCAGGGCTACAGACTAAGACTAAAATAGTTGCATTTGCAACCCAAAATATTAATTTCCGAGTTAAGTTTTTGCATTTTGAAAATGTACATGTTATGACTTAAGAATTTCCATGTAATGCCTTTTTTCTTGATTGTCTCTTGATTGTCTCTCTGCCGCACAGCAGAAATGATGCACACCTGCTAAACGCGAGAGATCGAAATGACAGAGACGTGCAAGTAAAAGTGCACAAAGTGTCTTTTTCATGCACAGCTTGAACAAACTACAGCAGTTAAAGCTATCACCTGTCATTGCTGAAACGCCAGAGTTTTGTTATTGAGTGTGTGCTCTTCGCTGACTGAAATCTGCTCTCTTGCGAATTCTCTCATCATAAACAACAAAGTGCAGATGTATGTATAAGAGATTCATTCATCAAACAGTGTATAAACAGCTTTACTGATTAGAAGGGGAGTTTTGTGAGAACGCTTGAACTCACGCTAGGCTGAAGTCAGTCATAATGTTCTTTTACAATGTAAATGTTCTTTGCTCGCTTTCTCTGTATAATATATTCACTATTTGAATAACTGTGTCAGGTACAGATAATAAAACAAATAATTAATTACCTCAACGTGAACATGATTTGTGAATTAATTACATATCTTAATGGTGAAAACGACGTCTCCCATCGTTCTACTCGCCTTTATAGCGTCATCAAGCTCCGCCTTTGTTATTGTCTTGAACATGTGACATCTAGCGGCAAACAGCTTGCCATCAGCTGTAACAATTAGTCAAATTAAACTTAGTAAAGACCCACTATCTTTTTTTTTGCTTCGATCTGAGACCTGTAGATTTTGACCTGGCTTTGTGTGTGTGTTTGTGTGGCGTTCAGGCGACCATAGCAGAGAAGCTGAGTCAAAGATGCCCGTGCTGTGAGGCTGTGTTTGCCACCAAGGTGCGTCTTCAGAAGCACAAGCTGTGGAACCACCCAGAAAGGGTCACCATGGAGACCAAGTCCGGGGTCACCTCGGACACCAAATCCGATACCAAGTCCGAACCCAAACAGCAGAAAAGCCCCATGAAGGGAAATGCCAAGAAAAGGTGTGAAAGCTCAGTATCCTTTTCCTGACCGTATTACCACTAATTGGAATATTCTTTGGCGTGATGAGTTTCTGGAGCCGTTTTGAATTTGAATTTCTCAACTTAGTCGCACGCAACAAACATCACTTCAGGACATGACTTGTTTTCCACACTGCTATCATTAGATTCCAGATGAAGTCCTCTTGTGTTACTATAGTACTGCTCCTCTGTGGATTGACTTTAATAGCCTGTGTTCCCTGCGCTCCTTCTCAGGCCCGTGGAGAACAGCCCTCCATCACCCGTATTTTTCAAGGTGAAGAAGACCCATGATGTGTCTCGGCCCTCACAGAATGGGGAGTGCGCCCCCCAAAGGCCGGACAGGAAATGGCAGCAGGGGACGTCCTTAGACGCTGGGAGCAGTGACAGCGAGGGGGGCAGTTTACCCCCACCCTTCGCTGAGGAGGACCCTGAGAGAATGAAGCACAGTAAGAATGCTACACACTGAGATGAATGCTTCTGAAACACCTGTCCATGGTAATACCATGATATTGCTTGAAGTACCATATGCAATGTCTATAATCTATAATCTACAATGTCTATAATGCTAATCATTCATGGTACCACTACAGTACAACTGCTGGCCAGGGGCCGGTGTGAGAGACTTCATGGTCAGTTACATCATGTACGAGCATTTTTATGCCTTGTAAACTTGAACATTTTGTTTTCTCACATTTGGATGTGAATTCTTCATGTCAATGTTTTTTAGTGTTTGTGAAGAAATAATAAATAAAATATATTTTTTTTATTAAATATTAAATAATGCATGTATAAAACATATATTGAACATATATATATATATATATAAGTATAAAACCATGACTTTTAATTCAGTTTAACATTTTACATTCTTTAAGTTCTTTACAAAAAAAATGATTTGCTGTGTATGTGTAAAAGTGCACAATAAATAATGTGTTAAACATTTTTAAATAAAAGTTAAAAAATGCATGTAAAATTAATACATATACAATTATAAATGTAAATATGCGATGATACATTTAAATTAAATTTAGACATTTTAAATCAACATTTTTATTCATACTTTTTTAATTTATAAACTTTAAAAAAATATATAACTACAAAAATGTACAAAATGCAGTTTCACTCTGAGCAGTGCAACCAAACTTATGTTAATAATGCACAGCCAGAGGTCGATCGTCTAGAGTAGTAAAAGTAGTTACTCTAGACGATGCATGAGAAGTAGTTACACCTCAAAAGGAAAGTCCCGGTTCTCTTTACTTTCTATACCAAAATGTCCAAAGTTCTTAAAATTGCTATAACATTTCTCATTAACACGACCAAGAATGCCCTCATTGACTTTTGTATGAAATGGTGGCCTGGCCCTTTAAGCAGCAGTGTGTAAGTTCTCAGTGTTGGCTCCGTCTGAGGGCTGCTGGTCATTAAGTCTCTCTGGTAGTTGGTAACGGCTGCTGTCTCTGTCTGTGCCTGGCAGAGACGCAGTGTGTCGAGATGTCGGCGTGGCTCATGCTGTGAGTCCGCTATTTATGGCCTTTGTTTGGATACACGATCCCTTCATTTGTTGTTCCACGCCGGAGCCAGGGGCGAGGACAGCGTGTGTGTGTGTGTTTGTGTGTGTCCATGTCTGAAATGTCAGTAGAAAAGCTGTGTTTGTGTGACACAAGATGACAATCAACCACATACACGCAGTCACGCATACAGAGACACAAAACATATCCGCTATCTGCTCCATGACTGGTTCATGAAGCCGTGTCAGTTTCTCTAGCAGAGGAACCGCACCATGTCAAACAGCAGGTGCTTTGGTGCGCTGAAGTTTGAGCATCATTATGAGACTGTAACTTGCAGCAGAAGCTCATGAGTGTTGCTGTTTATCACTGCATGTTGTTATGAATGTATGAACCATGAATGCAGCTCTTTGCTCTGTTATTGAGATGTTTGACCTCTTGTTGTTGTTCTTCTCATTTGAGCCAGGGAGGAAGCAGAAAACTCCAAAGAAGTTCACCGGGGAACAGCCGTCTATTTCAGGAACATTCGGTTTGAAAGGTAACACACACACACACACACACACACACATGAATGTCCCTTTATGAAGCTGTTTTCTTTTTTGTCCCTGCAGCGAGTTAGTAAACTCACTCTTCCTATCCCCACATCTGTTCTTCCAGCAAGTAAATTACATTTGTATTAAGGGCCAATATTTGTCCTCTGGATTTGATTTTGAGAGGGATTTATTAGAGCATATAGAAGAAAATCTGTAAATATTTAATAAAAGTATTGGTAAATGACAAAATAGTAAACACTACTGGGACACAGAGCACAGAAATGCGAACCACTGAGCCTTGAGGTGGAGCTGCACCGCAAGGCCCAATGAGTCCAGAGGTGGAGCTGCCCCGCAAGACCCTCTAAGCTCAGAGGTGGAGCTGCATCTTGGGGCCCATTGAGCCCAGGGCCAAGTAGCATAAAAGGTTTAGACTAGTCTTACAAGTTAGTCATCTAATGTTTTTCTTTAAGACTGGTCATATTTTTTTCTCATTTAGTTACATAACAGCGTAGATTAGTCTAAGCTGAATCCAAAAATAAAGCTCAGTACCCTTTGGTGAAACTCATTCTTAAGACACTGTCTTAACATAGAGGCTAATTTTATGCAACTGGTCCCAGAAGTGCAGCTGCGCCAAATGGGACTGTACAATCATGATAAATGTTTAAATTAGACCTTGATTTTATGCTCTATGACATGCCTTGCAGAGAATCTTCAGAATTTCTCAATATTTAAGGGTTTTGTTATTGAACCAGTCCAACTTCCTCCCTCAAAAATGAAGAAGTTCTCCATGCACAGATTTCAGGTTCTAATCCTATATTATTGTCAGACTTTGTCTTCCTCTGCCTTTGTCTCCTCACCCTTATATGGTCCTTCCTGTTCCCCATCATTAGTTGATTAGTCTTCGTCTGTGTCTTGATTGTGTCCCAGGTGTTTCCAGTTATGTCTCCCTCTATATAGTCTGTTCTGCCCCATGTTAGCTGTGGATTATTGTTAATGTCAGTGTGTCAATGTTCTTACCTGTGTTCCTGTGCCTCCTCCGTCTGTTCGACATTAAATACCCTGTTTGTTTCTATCCTCGTCTCCTCGTTCCTGGATCCCCGTGCAGCACCGTGACAGAATAATCCACCATACAAGAGCTACTCATCTTCCTTCACGGCGATGGAGTTCGCCGCCTGCGTCCTCGCCCTTAGCCGGCGGAATCTCTCCTTCGTGGAGTTCGCCGGAGAATTCTGCAAGCTTCGCGCGGTGGCGGAGCTCCACGACGCGGCAATCCTCCATCTGTTTCGGCTCGGGGCAAATTACCAGCGCCCTATGGATCTCCCAGACACCACAGGATTGTGTTGGAGAGAGGGGATCTACCGGTGTCTGGGAAGTTACCGGTCCCGAGTCGAAACCAGCCCACGAGTGTCTCCGCTGGCCCCGTCCAGCTCATCTTCGTCTCCGCTGGTCCTGCTCAGCTCTTCTTCGTCTCCGCTGGTCCTGCCCAGCTCTTCTTCGCTGGTCCCGCCCAGCTCGTCTTCGTCTCGGCTGATTCCCGAGCGCCGCCGCGAGCCCACGCTTCCCGAGCGCCGCCGCGAGCCCGCGCTTCCCGAGCGCCGCCGCGAGCCCGCGCTTAGATCCAGCGCCTGCTCGAGACTGCGCCCTCTAGTGCCTGCTCGAGACTCGCCCTCCAGTGCCTGCTCCGAGACAGCGCCCTCCAGTGCCTGCTCCGAGACTCGCCCTCCAGTGCCTGCACCTCGCCAGTGCCCTCCAGTGCATGCACCTCACCAGTGCCCTCCAGTGCCTGCACCTGCCAGTGCCCTCCAGTGCCTGCACCTCGCCAGTGCCCTCCAGTGCCTGCACCTCGCCAGTGCCCTCCAGTGCCTGCACCTCGCCCAGTGCCCTCCAGTGCCTGCACCTCGCCAGTGCCCTCCAGTGCCTGCTCGCCAGCGCCCTCCAGTGCCGGCTCCTCGTAAGTGCTCATCGATGCCTCCGCTGGTTCCGTCCAGCTCGCCGATGCCTCCGCTGGTTCCGTCCAGCTCTTCAGGCGCCCGAGTTAGCAGCACCCGGCGCCAGCGAGTCAGCGGCACCCGGCGTAGCGAGTCAGCGGCACCCGGCGTAACGAGTCAGCGGCACCCGGCGCTCGTAAGCCAACAGGTTCCGCTCCGGCCCGGGGCCGCGCTCCGCTCCGGCCGAGGCCACGCACTCCGCTCCGGCCCAGGGCCACGCACTCTGCTCTGTTCCAGGACCCCACGGATTCCGCTCCGTTCCGGGAACCCCTGCTGGTCCCGTCCAGCTCTCCAGAGCCCCTGCTGGTCCCGTCCAGCTCACCTGGGCCCACGCTGGTCCCGTCCAGCTCACCTGGGCCCACGCTGGTCCCGTCCAGCTCACCTGGGCCTCCGCTGGTCCTGCCCAGCTCACCTGGGCCTCCGCTGGTCCCGTCCAGCTCACCATTGCCTCCGCTGGTCCCGTCCAGCTCACCTTGGCCCACGCTGGTTCCGTCCAGCTCACCAGGGCCTCCGCTGGTCCCGTCCAGCTCACCATTGCCCCGCTGGTCCCGTCCAGCTCACCTTGGCCCACGCTGGTCCCGTCCAGCTCACCATTGCCTCCGCTGGTCCCGTCCAGCTCACCTTGGCCCACGCTGGTCCCGTCCAGCTCACCTGGGCCTCCGCTGGTCCCGTCCAGCTCACTTTTGCCTCCGCTGGTCCCGTCCAGCTCACTTTTGCCTCCGCTGGTCCCGTCCAGCTTCCCTGGGCCTCCGCTGGTCCTGTCCAGCTCGCCTGGGCCCACGCTGGTCCCGTCCAGCTCACCCTTAGCTCCGCTGGTCCCGTCCAGCTCACCTTTCCCTCCGCTGGCCCTGTCCAGCTCGCCTTCCACGGCTCCTGAGCGCCCCCCTGGGATGGGGAGCTTCCCCAAGAAAATTTTGGGGGGGGGCTACCCTCCATGGCCACCTAAGCTCCCCGATCCGCCATGGCCTCCCAAGCTTCCTGCTCCGCCATGGCCGCCAGAATCCCCGGATCCGCCATGGCCGCCTGAGTCCCCGGATCCGCCATGGCCGCCGGAATCCACGGATCCGCCATGGCCGCCTGATCCGCCGTGGCCGCCTGAGTCCCCGGATCCGCCATGGGTCCCGGAACGGGCACCGCCCTGGAGGTCACCTGTCCGGTCTCCAGGTCCTTGTGGCCTCCAGAGTGCCCACCCCCCCCTCCCCTTTCGATGTCGTACGGCGCGGGACGCGCCTATTGGAAGGGGGGGGTAATGTCAGACTTTGTCTTCCTCTGCCTTTGTCTCCTCACCCTTATATGGTCCTTCCTGTTCCCCATCATTAGTTGATTAGTCTTCGTCTGTGTCTTGATTGTGTCCCAGGTGTTTCCAGTTATGTCTCCCTTTATATAGTCTGTTCTGCCCCATGTTAGCTGTGGATTATTGTTAATGTCAGTGTGTCAATGTTCTTACCTGTGTTCCTGTGCCTCCTCCGTCTGTTCGACATTAAATACCCTGTTTGTTTCTATCCTCGTCTCCTCGTTCCTGGATCCCCGTGCAGCACCGTGACAATTATATCTGATATTTGTAACTCTTCTAGATCTAGAATAACAAGTAACTCTTTACAATAAGGTTCTGTTAGTGGACATTGCTCAATGCCTTAATTAACAATGAGCAACACATTTGTTACAATGTTTATTAATTGTAATAAAAATAGAATTGTTCATTGTTATGCCCATTAACTAATAA
Source organism: Gymnocypris eckloni scoliostomus (assembly GCA_027564155.1). Lineage (NCBI taxonomy): Eukaryota > Metazoa > Chordata > Actinopteri > Cypriniformes > Cyprinidae > Gymnocypris > Gymnocypris eckloni. The sequence goes on along the minus strand of CM050412.1, from coordinate 62,222,914 downwards.
CAAAAGATACAACTTGCTTTTAATAATGTATTAGTAAATGTTGAAATCAACATAAATGAAGATTAATAAACACATTAGAAGTATTTTGCATTGATACTTCATGTTAACTAATGTAGATCAACAATGATGACAAATGAAATATTCATCATTTTGAATGACAGCAGAATTTATTACAGAGGCTGTACACAGCCAAACTCTTTCATTAAGGGAACTAAAGTACAAGAAGTCTCTCTCTAGTGATATACTAGATTGCCATGACCCCTTTTTGTTGACTGACTGCCTCACAGTAGTGTTATATCAGAAGGGACTTTCAGAGTTTAGTCCTGGCCTCCATTCAATAAATACACCTTGAGATTTCAGAGGTATTTTTGCACCTGTATGTTTATAATTAGCAACTGTTTACTCTTTGATAGTAATTACCCCTGTTGGTGCTAATAGGGGGTATATATGTCTATTCTAGAAGTGTTTCATTTTCTGTTGAATTTACAATGGTGCATGTTTAAGAAACACTGCACCTCAAGACAGACTACAACACAACAAGTCTCTTTGACCACCAAGAGAGTTTGAGAGTCGCATTTCTTCATTTCTCTTTTGTTTGTTCTTTTTTTAGTCATACTTTTATTTCTGTGGCTTGTGAGGTCTCAGTTTTTCCTGAATGTAATTTGTTATGTGTTGTACAGGAATGAATAAGGTGGAGGAGAAGTTGAAAGCAGGTCGGAAGAAGAGGGCGGAAGGGGCTCTGTTCACTGAGGAGTCCAAGAGGAAGAAGTCGGTTCATGCTTCAACCAGAAAAGAAGCTGCTGTTATTAGTTCAGGTCTCTCTCTCTCTCTCTCTCTCTCTCTCTCTCTCTCTCTCTCTCTGCATGTTTGCATGATAAAATCATCATGTACATGTGTACTGTCAAAGCAGTGTGAAATAACTAAAAAAATATATTTATTTATTTATTTAATGTAATTAGTGTCACCATACTTTATTCATAAAATTGATCAAAAGTGACAGTAAAAGCCGTTATGATGCTGCTCAAAAATAATAAGAAGCAAAAACTGTTTGCAGAATTTATAATAATAAGATCATGTGACCCTGATGTCACGCACAGGAAGGAGAGGCACAAGGTAAGTTCAGGTAATCCGAGCTCTTTTATTTAACACAAACAGAAAGAGTACTCAAACAGGTGGGATCCAACAGAAATGACCATATAGAGCTCACAAAGAGGAAGATAACAGTTCTTATCTGGTTCTTGTAGGAAAGGTACATTGGAGGATCAGGATTCCAACAGGTAAGGAAGCAGGTAAAGGATAGCGTACAACCTCGAGACCAGCCGACGAGGGAATGAGGTGAGCAGGCTTATATGAGGACTAGGAAGTGGATACAGGTGGTGGTAATTAGTAATCTGGTGATTGTGATCTGGTGTGTGTGGATAGCGTGGTCGGTGAGTCAGTGACAGTACCCCCTCCCCCACGGGCGACTCCTGGCGCCCGCGATCGACGGCGAGGACGACCGCGCCCCCTGGGAGCCGGTCGATCTGGGTGGACCTGATGGAAGTCTGTGATGAGTGATGGATCCAGGATATCATCTCTGTCCACCCATGATCTTTCCTCGGGACCGTATCCCTCCCAATCCACGAGGTATTGGAGACGGCCGCCCCGCCGTCGGGAGTCTAAGATGTCTTTGACTCGGTAGATGGTTTCGTTGGTGTCAACTTCGGGGGGAGGAGGTATCTCAGGTTCTGTGGAAGGAGGGAGAAGAGGGTTAGTGAATGGTTTGAGTAGGGAGACATGGAAGGTGGGTGAGATGCGGTAGTGATTTGGGAGTCTGAGTTTATAAGTCACTTCATTGATCTGCCTTAAGATGGGAAAAGGCCCGATGTAACGGGGGCTCAGCTTTTTGCAGGGCCGAGGCGGATGTCCCGTGTGGAGAGCCAGACTTGGTCTCCTGGTCGGTACATCGGGGCTGTGGTGCGACGGACATCGGCATTGATCTTATGTCTCCGAACTGCCTGCTGAAGACGGATGTGTGCTGAGTCCCATACCCTCTCGCTCTCACGGAACCAATAGTCCACTGCAGGGACTTCAGAGGGTTCTCCGGTCCACGGGAAGAGTGGAGGTTGATATCCTAGTATGCACTGGAAAGGTGTCAAACCTGTTGTTTCCTGTCGCAGGGAATTTTGAGCGTACTCAGCCCAGGGAAGATACTGGCTCCAGGTGTCTTGGTGTTCGTGACAGTAGGCTCGGAGATAACGCCCAATCTCCTGAATCTTACGTTCAGTCTGTCCGTTAGACTGGGGATGGTAACCTGAAGATAAACTGACGGTTACTCCTAACAGACGGAAGAATGCGTGCCAAACCCTGGAGGTAAATTGTGGTCCTCTATCGGAAACAATATCTTCTGGTATACCAAAAAAAGACGAGTTGGAATAGAGCTTCAGCCGTCTCCAATGCTGTGGGTAACCCCCGTAAAGGGATGAGTTTGCAGGCCTTTGAAAACCTGTCGATGACAACTAAGATGGTGGTGAACCCATTCGAGGAGGGGAGGTCGGTAGCAAAGTCGATTCCGAGATGGGACCAGGGTCGGTGCGGAATGGGTAGTGGAACCAACTTGCCTTCTGGCAGACGACGCGGTGTTGATGCAATGGCACAGACCGAACAACCCTTGATGTAGCGGGCGACATCCCGAGCCATGTTGGGCCACCAGTATTTGTTCCGGAGAAGCGAGAGGGTTCGTTGGTTGCCTGGGTGACCCGATCCCGGAGAGGAATGAACAGAATCCAGAAGGGCGAGTCGTAGAGCAGTTGGTACAAAACTTTTCCCTTCTGGGCCTCCCAGCGGAGCAGGTTCGTCCAGAGTGGCGGCACGAATTTGATCATCCAGGGCCCATTCTATAGGGCAGACAAACACCGTAGGAGAGAGAATGGGTTCTGGGCAGTCCGGGGATGGATCTGGTTGATGAAGGCGGGAAAGAGCATCCGCTTTGAGGTTCTTGTGACCGGACGATAGGTTACAGTGAATCGAAAGCTGGTGAAGAATAGGGCCCACCGTGCCTCGTCGCGGGTTGAGACGCTTTGCATCACGGAGGTATTGGAGGTTCTTATGGTCAGTAATAACCTCAAAAGGGTGCTGTGCTCCTTCCAACCAGTGTCGCCACTCTTCTAGGGCAAGTTTGATGGCCAGTAACTCGCGGTCTCCGATGTCGTAATTCTGCTCCGCTGGGGATAGTTTTTTGGAGAAGTATGCGCATGGATGGAGTACTGGAGGTTCACCCTTCCACTGGGATAGCACCGCTCCGACTCCCAGGGTTGAAGCGTCTACCTCTACCACAAAACGGAGGTTCGGGTTTGGATGAAGCAGAGCCGGTGCAGAGCAGAAGGCAAATTTAAGATGTTGAAAGGCCTGGGTGGCCTCTGGCATCCAGGATAACGACTTAGGTTTGTGGCGGAGGAGAGAAGTAAGTGGAGCAGACATTTGGCTGTATTGGGCGATGAAACGGCGGTAGAAATTAGCGAATCCTAAAAACCTCTGCAGTTCCTTTACCGTGGTGGGTTGAGGCCAGTTCCGTACTGCCTCCACCTTCCCCTGGTCCATCTGTACTCCATCCGGTGTTATGACGTAACCGAGGAACTGGACCGTGGATTGGTGAAACTCGCATTTTTCCAGCTTGAGGTATAAGTGATGCTGGCGAAGACGTTGAAGTACCTGGGTGACGTGTTGTTGATGTTCATCTAGGTTGGGTGAGTAAATTAAAATATCATCTATGTAGACGATGACGAATCGGTGAAGCATGTCTCTGAAGACCTCATTCATGAAGTTCTGGAATACAGACGGTGAGTTAGAGAGACCATATGGCATCACCCGGTATTCATAGTGGCCAGAAGGGGTTATAAAGGCGGTCTTCCATTCATCACCCCTTCGTATGCGGACTAGATTGTAAGCACTACGTAAATCTAGCTTTGTGAAGATGCTAGCCCCTCGGAGATCTTCCAAGGTGGTAGGGACCAGAGGAAGAGGATAGGCGAATTTGACAGTGTGGGCATTGAGAACACGGTAATCGATGCAGGGACGTAAGCCCCCGTCCTTCTTTGCCACAAAGAAAAAACTGGATGCTGCAGGTGAGGTGGATGGCCGGATGAACCCCTGTTGAAGTGCCTCTTGAATGTACTTCTCCATGGCAGTGTGCTCCGGGATCGAGTGGATAAATGCGTCCCTTCGCAGTTTGGCCTCTGGCAGCAGGTCGATAGCGCCGTCCATGGTCGGTGTGGTGGAAGGCGGTAGTCATGACTTACTAAACACATCCTGGAATGCCTGGTATTCCGTTGGAATTTGGTGTGTTGGGGTATGGGACTTTCAATGGAGGTGGAACAGACAAATGCTGAGGTATTAGCTTGAGGTGGTTCTGGAAGGTTGGTTAGACATTCTTTGAAACAATAATCACTCCATTTGAGTACCTCTCCGGAGTTCCAGTGAATGTCAGGATGGTGTAAAAGCCAGGGCGTCCCAGGACGATATCCACCGTAGCGTCCTCCAACACCAGGAAAGATATGTACTCAGAGTGTAAGCTGCCGATGCGAAGAGTGACTTCCGGGGTGCGAGAACGCACCAAGCCCTTGCCTAGCGGCTTTCCCTGAATATTTGTTATTTGATAATGGGTGGCATTTCGATGACGAGGAACGTTAATTTCGGTGAGAAAGAGAGAGGAGATAAAATTCCCGGAAGCGCCGGAGTCAACGAGGACTTTGGCTGGAAAAGATTGATTCATGTGAATTAGGAGAGCATCAATGTGTGGTAGCTTAGATACATCAGGGAGGATTTGGACCGTACTCACCGCTGGGCGTGTCGGGCGAATCGAACAGTCAGGCAGGAGATGATCATGAGCTCCAGTACAGGCATAGACCCAGATTGCTTCGTCGAGCCCGTTCCGTTGGTGTCAAGTGATAGCGTTCCATTTGCATTGGCTCAGGCGCTGGAGGGCGGGTAGCCGGGGAGGCGCCAGTAGTGAAGGATTCCTCTGTATGACAAGCGGTTAGATGTTGCGAGATGTGAAGAGCTCGTTGCAGAAAATTCTCGAGCCCCACCGTATCGTCATAGATGGCCATTTGTCGGCGAGTCTGTGGGTCTAGACCACGTCGATAAGCTGCCAGGAGTGCGGTCTCATTCCAACCGCTGGCCGCGGCAAGAGTGCGGAAACGAACGGTGTAGTCATGAATGGGCGTTCCTGCTTGCCGTGAGCGAAAGAGCTCATCGTGCACGGAGATCGCTGATGTGGAAGTGCCAAAGACCTCCGTGGTCCACAAAAGTGTTCAGGAACGCACTACTGGGCTGCGAGAATTCCAGATCGATTCCGCCCACTGAAGGGCTCTTCCTGATAGTAGGGATATAATGAAAGCGATCTTAGCTCTGTCGCTATGAATTGATGCGGTTGCATCTCAAAGTAGAGCGAGCACTGGAGAAGGAATCCACTGCATGCATCCGCCTCACCGGAGTAAGTCACGGGCTTGGCCATGGGACATGCGGAGGCAGATGAAGTGACGGGAGGCAAGGGATCCGGTGTCTCCATCTTGCAGATGAAATCCTATATATCCTTTACGGGCTGGTCTTCTGTCACGCACAGGAAGGAGAGGCACAAGGTAAGTTCAGGTAATCCGAGCTCTTTTATTTAACACAAACAGAAAGAGTACTCAAACAGGTGGGATCCAACAGAAATGACCATATAGAGCTCACAAAGAGGAAGATAACAGTTCTTATCTGGTTCTTGTAGGAAAGGTACATTGGAGGATCAGGATTCCAACAGGTAAGGAAGCAGGTAAAGGATAGCGTGCAACCTCGAGACCAGCCGAGGGAATGAGGTGAGCAGGCTTATATGAGGACTAGGAAGTGGATACAGGTGGTGGTAATTAGTAATCTGGTGATTGTGATCTGGTGTGTGTGGATAGCGTGGTCGGTGAGTCAGTGACACCTGAAGAGTGGAGTAATGATGCTGAAAAATCAGATTTGCATCACAGGAATAATTGCATTTTAAAATATATAACAATTGAAAACAGCCGTTTTAAATTGTAATAATCTTTCGAAATATTACAATTTGTATTGAATTTCTTTATAAAAATGAATGTAAGTCTTAATAATCAATAATAATTGTTAAAAACATAAAGAAATCTCACTGACCCCAAACTTTGAAATGGTAATGTAATCTTAACTAAGCATGTTTGATCTGTTTGTCTCAGTTCCCCCTGCTGAAGCCCAGTGGCAGAACACTATCTCTGAGAGAGGGGAAGTGGTCTGTCCCACCTGCTCTGTCGTCACTCGCAAGACCGTCCACGGACTTAAGAAGCACATGGAGATCTGTCAGAAGGTCAGAGGTCACTCTAAAACACACTATTGTCATTAGTACTAGCATAGGCTTAGAGCAGGGGTGTCCAAACCTGTCCTGCAGAGTTTATGTCCAATCCTAATTAAACACACCTGAACAAAGTCTTCAGACTCACTAGAAACTTCCAGGCAAGTGTGTTGGAGCTGGTTGGAGCTAAAATATCCTGGTCCCTCCAGGAGCATGTTTGGACACTCCTGGGCTTAGAGGAATACATTATTTTATAAATCAGGGGTTTCCAAACTTTTCCATTCCACAACCCACCTAGAAAAGCATAATCTATTTCACGATCCACCAAAATATTTGAGATAAAAAAAAACAATTGCCATTACTTTATGCTCAATCTTATTAAACAAATTGAATATGGCAGAAATTAAATATTTAAGAAAAATCACCATTTTATTTTATAGTACAACTGTAAAATTTCACTACTAATATTTATTTCCATAAAACTCTGAGCACGCTCACTCCGGTGACCTGTAATCCGCACTGCGAGTGTTGTTAAACTCATCGCGGGGTTCAGCACAGAAAAGACATTCATGATCTTTCCGTGTGTGTAGAGGAGAGCGGGACACAACCCAACACATTTTTTTCTCAAAACATAAGAAGCGAACTAGAACTATCTAAAACCGTTTGGAAATTAAAATAATTGTGAAATAAGTCAAAATAATAAACAGATGTGTCTCATTTTATATAAACACTAAAAACTGAGATTTACTTCCGTCAGAAATTTACTTTTGCAATGGTTAAAAAATAAAAGTTCAGCAATATCTTCAAAAGATTTTTGAACCTTGGCACATTGAATAATTAAATGAATGAATGTATGAACATTCAGTACCTGAAACGTAACATTTACATTTTTCTGTGTATGCGATCTCATGCAAAATAGATTGCAGTGAAGTGAGCAAGTTTTTTCCCATTAATAATGCAGACCTATCAAGCCTTTTAATAATGACGTTGCTCTGAGACCCTCGCTGTCTTTACAACTCATGTGCACCCGTGCTTCAAAACACAGCGCGGGTGCACGTTTTAAATCGCAGACTTAACTGTGATTCAAAAATCACACTAAGAATATTGCAGTTCGTAATGAATGTTGGTAGGCTATATTGTGCAGCCCTAGACTGAACTCTGTGTGTGTGTGTCAAATAAATTATAAATTACTTTCAGCATTCCCAATGGAAATATTTGTTTTAAAGGGATAGTTCACCCCAAAATGAAAATTCTAGGGCTGCAACAACTAATCGATAAAATCGATTATTATCGATAATGAAAATCATCGACAACGATTCTCATTATCGATTAGTCGGGTCCGCCCACAGTGCACGTCCAGCTTCAGCCGGTTGCTCAAATTACAGCACCGAATAATGCCTTTCTATCAACAAAATGCATCTAAAAATAGTGGAGGAAACGGAATGAGATGCTGCGGGAGAAGTACGTGATCCAAGCTGCCCAAAACATGATACTTCTTTATTTTAATGCATTAGTGTAAAGGCTTGCCCTGTCAGGCGCTGTGACACATGCGTGTGCGTCCTCCGTGCAAAAATTTTCAGTTTACGGTCATATCCTTATCTATAAATGTCACAGATTCACGCGGGCATTTCCATTTTTGCATAAAGGTCCATCCTGACAGCCTGTGTTAAGTTTAAAATACCGAATGAGCGCCGGGCGGGCGCGTGCACGCACGTCAGACAGACGGAACACAGAGAGGGAGACAATTAACAGGATATGTAGCATATCCATGCTAATGTAAAAATATCCATTTTGCTGAAATATCTGTTGTTAAATGTTAGTTTAAGGCTTAAAAGTCAACATGGCGTGCGAGTATTTTATGAGAGTAGGAAATGTTAAGGGATAAAAGCATGTAATTCTGAATATAAATATCAGATGCTTCATAGCCCTCTTATTACAAGATAAATGAATGACACGTGATCAAAGTCAACGCTAAATAAAGATTTATTCATCTTTAATATCTTTATTAATATTTACATTTTTAAAAGAGATTTAAACTATATTCACGATTACAGTGCTTAACAAATTTATTAAAACACATTTCTGTAAGGTTTTTAACAAATTATGTAAGGTTTGTGCCACTGCTCTCTAAACTAACAGCATTGGTGATTACCAAAATCATGTTTTAGCTTTCTGTATCGGTTAGTCCTCCAATATGCTTAAGCTCTTTAGTAACAATAGTAGGCTATTTCTAATGCTATAATATAATTATTGCTGTTATCTATCAGAATGCAGAATGCAGAATGCAAGCTGTTGCAAGGCACAGGAGGCCATTTTTGTTATAGTGGCAATTAATACTATTTGGTTGTTTCAGTTTTTTTATTTGCCCAATAAATGACAATAACATTTTTAGATAATTTTTTTTCTACAGATTCCTAAAATATTTGTGTTTTCTCTTTATTATGAGGTGGTCTAATAAATTGTTAAGAACTGTATGTGTATCATTCAGTTGGCACGTTTATTTGAAAGACATTGGTCAGAATGTGGAGTATTTTTTTAAATCCAATTAATCGATTAATCGAAAGAATAACCTGCCAACTAATCGATTATCAAAATAATCGTTAGTTGCAGCCCTAGAAAATTCTGTTATTAATTACTCACCCACATGTCGTTCCAAACCCGTAAGACCTTCGTTCATCTTCAGAACACAAATTAAGATATTTTTTATGAAATCCGAGAGCTTTCTGACCCTCCATAGATAGTAACGCAACTGACACGATCAAGGCCCAGAAAGGTTGTAAGGACATCATTCAAATTGTCCATGTGACATCAGTGGCTCAGCCTTAATTTTAAGAAATTAGAATTTTGTGCGCAAAGATAACAAAAAATAACACCTTTATTCAACAACACTTCTCCTCTGTGTCACCCTGGCGCCATTTTAGAGAGTATTGTTTGAGTGAGTATCATGACGCATGCGCTCCTCTGAATGTAAACAAGGCACAGTGCATGTGTTCTATGTCAGCAGCACCCCACGCATGCGTTGTTGACATGCAGGGAAAGCATGCGCATACGTCGTGAGTAATTAATGACATTTTTGGGTGAACAATATCTTCAAGGTGAAGTTGTTTTGGAAATCCCGACCAGCCCAACCAATGTTTGGAGTTTGCGTTGAGACTTTATGATTGTTTGTCAGTTAGCAAACAAGAAAAGTGTTCGGGGAAACCTATTTGAAAACAGTCATTATTTTGGTGGTTTTGTGTTTATCTTAAGATATTGATGACAATTCACCAACCATGAAATCTAACTTATTACACATAACAAGATTTCACTGCTGTCATTGACGTTTGCGTTGACCTCATGACTCATGAGGAATCCACATGAGGTTTTGTTCCTTAGTTATTGGTAACCAAACATCCCATGGGGACTTTGGTGGGTTGGATATTTCGTACAACCGCGCTCCTCCAAAGAAGACAACAACTGTCTCAGTTTTCTAAACACATCAAATATAATGTGGCAGATGTGCTCAAGCTCTTCCATATGAAGAGGGAAAAAAGCCTTATTCATGACACTCAAGCAGAAATTATTTTTGACTGTAAATCATATCTAAAAACATTCCTACACAAATTGTCACACTCAATTAATTGGGATGTTTTTTGTAAGAATTGATTTATGAGCGATTTGTTCCACTTGCGTTTCGTGAATGAGGCCCAAAGAATGATAGAACGAAAGAGAGGGAATCAAACCTTGTTGTTTATACAACCAAACCGCAGAGGAAGCGGAGAGGAGAATGTTTCAGGCATGCAATTAGACACCTCTCTCTCAGGACCTTGCGCAGGGGGCCGGCGGGAGTCATTAGAGGCACTTTATTGATTGGGCATTTGTGAGTGGCCCTACCAAGTGTACATCTGGAGTAAAGACTTATAGTGGCAGCCCAGTGTATAGCACAACTCTATAAAAATGATGACATGTCTATTAAAGAGGGAATCGATCGGCTGCGTTATTGCGGGGTCACAAGTAATTGTAGTTTCTTTGGCCTCTTCCTCAGCCCTGTGTGAAATCAATGATGGCTGTGATGGCCATTAAGGGAGAAGATGTTTTATAGCAAAGGAAATGTATTAAAATGATAATCATTGACCTTATTTTCTCATTTGTATTTTTGTGAATGTCAATGCAGAAATAAATATACTTTTATATTTATATAAGTGCCAGTTGAGACATTTACTGAATAATGTTCAATTTCTGTTTCAAATCTGCAGAAAAAGGTATCACAGTTTCACAAAAATATGAAGCAGTACAACTGTTTTCAGCATTGATAATAATAAGAAATGTTTATTGAGCAGCAAATCAGCATATCAGAATGAATTCTGAAGGATCATGTGACACTGAAGACTGGAGTAATTCAACAAAAAATTCAACAAAATCATAGAAATAATAGAAATGTTGCTGGATGAAGACAAAATAGGCCTTGAACTTGTTCAAATAAATAAATAGTTCTTGCTTTGAATAGCTCTTTTTTATATAAATCATGTTTACTTCATCGCCGTGGTTTTTGTATTAAAGGTTAAGTGTGTAAAGGTTTGAGTATTAAAGGTCAAGTGTGTATTTTTTGTGCCATTAAAATCGCCACACAAAATAGTAATAAAATAAAAAAAATCAATAGGCATTATGCCTTTGAACCAAATTCATGTCATTGTCACAGTTGTCATGTGGGGCTGGTAGGGAATATTTTAATGCTTTTCAGAAGAATAATCCTACAAATGCTTTATTAGTTGACTGCTTCAAGGGGAAAATACATAGTTTGCTGTTTGTATCATTGTAACTGGAATATAAAATGTCTAATTTATAACCCATGATTTCATGATATTTGAGGTGGAGATCATAAACTGTGGTCTTTTTCTTGTAGCTGCGGGACGCTCTCAAATGTCAGCAGTGTCAGAAACAGTTCCGATCAAAAGCTGGACTCAATTACCACAGCATGGCTGACCACATTAAGGTGAGCAGCGGTGCCAGAACACATTTCACTTTAGCTTTTTATAAGAATGAAATGCAGATCTACAGCAGAGCTCATCTCCTAGATGTCAAAACAGATGGAAATCTTTGATTTGAAATACAATGTATAAATCATTTAAACAATTAAAATTGCATCACTTTGAACATCAGCTTTTCTGTATATAAATGAAACGGTCAGACTCTAGAAATGTGTTGAGAAAGTGCACTTCAGCATACTTTTAAAAAGGGTACTATTATGGAAATAATATAGTTTAAAGGAAAACGTGTGAACTAAAAGTAATGTTTTCAGACACATTGCATGTTATTTACAATCAAATTAAAATGTATTATAGTTTAAATGTATATTAAATGCAAGTAGATGAACTTTAAAGTGTTTTTAGTAAATGTTTAAACAAAATATCATAATTACTTGTGTTGTCTTTGAAATATGGTTAAAGTGTCCTGACAAATGTTCTGACAGGCATTTATAGTAAACTAAAATATACTTTAATGTAATTTCTATTAAAATGTGTATATCATGCATTAAAATAATTTTGTAATTACACATTTGTAATATTGAAATTGTAATATAGTACATTTAAATATCAATTTTAAATGTAACATTAAAAAACACACTACATTTAAATCTATATCAAGTACTTTACATGTGCGTTAACATTTGAATTAGTCAACACATCAAAATAAGTGTACTTCTTTAAAAGATGATTAAAACACAATGTTTTAAAATGAACTGTACTTTAAAACATTTAATTTGACATATTACAAGTGGACTTTTTAAATGTGTATTTAAGTGTGTTATGAAACATATAAGTAAACCTTCTTGAAGTACACTTAAATGGCATTTATTTAATTACAATTAAATTATCTGCAAGTATAAGTTTAAAAACATACTGTAAATGCACATTTAAAACAATTAAGCACAATTCTTTTCCCCAAGGGACACAAGATCTGAAACTATAGCATTTAAATGTCTTTAATAAACAAATGGAGCTGTGTGTGTGCAGTATGTGCAGAAGAACAGTGTTTAAAGTTATATACAGTGACCACTACAGAGAGCAGCGGCTGCCCTGCGCCCTCTAATCTCTATTATATCTGACACCATCTCTGTACTCCAGCATCACTTTAAGACCTAAAGCATCTATTAGATTCTAACCATTAACTGCACATATGGGAAAAGGTCTAGCACATGTCTAGTAATGCCTTTAAAAACTGTCTTCAAGCTGTATTTCAACTGTAATGATTGTCTCTAGTTCCCCAGCCTTATTTCTGTACAGTAATAATTTCCTCAACATTCCTAAGATATTAACAGCTTTCCTGCTAGTAATCTTTCTCTACGGCAAATCATGGTAATATGCCTTATGAGTAAAGTTCATATGTTTTTTTCCCAGTCATATTCAGCCAACATCTGAATAGAAACGGCACATCTCGTAATGATGATGGTGTCCCTTGTGACCCTTGTGAGGTTTAGTGTAAAAACATGAGAGAGAAACGCTGGTTAAAGAGGGCCATGAGGATGTAAGCTCCATCTGCCAAGCTCAAGCATTAGCTGCAAACAATATTTCCAATGAAATGTGTTAAATTATGCACGACCAAATGTCTCAGAAACAGTATGAAACATTAATGAGGATGTGCATTTAAGTCTGTGATTTGTTTTTTGAGCCAGGTGCTGAGTCTCACTGAGCCAAACATTAGAGAATCAGCATAAGGTCTGGGCCACATTGCAGCTTATTCTAGCCAAGACCCGCCCACCTCGACGGGAAGAGAACGACAAATGTGTAAAGTGATTTCAGGGCTGGTTATCTTAGGTAGTTAAAAACTAAATATTTTACAAATATGCGATTCAATTAAATGAACATTCTTGACTGAAAGCGAAACGTCTGGACACACTTGGCCTGAAAATAAAAACAATTGAAATAGAAACCAAAAAAATGTATTCTTTAAAACTGTACTTACTCTAGACTAACTAAACATTATATTATAAATGATACATATGATATATAATGATATATTATACATTTGTTCTTGCTTGGCATCAATGCTATAACATCTTGTTGCCATAACATGTCGATGTACAACATAATATTCAATATTTATGCTGTAATTATGACAAAGCTGCTTTTTATCAACAGAAACTGGGAGTATTGATGTACAAAATTAATTAACCATGATCAATTTGCCTCCAGATGTTTATATAAATGTTTGTTTTTCTTTAAAAACACTAGTTATTGAGGGGGGAAATTAGTATTATTTCAATTTACATCTTGACTTGATGTTTTTTTATATTTTAAGTAAGATCAGAGGTGTTATTTTAAGATATTAAGATCATTTCTATTTAAATTCTTGTATGCGGCTGTCAAGCAATTAAAATTAATTTATCAAATTAATAATTACATTAATTGCAAGTTATTCACACATCAATTGAAAATTATCCAATAATCAAACTATTATTCAATAATTATGATTATGGAGAATTGAAAAGTCATTATTGTGTTAAATGAGAAAAGCATTTAATAAGCATTAAAAAAGCTTTAGAAATAAATATTTTCATTCAACATAGGATTTATCACACACAAACTTTTAAGGCCACAATGTAGCCATAACATTTTTTAGAAGCTGCATGTGAAGTAGAATTTGTGTATATTAACACAGAGGTGGCATGAATGCATTTACACTGCAGTAATTATTGCATAAAGAATGCTAGGAAATTAATGGGATTTAAATGGGCATGTATGGATTTGTTTTTTAGAAAACCTGAATATTGAAATATCAAAATAATAATGAAATGATACTGTAAATATGAAAGTAAAACTACCAGTATGTGACGGCAAGTCCCTGTTAACGCATGAGTCATTCAGTCATTCATATAACTGATTTATTCATAAACAAAGCAAGCGAAAGTCTTCATGAATAAATCATTGAATCGCTGGCTCACTTGATTCACATTGAGAGCTGCAGGGTGATATACTGTAGCCAGGTGGTGCAGTATCTCTCACACACCATCTAACCCTCTACATTATCAGCTCTCTGTGTTTTGAGAGTCTATGGGTGTCAACACTGACATATTTTGGTTTAACAGTCTGCGAGTTCATTTTTTTCTGTACAGAACTGAAGTTGTATCTCAAACTTAGTGTTTACCCTCAGGTGCTGTGTTGAGGTGTCTGGCATCCTGTTTAGATAGCTCATGTCTCAATTCCTCTGCTGATGTTTTTAACAGGCCAAATACAGTGCTGTAAAAAGTGTTGCTGTAACACGCTTTGAGTAAATGCCCCTCTATGAAGGCATCTGGCTTTCAGAAAGCAGTGATTGGAAACATACTGCTATAAAGACTTGAGGAAGAGTTTCTGAAAAGACACTAATGTGTTGCATTGTATTTGTTTCCCATTTGTAAGCCCTCGGTGAGTGAAAATGTGTCTGAGGAGGAGCAGGAGGAGAGAGAGAGGCTACGCTGCGTCCTCAAACAGATGGGCCGAATCAAATGTCCCAGTGAGGTAGGAATTTGTCACTGGTGCCTGCCATGTGTCTGTCTCCCTAGATGGCGCTGACTGTCCTTAATATGTCTTAATTTCTGTCTACTTTCTGTCTCTCACTTTCTCTGCTTTGACTTTTGTCTTATTGTGCACACTTCAGTCTGTTTGTCTATCTGTCCTTCTATGGCTCTGTCTGTGTGTCTGTAAACATGTGTTTATTTAGTTCACCAGCTAGACCAGCACTAACTAGCTTGGAAATTCATTTTAATTTGGTCTTTGCAGCAGAGCAGTCTGGTTCCCCTTCCTACAGTATGTGTGGAGAAAGTGATGAGAAGAGAAATAGAAAGGGGGGGGAAGAAGATGAGAACATTCCTGAAAAAATAGCTTATTTGTCACTAAGGGCCAGCTAGTTTTAGTGCGGGGCAAATTCGTTTTTTTACGCGGAATTTCATATATATGCCGATGGGAGGGGACAAATTCTGTGTGTGATTTACTAACACGCTGCACATTAAAGAACACAGAAGCAGCCAGATCTTTTCCAAAATGACCAGCGCAATCTACCAAGAGCAGCGCAAATTACCGCCTGCTTTAAAACATGTTTTTTTGGGGCATTAAATAATGCTCTCCTCACATACCTGTAAGTCTACAGATCGAAAGGGAATCTGCTTCAAATGCATATTCAATAATGTGAGTCGCAAAAAAATGTGTCTTTAGTAAATCCTGACAGTGGTTTTTTAATGCCAAACGAGGGTTTGCACTGGCAAAAGCTGATAGTAAATCTAAGTATGTAAATATAGTCTGTTAACAAACAGGCACCTTCAAAGGAACGCTGTAACCCAGACTGTCAGCCCACAGATCAATGAGTGAATTAATGAAGTATGGTTGATTCTCTGTCAAACAGGGCTGTTCAGCTCATTTCTCCAGTCTGATGGGTTATCAGTATCATCAGAAACGCTGCGGCAGAGAGCTGCCAGACAGACAGAAGCCTGTCTTCTTGTGCCAGCACTGTGGTAAGACCTATCGCTCAAAAGCTGGCCGTGACTACCACCTGCGCACCGAGCACCCCGTCACCACCCTGTCCACACACTCGGTGAGATTACACAGCCACGCTACACGTCATACTGCTAATCTAACATTGTGTGGAAAAATGTCACAACCAGTGTCATGTTATTGATCAGTAATTAATCCAGATGCTTTTAAACGTCTGCTATATCACCACATTTAGCTCACAGCTGAGGACTGGAGACAGGAAGACAGTAAAGATGAGGAGGATGTGCTGGAGGACGAAGAAGAGGAGGAGGAGGAGGAGGAAGAGGAAGAACCTGTGCAAATAAAGGGCAGAGAGAAGGCAAAGGAGAGAGTAGACGAGCTGGTGGAGAAGATGGCGGAGAGGAAGAAGGAGAAAACAGAGGTGGAGGATCTGCTGGATTTGGAGAGGACGCCCAGCGGCAGGGTGCGCCGGCGCTCGGCTCAGGTGGCGGTGTTCCACCTGCAGGAGATCGCAGAGGACGAGCTTGCCAAAGACTGGGGCACAAAACGACGCATCAAAGACGACCTCGTACCAGACATCAAGAGGGTATGGCAGTGTTGAAGTCACTGTGAAAATGCTACACTGGTCACACTTTATTTTAAGGTTAAATTCTCGCTATTAACAAACCGACTTTTGCCTACTAATTTGCTGCTTATTAATAGTTAGTAAGGTAGTTGTTAAGTTTAGGTATTGGGTAGGATTAGGGATGTAGAATATGTTCTTGCAAAATATGTGCTTTATAAGTACTAATAAACAGCCAATATGTTATTAATTGAACTGGACTGAGAACTGGTCCCTATACTGAAGTGTTACCGCTACACTATATGTTTACGTTTACAAAAGTAAATTGTCAAATTAAGCAATTTATTTTAAAAAAAATATGAGATTTGTTTATTAATAGTATTTATACAACACAAAGCAGATATCAATAAGTTTGACAGCATCAATTGTAATTTATATTTCATTAAAGGGATAGTTCACCCAAAAATGACAATTTTGGGACGGATGAGAAGGAGAAGAATTGTTGAATAAAGTCATTATTTTTGTTTTCTTTGCACACAAAACACAAAAAGTATTCTCGTAGCTTCATAAAATTACAGTTGAACCACTGATGTTAATAACTACATTTTTATTTTTGGGTGAACTATCCCTTTAAAAACTATATTACTAAGACTATATTATCCCTTTAAAGAAAATATTAGGGATGTTGATTTAACGTGTTAATTTGATGTGATTACTTATGGGGGAAATAACAAATTGGTTAAATTAATGAATAAATTACTCGTTTATTAAGACTCTCCGCCACCTACTGATGGTTTTTGTTTCACATTGTTTCACATAATTTCATGTTTCAGTATTTAAAAAAAACTAATTAATACATATTTTTTGTAATTATTCATGCAATGTTGAATCAAAATATTTATTACATTTTTTTTTTAATGTCTATTCATTTCTCTTCTCATTTAACACAATTATGACTTTGAAAATTGATGTACAGTTCATTTTAATCATTTGATAATCCTAGAAAAAGTTTAGTGATAAGCAGTAGCATATAACATATAATTGTACGTATCATATATAAATAGCATATGATTTTTAAATTACGTTATCATTGAGGTACTACTTCATTAAAAAATGTTGTCTCTCTGTTCTGCTACTTGTTGCCAAACAAGTTGCCTTACCCTAAAATATGTAGTCAGTAGTGTTTCTAAATTTTGGTTGTTACTCCTCATATACACATTTAACTGCTTATTTTTTGTTTTATTTCTATATACACACTTTCTTTTATAGCTCAACTATACACGACCAGGTCTCCCCAACTTTAGCCCTGAAACTGTGAACAGCTGGAAGAACGAGGTGAAGGAAAAGGGATTTATCTGCTGCCCCAATTGTGTAAGTCTTTGTCTTGTACCGAACATTGCCTTTTAACAGCTGCTAGTGCTTCAGTAACAGATTCCAATCTCAATATGAACATCTGAATGATATCAGTAGATGGAGTTTTGTTGGAGAACCTGAAGAGCTCTTGAAAATTGTGTTAAAAATGTTGACATTTTTGTTGATAAGTTCTTCTCCTCAAGTCTCTCTTGATTTCATAACAGAACTGCGAGGCTATCTACTCAAGTGTGTCTGGACTTAAAGCGCACTTGGCAAGCTGTAATAAGGTATAAAAACCTCTGCATGCTTTGCTGTAGTATTTAATTAATTATAGATTATTTAAACAGCTGTACATGTTTGATCTCAGAAACTGCTGATACTGCATCAGCTTCACTGCTGTTATTGTTCTCCGCACAGGGAGGGGGCGACGTAGGGAAGTACACTTGTTTGCTCTGTCAGAAGGAGTTTAACTCTGAGAGCGGCGTGAAGTACCATATCAGCAAGACACACTCTCAGGTAACTAAACATGTGTACTGTATGCTTAGCAAATGAAGCTGAGCACTTGCCCTTCATTGTCTTCTAGTATTAAGAAATGTTGACTGCTAAAGGGACAGTTCATCCAAAAATAAAAAATACCCCCCTCTTGTTTCAAATCTGTATGAATTTCTTTCTTCTGTTTAACACAGAAGAAAATATTTTGAAGAAAGTTGGCAACCTAACAATAGACGGTAGCCGTTGAATTCCACAGTACAGAAAAAAATTATATATGGAAGTCAATGGCTGATAAGAGAATTTACATTTTGGGTGAACTATCCCTTTAAGGCCTGTTCACACCAAGTTCAATATGAATGAACAAGACAAGAGTTTGCAACAACAAAAAAGTACACTGTCATGTACAGTTAATTTTAGTTTCTTTAGAATCCATTGAAATATAATATAATATATATTTGTATTTGAATACTATTTTCATTAGTTCCTAAGTTTTATAAACTTATAGTTTACATTAAATTTGAGCTTTTATTTGTAGCTTTTAATTTTAGTTTTTATTTTATAGACCTAATTCTTTAGATTTGTATCTGTTTTAGTTTTAAGTTCAGTTATTATAGGTGATATCTGATTATCAAAAAGTTTTCAGAATTTATTTTCAGAATTATCTAAAATAACCAAGACATTTGAATAAATTAAATTTTAATTTATGAACGTTTTTATTTTTGAGTAGATTGTAAAAATTGACTGGAAGGATTGGATATTGCAGAAAATTGGTTAAATCCTTAAGTTAACTTGTTAATAAATCTGCTATACTGTATATGCATCTGCAGGTTAGAGTTAATATAACAAAGGTCACAACATTTTGCAGTCATATGAAGATTATTTTATTACAGCTATATTGAAAAATATAAATCCTGCACACTCCACAATTTGCATCATCACAAAAAAAAAATGTTTTAATGAGCAAAGTACCCTATCTGTCGGTCACTACGAGTTATGTTGTGACGACATAGGATTACCTAGAAGCCCGATCATCTCTAACTTTCAGAGAAAACGCCAATGAAATTGGGTAGTGAATTTTGCATACCTGAGCCACTCCCCGTGCATACGGGTATAAAAGGGCGACAGGTGCATCCACTCGTTAGATTTTTGCTTCGGAGCCAAGTGGATGAGAAGTGTGCTGATCTCCACAAAGCCTTTCATCTTTGTTTTGTTCCTGGTTGGCGTCACGGTGCAGTCAGCAGAGTCCCTCTCAGCAGCAATTCCCCTGGGCACTTCAACTAAAAGAGCAAATTCTAAAAGAGCAAATCACGGACGGTCGCGTCTTTTTCAAGATTCCGTTGCGTCCGTGTCCTTCTGGTTGCGGTCGTTTCTGTCCGGTTCCTGGGTGATTTCGCTGGTCCGTCCCACGGGGCGCCCAGCATTTCATTCGGTGTGCCATCCGTGGATAGGATGTCGATCACAGCATCGGGGATGGGTTCACGTCCTCTGAGAATGAAGGTGCGGTGGGGCTGCCCCCTTGCGGTGTTGTCGCCACCGCCGCCGGACCACTTGGAGGAACCGTCCGCGTCTCCGTCCAAAGCCTGTAAGATGACATCCGCCTCGCTGCCAAAGCTTATAGTGCTGCGGGCCAGGCAGCCTCTGCCCTGCACGCCATGGCTATCCGGCAGTTTCACCAAGCCAAGGCACTCAAACAGGTGCACAAGGGTAGTACCGACCGGGGTTGATGCAGGAGCTGCGCCGCGGCGACTGACTTCACTCTGACGGCGAAAGTCACAGCGGTCCCTCGAGAAGGCGATGTCCACCATGGTGGTCCAGGGCGCCATCTCTGGCTCAACCTGGCAGAGATGAAGGGCGTTGACAAGGCACGCTTTCGATGCCCCCATCTCCCGAGGACTTTGCCCTGCAGTTCTCGGCGGTACGGCAGCAGACCGAGGCGATCCAGCACATCCTGCCCTGGCGTGACGCACCATCCACCGCTGCCCCCGGGGCCAGGCCTCAGTCTGCCCATCGCCGTGGGCGCCCTCCTGCGTCCTCCAGAGCTGCTCCGCCTCAGGCTGAATCGACACCTAGGCCGGCGCGTCAAGCCTCTCACAGGAGAGCGGGGCCCCCCGCGTCACAGCCAGGCCCCAAGTCGTCCAGGAAGTTGACGAAGCGGCCCTGACGCTGGCAACCCGGATATGTTGGAGTTCGCTCTTTCTCAGGAGACGGCGAGAACAGCGCCGCTCCTTCCCCCGGTGGAGGGCTGGGAGGAGAATCCTGTTTTTCGTTTTATTCTGTTCCACCGCTGGTCCAAGGGCCAGCAGTACCCACTTTCTCAAAGAAAGATACATTTCCTTTTCATCCGGGTTCTCAGGTCCATGGGACAACAGTGTGCGACGCCTTGCTTCCTCACTCTCGGCAGCCAAGAGAGTACGGTTCGGGACGATGTACCTCCCCACACACCTCTGGCCAGTCCCGTTTGGGACCCAGGGAGTTCGGTGAGGAACGCCTCAGAACGCACCACCTTCTGTACCATCCACCCTACTCCCTTTCGCTGCACCACCACGGTACGCCGACATTGTGCCGTTGGAGCCGCTTGCACTGCGTCTGGCGGGCGTGGCTCACGCTGCCCAGCCTGTCTCGCTGGTTCACGCGCGACACCACTGGCTACGCGATTCAGTTCGCCAGGCGACCTCCCAAGTTCAACGGCGTTCTCGAGACATCGGTGGCAGTCCGGAACGCCCCTATCTTGCGCGAGGAGATTGTTGTCCTCCTGGCAAAGGATGCAATCGAGCTGGTCCCTCCAGCCGAGATGAGGCAGGGGTTTCACAGCCCTTACTTCATCGTACCCAAGAAAGGTGGTCAACAACCAATCCTGGATCGGCAAGTCTTGAACCGGGCTTTGCACAAGCTCCCGTTCAAGATGCTGACGCGCAGGTGCATTATCAAATGCATCCAGCCCCAGGATTGGTTTGCAGTGATCGACCTGAAGGACGCACATTCATTACAATCCTTCTGTGACACAGACCGTTCCTACTGTTTGCGTTCGAGGGTCGGGCATGGTAGTACAGGGTCCTCCCCCTTGGACTCTCCCTGTCTCCCCGTGCCTTTACAAAGATCATAGAGGGCGCCCTTACCCTGCTACGGGAAGTGGGCGCCAGGGTCCCCAACTACCTCAACGATCTTGGCCCAATCCAGAGAGCAGTGGTGCGATCAAAGGGACTTGGTGTGGCACCTCAGCCAGTGGGGGCTTGGTCAACTGGGAAAGAGCAAGCTCTCCTGTGCAGAGAATCTCTTTCTCAAGTGGAGTTGGAGGAGGCACTGCCCTTGGAGGAGGCAGAGCCAGCCTTAGCGTTGCTGTGTCCCGTAAGAGCATTGTGCATATACGTGGACTGCACCCGGAGCTTCAGAAGCTCTGAGCAGCTCTTTGTCTGCAGAAAGGGAAGGCTGTCTCCAAACAGAGGTTGGCCCACTGGATAGTGGAGGCCGTCGCCTTGGTGTACCAGTCTCAAGGCGAGCGAGCCGTGCCCCTTGGGGGTGAGGGCTCACTCCACTCTGAATGTTGCCTCCTCTCCTATGCGTTGGAGCACGGCGCCTCTGGTGGACATCTGCAGAGCTGTGGGCTGGGCGACACCGAACACCTTCGCAAGATTCTACAGTCTCCGCATTGAGCCAATTTCTTCCCGTGTGTTGGGTAACAGGTAATGGGCGGGAAGAACTGGCCGGTGTCACGCTTGCTGCGCCATTCCCCCTCACCCGGGGATACAAGCACCTTTTTCTCCTCCAGTTCAGTTCCCCGGACGGTGAACCCTGGTGGAATCCTCCAAGCACCCCCAGCAGTCAGACTGGGCGGAGCAGTCTGACGCCAGGCCCAGTACTGGTGTTAGCTCACCCGGGTCTCCGGTCAGCCCCTGTACTGGGCTAGGTGTCTGTATGGCCTGATTCCCCTTCGGGTAATCCCATATGTGTATTCTTCCACGGTAAAGTTTCCCTCATGGTAAACCCGTGTCTTCTCTTTGACAGAGCTCTCGGTCAGGTGCTGCTGGCAGCCCTCCTCCCTACTCCTAGGTAGGATCTGCCCCAGAATCCAGTCGTATGTAGTACTGCCCCAAGCCTGGGTCAGTCCATATCAGTGTCTCCACATGTTACCTCCCTTCGGGCAGGATGTGGCCTCCATAGCGCCCTTCTCCGGAAGGCTTGCTTTCCTGCCGTTACTGCCAAGCTGTAACAACAAAGAGGAAAGACTTGAAGCCGTCTTTCACTGAAGGTCGAAATCCCTTCTGATTACTGTGGGGAAAGGAACAGCGGCTTGGCTATCTCCAGCAGCGATATACTCAGTGGCATTTGTCTGTCACGCACTCGCTTGTCAACATCTGCATGCCACAAGGTTGTGACGGGGTTCAGCTTGTGGCACTTTCCATAGGACCCCTATGTCGTCACGACATAACTCGTAGTGACCGACATATATGGAACGTCTAGGTTACGTACATAACCCCGTTCCTGATGGAGGAACGGAGACGCGTTATGTCCCCATGCCACAATCTTGAACCATCGCTGGTTGCCAGGGACTCGTTCTTGGCTCCTCAGCGTAAAACCTAATGAGTGGATGCACCTGTCGCCTTTTATATACGTATGCACGGGAGTGGTTCAGGTATGCAAGTCCACTAGCCAATTTCATTGGCGTTTTCTCTTAAAGTCAGAGATGATCGGGGCTTCCAGGTAAATCCCTATGTCGTCACGACATTTCATCTCCGTTCCCTCCATCTGGGAACGTTGCTCATTAAAATATTTGTGATAATGTGAACTTGAGTAGTGTCTGGGATTTATATATTTTCTCATATTATTTCATATTTATAGGTTTATATTATATTTTCATCCAACACATCTATAATCGATTTGTGTGTGAAGCACTTTATCGTTTGAGTATTAGAAAGTAATAGTAAAACATTTTTGTACCTTAGTTTCAGTTTTAGTACACAATAATGTTGTTCATTTTTTTTTCTCGAGGGTCTCTAGGGATTAATATTTTCCTTTTAAAATGTTATACTTCTAAAATTCATGCAAATTCACTAATAGTCCTTGATTATCGGTTCCTTTTGAACTTGATGTGGCCTTATGTGCACAGAACTGGTTTCGGGCGTCTACCAACGAGTCGACCAACAACAAGAAAAAAGAGCCAGAGAGCAATGGCTTACAGAAGGACATGAAAAATGTAGTGCCTGGGAAGAGGAGGGGACGAAAGCCCAAAGAGCACCACCTGGTGACAGCCCTCTTTCCAGCAGAGACTCAGAGCTACAGTCCAGCTCCAACTCCAGCTCCGCTTCCACCCCAGACTGTAAGCCCAGCCCCAGAAACCCAAGCCCCCATGCCCAACCCTGTCATCAACACCCCAACCACACACCCTGCCCCAGTGGACAGTGTGAATCCAGCCCAAACCAGAGACACACAGCCCCCTATAAAGAAACGAAGCAAAACTAAGAAAGCGCAGATCTCTGAGTAACACGGCTTTCAATCCGTCAACACCAGAAGGGATGCTTTCCGAACTACTCCGGATAAAACTTTAGTTAATTCGGTCACAGAATTAAAGATGGCACAGAAGAATGAGCTCGGAAAGATGAACGGCAGAACGAGGGGATGAAAAACAGCAGAAAACAACAATGATTTGCTCTTGTATTGATTTCACACTGATCTTTGTGTTTTTTAAGCTGAGTATATACATTATGTGTGTACTTGTGTATACTGATATATATTACTTCTGTTGGTTTTTCATTCCATTTTTGTAGTTAATTTTAATAAGTTTTCGTTCTAAAGGGGTCAATAACATTTAAGCTCCCAGTTGATATATATGGTATATATATATGCATAGGTCTATATGAAAGCTTTCTAGAGCAGAAGTTACATTTCTACATAATTTTGGAGTAGTTAGGTCAACATGTCCGGTGGTTTCATGATGTGTTTGAACGTGTTTTTTTTTAAAGAATATTGAACTCATTCAATTAGCATGATGAGCTAATTTACTGCTAACATTTTATCACAGTTATACTCTCCTGTGTATATATATATATATAATATCTATATCTATATATGAATATAATCAAAGCAATTCATTTTCGTCCATCGGTTTCAAACAAGGTGTGTCAAAAAAGTTGGTCATCGTTTAGGTTGCTTTGCCTCGGGTGTGTTTGGGATTGTTTTGTCAGCGGCAGCTGAATGGAGGGTTGGATTTAGGTTGACAGCTGTTGAAACAGTGTGCTACTGTGCAGTAGTGTTGCTTTCGTGGTTTCTTGTCCTGTCTGTTGCTCGGAATCGTGAGGTCCAAGCGCATAGCCTTGCATAACTCCTTATCCCACATCCCTTTGGGTTGTTTCCAGTAGTTTATAGTTTGATGCAGTTGACCCAGAGGTTTTTGTTAAAACCTTTAACTGCTTTGAAATTTGGTATTGCTCTGTGCTTTCATTTTGGCTGATTGTTTGTTATGGGAATAAGAGCTTGTGGTGCTTAATGTAGAAGGAGTATACATTGCAGACGATTATAGAAATTCAAATAAATGATAATAAATGACTACAAATGTTTTGGCAGGAAAAATGTAATCCTCCAAAGCATAGGAATGCCCTTTGACATCTGTGATGTCATCAGTCCTTGCTTAAACGTAAGAGGTCGTTCACAAAGGTAATGGAATGAAAAACACAAGTTTTAAAGATTTTTAACTTGAGCGCTGCATTCTTAGATTGCCGTGCCACACGTCCATCTAGTGCATGTTTACATAGAAAACCAATGGAAAAGCTGCAGTGGAATACAAAAATGTATCCTATGTGAACAGCCCCTAAGACTCAAACTGAAAAATTAAAACAGGAAATTTGGGTGAATCTCACAAAACCTGACAAGAATTATTTGACCTCAAAATCAAGGCAAAGAAAAATAAAATTCAATTTTACTAAAAGAAAGTGAACATCTTTTAGGATTATTCATTTTTATGTGTATTGCAACATTTTATGACAATTAAGCACATTTTATCTGCCTATTCTATGAAAGTCAGTTTCCGTCATGAAAATAAATAAATAAAGGTAATTACGTATTATGTTACATTTCTGGCTTGTTTTCACAAAAATAAATTATGAGATATAAACATGCAATTGCAAGAGAGTCAGAATTGTGAATTCATAATTACCTTTTTTAATAAAGAAAAAACATTTATGAAAAAGTCAGAAGTATTATTTAAAATGTTTAGAATTTATACATTATGGTAGTATTTGCAAATTAATACTTTCATTTATTATTAAATTTGACAAAAAATGGTTGCAGTATTGATTTATGTGCTATATGGTAATTAGAATTTGGGAAGCAAATGTGCTTAAATGTTACGAGAATAATGTCACAATGCAATCTTAAGGCTAAAATTAGATTTGAAATTTTAGGGCAAAATGTGGCCATGTTTTTGTGACATTCACCCCTTCAATTCATTTTTAATAGGAGTACAAGCAATGTTTGGAATGCACTTAAAGACTTCAGTGACTGTATGCAATAGTGAGAGTGTTTTGGGTGCACAAGCATGTGGTGTGAAGCATTGAAGAGCACAATCCGAATGGTCACTGCAGACTTTATCCGAATGTGCAGAGAGCATCTGTCCAAAACAAACGTGACATCTAATAGTGCTGCACATACTGATTCCCAAGCTTCTGATTGAGAAAAACGCTGGTATTGCACTTTAACCCCTCCTCCCCCTCCCTCTTTATCTTGCACTTTGCAGGCACTGTTAGGCTTCCATTCTCCAACCTCAAATGAGCGGCTCTGTGTTGTGATATATTGGATGAGGTTCCTTTACATAAATCCACCACACGAGACAAACAGATCGCAGACGGGCCACCCCGAACGCCTGCTATGTGATCCGTGTGATACGTGCGAGGGAAGCCCGTCCTCCATTCCCTAATTTAGAAAGCAAATCTATGTTGAATATGAAATGAAAATGATGTTTGAAGCCATAACGGTCCCCTTGAAGGTGACTTATGGAAGTAGTGTCTTTTTATTCTTCCTCAGTTTGTATAAAAGATTATAGATTGAAAAAAATATATAATTTGCAACATAAATTAATTACGTATTCCAAAACTCTAATAATTCTAACTGAGGTACTTGAAATCATGAAAAAGAAATTGCCATAAAATTATTAGCATACAGGTCACAAATGGTGAAAAAAGGATAAATTATAACAAATATATTTATCTAATGAGAAAAAAGATAATAAGCTCAAAGTTGCATATGTTTATTTTATACTAATACTTGTAAATGTGATCTTAATCTCATAGTTGCTTAAGAAATCTAGCGTTGGTATGTCGTGGTTTTAGGCTAAAGGTGCTAGTAGCCAATATACCTTAAGGAATGCTGCGCGTCAAATTGTGAATAGTCCACCTTGCCATCGAGTCACGTTTCTGACATGAAATACAGCAGTTCTCATTTTAACTGTCCTGCATCAATGGCACATACAAATCTTCTGTGCCCCCCCAACTGCACTGCAAACGGTTGGATTTTAAAATGGTGAATCTCACAAAACTGTCAAAAACATGTATATTTTATTTCACCCAAAAAAAAAAAAAAAAAATTATTGTGATTAAGTAAAATAATGCAGTATTTTTAAAAAAGGTTCATTATTTATTTGTAATAATTATTTGTTGATTTAATATGTAATGTAAATTTATAACATTTTTGAATGTATTGGATTATGCAAAATGTCTAAATGCATAAGCATCGTTTTCTTTTCGCAAAATACTTATTTTTTTATTTTATTTTAGTTAATAATGCAACTCTGGTATGTTCTACACATTTCTTACGTCATATTTCATCCCCCACACCCTCCCAAAACTGTATATTATTGTAAATTAATAAACAATTCTTAAAAAACAAGTAACTAAATAAAAATCTAAATTTACTACATTACATTTTTTACACTGTCATTTGATTTTGCAGTAAAATGCAACATTAACATGTTCTTCACAGGTTTATGAGATTCACCCTTCAAAGATTCACATACTATGAAGTGAACATGAGTAGAAGTCGAGGAAATGCAAGTATAATACCTGCTGCCAGGTTAAATCTGAGATCGGAGCTCAGTGTTGCTCCATGATATTTCTGACTATGTTGTGTTTTATACTGTCACTGAGCTGTAATGAAACCGTAGGCAAGCAACATGCTCTGAGTCTGGTCCAGTAGAATGCATCTTTCTCAATGGAAGTTTAGTGGTCGTTTCGCCATCTCATGACACGAAAGGCGGCGTGTAGTTTCCTCTAGGAATATTGTGCATGGCTTCAATTACCCGTCTTCCTAGATTATGTGGCGTACAGATATGCAGACGTTGTACGATCATGACATTGCAACAGATTTATTTTGAAATTACAGCAATAGCTTGCAGTCGAAAGCACTACTGCAACGTTACATATGATTTCCAAAGCTTGGTGCAAACTGTATTCGCTTTCTTTTGCTTCTTTCTTGGTGACATAGTTGCTTTAAACTATTTGAATATGATCTTGCGCTTTTCTATACAGGTCAAAGTACATGTTGAAAATGTCCTTTTGTCCAAAACGCTATACGCAGTGTGTACGTGTGAGCGCGTGTGTGTGTGTGTGTGTGCGAGCATGAGTGTGTGTAGGTGTGTATTTCTGTATTTAGTGCACTTGTAATCCCATGAAATAGGCTTGAATATGGAGTGTCGGTAGAGTTTGATTGTGTGCTGTGGAATTTTGTACTAAGGGGTCTGTAGAAAGTGGAGCCCCTGCCAGTTTTTAAAAGTCTTACTTTTCATTACTTCAACTTTTGTGTGAAATGAGGATTTACCAAGTTAGAGTTTTACCCATCAGAGTTCTGATGGAGAACGTCCTCGAAGAAGTTTACATTAAAAGTCATTAGAATTGAGTCCGAGCAGGGCCGTCCTGTCGGCTCTGGTTTGAGGTACAAAAGGATGATCCAAAAACGTAGATTTTATTCAGATGCTCTAGAAACTGTTAAATCTATTACTACTTATAATGGACAAAATGATCGTTTATTCCTTTAACGTTTTTATCTAGGTTGGCAAGACTTCTGAATCTAAACTATTATTCCCTCTCTTTTTTCTCCTGGTGTATTAACTGTGCATTAATACCCCTCAAATAATTAATAAAATGTTGACAAAGATTTGACTGACTGATTTGTTTGTCTTCTTGTGTTTGGATAAATTCAATCTCAAACATCACCTCAAAATCAATAGGGAATAAATATTTCAAAACACAGTTAACTAAATCAAAGCATTATCATATTTTATTTTTAGCATTATCATATTTTATTTTAAAACAGTTGTGCTGTGTAATTTTTGTGCAAATCATAATACTTTATTATTTATTTGAAATAAATATTTTGTAAAATTTTATTTTTACTGTCACTTTTGATCAATTTAATGCATCCTTGCTGAATAAACTATTTATTTATTTCCTTCAATCAATCCAGCAACAAATATTGCTGATCCCAAACCTTTTAACAGTAGTGTATCTATGTACTGTATATACAGTTTTTTTAGGATTTGTGACAGTTCATGTGTATAATGTTGTTGTCTCTTTTTGTGGATTTTAGTAATAGATTCGATCACATGCTATTTATTATTGTGTGTCATTATGATCAATTAAATTACTATATTAAAACACATTATGAAATTTGAGTTTAGATGGCAACTATTAAGGATATTCAGTATGTGTATATATTGTGCCTAATTAATAAATGCCGTTACTGTCATTTTGATCAATTCAATGCATCCTGGCTCAAAAAAGTACATAGATAAAATGTATAGTATAAATGTATAAATAAAATGTAATATTATTATATTTTACTTAAATGTCAGCAGATGTCTTGCCAATGTTATTTTTAGTAAATCAGTATAAGTTAAATTCAGTACAGCAAACGATACCATGAGGTAAATATAATATACAAATATACTTTACAGTTTACATTCTGGGACTTGTAGTTCCCTTTGTCTGAAGACACACACGACCCTATGAAATATGGAACTACATATCCCAGCTGCATTAGTTGCGCCTGAAGTCACAACAGCTGATTGTCAAATCGGAAATAACAATGGCTGCCGTGTGTGGAGACGGAAGGGTCTCAGCGATGGAGTGTGGAGATAAATCGTCAATGAATTGCACAAGGTACGTTTTAAGCTGTTTACCGCCTAACCTCGAAACTATTAAGACTCCTGTTTTCTTAATATGTGTGTATAAGTTACATAGCTAACATTTAGTTGCGATGGTTGACCTGTCGCGCGCGTGCTGGAATCGCTGCTGCATCTCACGTGTGTCTAGACTTCACAACACATAAGTTAATCATACACGTCTCTCATAGTGTTTATAAACGCCTCCATGGATAACAAGAAGTGTGGATACTCGTTTCGAGAATAAGCATGTGATTATGAAATTATTAACCGGTTTGTTTTAGTCTATCAATACTTTCCGTGTGTCTCTCCACAAAATATGGTAACTTACGTTACGTAAATATGTTTCAAATGTCTTCTCTCTAAAACCCACTGTGGGTAATGTGTGTTTCTGCCCACTGTGGGTGTCTGACAGTGAAGCACATGGTGTGATGATCAGTAGTGCCTATGAGTGACTCATATTTGCATAGCTATAAGTTATATGTAATCTCATCAGCACCGTTATATCTGTGGACCGTTTCTCAGCCACACCTAACGTTAATTCTTAACTTGTATGTAATAAAACTACTCACTGCACAACATGTGAACAACCCCTTAGTCGAGTTGGTTTCGTTACACGTGGTTGGTTCCTCCTGTGTTTTGAACAAATACATAAAATAAATTATTAAACGATAAACTTATTTGTAATAGTAATGCTATGCACTGTAACAGTATTACAGTTGGTATATTTCTGAAGCAGTTCTCTGTCTCTCCTCGTGTCTGCTTTGAGTCACCACGCCGCAGTCCGCCGCCAGAGAGCGCGCGCATTCAACCCTTTACGAGCTGCTCAGAGCTCATGTTACTGTATATTTACACACAACCAGCTGCTGTTGAGAATGTTCTCCATGTGTGTTAACTGACATGTGTAAAATTGAAGTGGAAATAGGACGTCTTGAGCTTTTGGAAATCTAATAGTAGAATAAAAGGTTGAATAGGTTATTGTCTCACATAGAATCATAACAGTAGATGCACGTTTATGGATCAGCTCTTCCGGTTTTTGAATATGCTTATTTTAGGTTACTAATATATATTCAAAAGTTTGGGGTCAGATAAGATGATTAAAAGAACTTAATACTTTTATATTTGTATTTTTTATTTAAAATTGTACATGTATAATTATTTTTTTAAATTAATCAATCATAAGGGCATTCAAAATGAGAGATTTATGTTCATCAAAAAAATCTGGGGTGGAAAAGTAATGTAGCTTCAATAAATATATAAGACAGCAGTGATCCTTTTTAACATTGATGATATTGAGAAATGTAATGTTTCTTGAGCAGCAAATCAGCATATCCGAATGATTTCTGAAGGATCATGTGACACTGAAGACTGGAGTAATGATGCTGAAATAATCAGCTTGGCATCACAGGAAGAAATTCGATTTTCAAATATATTACATAGAAAACAGTTCTTTAAAATTGTTACAAATATTATTGCATATACTGTGTTTTTGATCAAATAAATGCAGCTTTGGTGAACGAGAGGTTTACTGAGCCCAAACTTTTAAATAATATTCTGCTTGTCTGGATATAAAGTGCTGCTCGAAAGTTTGTGAATCCTTTAGTTTTCTATATTCATAAATATGACCCAAAACATTATCAGATTTTCATAGAAGACCTGAAAGTAGACAAAGAGAACAGAATCAAACAAGTGAGAGGAAAAAAATTTTTTGTCATTTATTTATTCAGGAAAATCATCCAATATTGCATATCTGTGAGTGGCAAAATTATGTGAATCTCTTGGGTTAGCAGATAATTTAACGGTGAAATTAAAGTCCGTCTGTGCAGAGGTGTTTTTAGTCAGTGCAATGACTATTAAACATCAGTACATGACCTGTTTTATTCAAAGAACAGGGATCTATCAAAGTCTGATCATGTTTGTGGAAGTGAATCATGTCACGAACAAAGCAGATTACTGAGGACCTCAGAAAAAGAGTTGATGTTGCTCATCAGGCTAGAAAAATTACAAAACCATATCTAAAGAGTTTGGACTCCACAAATCCACAGTCAGACAGATTGTGTACAAACGGAGGAAATTCAAGACCACAGTTACCTTCCTGAGAAGTGGTCGACCAACAAAGATCACTTCAAAGTGTGTAATGGCAGAACGTGTTCCCAAGTTAACTTCTAAGAAACTGAAGGTCTTTCTCACTAATATTAATGTTCATGAGCCCTTCATCAGCAGAACACTGAGCAGGTGTGCATGACAGAGTTACAAGAAGAAAGACACAGTTCTCCAAAAAGAAGATTGCTTGCTAAAGATCATGTGGACGAGTCAGAGGACGACTGGAGAAAGGTTTAATGGATGGATGAAACCAAAATAGAACTTGTTGGTTTAAATGAGAAGCTATTATGTTCAGAGAAAAGAACTTAAGAATCTTCTCCCATCTGTGAGACGTGGTGGAGGTAGTTTCACGGCTTGGACCTGTGTTTCTATTTCTTGCCCAGGACAGCATGCCATCATTGATGGAACAATAAATTCTGAGTTACACCAGCAAAGTTTAAGAACAGAGTCTCAAGAGAGCGTGGGTCATGCAGCAAGCCCCAAGCCCCAAGCACAAGTCGTTCTATCAAAGAATGGTTAAAGAGGAACAGAGTTCATGTTTTGGAACGGCTGAGTATCACACCAGATACTGAAACAAAGATTCACATACTTTTGCAAAGCGCAGATATGTAACACTGGATCATTTTACTCAATAAATACATGACAAATAAAATATTTTTCTCTATCTTGTTTGATTCTGTTCTCTTTGTCTACTCTCAGGACTTATATGAAAATCTGATGATGTTTGGGTCATATTTATGCAGAAATATAGAAAATTCTAAAGCGTTTGCAAACTTTCAAGCAGCACTGTATATACCCCTATATATTTATGGATCTTTATAAATATAGATTTATTTATTTATAAATAGTATGTGTGTTTTGTAACATAAAACAAATATTATAATAATTTATTTTAAAACTGTTGTGCTGCTTAACATTTTTATAGAAACCTTTGATGCATTTTATTTTCAGGATTATGATTAATAGAAAAATTAACAAAACAGCATAAAATGTATTGCTGTTATTTGTGATCAGCATAATGCATCGTTGCTGAATAAAAGTATTAATATAAATCATTAAAATATATTATATTGTTATACTACTTTGTGACAGTTTATGTGTGCATATTAACTATATACTGTTAACTTTTAACTAATAATAGCCTGTGTTTTTTATACAGGTATGTTATTAAATCATTACTATAATATTAAAGCATCTAATTACTGGGACATTTTTTTGTTTAGTTTGCGACTATAAAGGCTCTTAATACACACAGTTTTATAAGTATTTGTGGATGTGCATGCGCTGTAACATTACTGAGTTTCATCATCATGTTTGTGAGGGGTGTCCCGCGAGGGGGGCAGGTGGAGATACGCCCCACAGGACAGGCTGGTTGATAAGGTGATCGCAGAGCCCTGGGGTGTAACGAAGAGAAGGCACAGACCTCATGACACGACACCTGCTGTCACGTCCAGCGCTCTCCGGTTCACAGAGCAGCCTGATTTGTTTATGTTCCACGCCTAAGAACACAATTCAGAAGCGCTCCCCTCGCTCAGTGTCACAGACAGATGAGCTGCCCCATAAGAGGCCAGCGGAGGGGGGGGGGGTGTGCTCTGCGTGTTTCCAACCTGCTGCTATTAATACCACCCGTCAAACATAATCTGCGTGATACGTTATCCTCTTACGTTTGTTGGCTGGGTCTATAGTAGCACATTAGTGAGACAGAAAGAGCGATCGGTGTGTCTTGAATGGTCCCAGCCCACTAAACGCTTGTGACGGAGAAAACAAAACCAAACCGACGTGGAAAGCACAGTTTTGTTTTCCTCCCCTCTGCTTCACTTTCGTTTCTTCCTGTTCTGTGGCTCTCTGCTTGCCAGAGGGCAGGCGCTCTGAGTATCTGTGTATGTGTGTCCCAGCGCTGATCTTTCGTCTGTCTGTCTCTGCGCGCCCATCATGAACGCACTCCCAGCGTACTCGGGAGCCAGGATCTCAGGCTGCTGGGCTCTTTGGGCAGGTGGAAGGTAAGCCTGGGAACTTGAAGTCATTTTCAGAGCATCTTTGTGTCCATCCTCAGGTGTGTTGGACACTCTTGAGTTGCAGTTGGATGGTAAATTCAGCTGCTGACAGGACTCTCTGCTTATTGTGTTTTTGCAAGCTGATTTGCATCAGATTAATGTATTAGCAGAAAACCTCAACTCAGGTTTCGATTTGCTTTTCTGGTATTATAAAATGTTTGATGGAAAATATTAATAAGCTATCTCTTTACAATGGTATATTCTCATATCGTCCTTGAGTGTGACTGTGAACTCATGATGCGAACCAGAAGTTGCTATTGTGCTGTTGTTGAGTTTAACGTGTGTATTTTTTAAAGTGACAGTTTTATTTATCCTCACATTGTTCCATAATCATATGACTGATGTTCTTCTGTGAAACATGAAAGGAGATGTTTTGAAGAATATTCACACTGCTCTTTTCCATTAATTTGAATGCATGCGATTCTTGGTAATTAAGTTTTATTCGATTTTTGGTATTGTTGTTTTTCAAATAACAGAAATAACCTTGAACATTTAAATATATTAAGACAATACACAACATTAAGAGAACAATAGTAAAGAATCAGAACCTGTTCAACCAGTTTCTAGATATTGTTTCAGTGTGAACACAGAAAAACAAAAATATGTTATATTTGGTTAGCGAATAAATGGCAAAAACAAAAGTGTGAATGGAAACATGTAAATAATGACCAATGTGAAATATTCTTATCCAATTATTACATGGCATATGTGCGGTGTTGTCAGTTTTAACCAGTTGATAGAAAAGAAGTTAAAGGAATAGTTCACCCCAAAATATACATTTTTATATGAACTCGTAAGTATTTAATGGGACATTTACTCGTAACTTATGTCATTTTGCATCTCAAAATATTAATTTAAGAATCTTTTGACATTTGCACTGGAAAACAAGACAAAAATACTAAGGAATAACTTTTTGATCAGAAGTTATCATATTCTAATGTTTGGGAGCAGAGCTATTCAAGCCATTTAAGCTATTTTGTTTGTGGAATAAAGTTATGGAGACAGAAGTTATTTGAACTTTTGTTCACTATACACTTTCTTATATTTAATTGTCTAGTCCAGCTTGTATATTCTGCTATAATTTCTCCTTTTGTTTTCCAAAGAAGAAAGAAAGACATAGGAAATGAAGCCAGTCTGTCATGTTGGTGAACTATTCCTTTATGAAACACTCTTATGAACTGGTAAAACTAGAATAAACAAGTTTACCGGGCAGAAAATAACTATTGTGCACCTTTGAGTTTCCATCTTTGGTTTGTTTTGCTCTGAAAATGCAAGGACAGGGTCCACAGTTTGTCATCTTATCTGTTATTGCAGGGCAGATAAACTAGAAAGCCAAGACGAAACTCAAAGGTGCACAATAGTTATTTTCTGCCCGGTAAACTTGCTTTATTCTAGTTTTACCAGTTGAACCGTAGTTGCACAGGTCCAAGGTCTAGGCATTTTGGGTTGTTTAGAGTTATGCAGTCAAATGATCTGACTGGCTTTTTAAACCTATAGACGATTAGTCTAGAGTAGGCCGTTTTATTTCTTGATCTTAATGGACAAGTACAAGCACACATCTCCTGTGGACAATTGGCTTTCTCACCTGCTTTAGTAAGTATTTTGCTTTAAATCTTTCAGTTTCTTGCTGCTTATGAGATCTACTAACTAAGCTCCTAAGGTGTGACGCACACTGCAGAAAGTCTCTCGTAGACATCCACCAATTTTACCTTGTATCTCGTTTATTGATTCGTGACTCCTCAATCAATCCATAAATGCTCTTAGAAACCAACGCATTCCAGCACTCGGAAACCTTCAACAAACAAATGCGCCATTGGCACACTGTAGTTTGCTAGTAATCGTTAGTCATGCATACGTGGTCTATTTTATGCATACTGTATATTAGGGGTGGCCCGGTACACAGATGTCATGGTTCGGTACGCACCTCTGTTCGGGGGTCACGGTTCGATATGATTTTGGTACAACGGGAAAAAAAGAAATCTGCTATGCTCAGTTTCTTTTCATTTATTTTGAACACAGTCGTGCAAATAAAACTTCTCTACTTAGATGTGAAAATACTAATTATTAATACTAATACTATTATTACATTATGTATAAAATCTGTTTTGTTTTCATTTTGAGTGTACACAAATAAAAGCAGACCTTCATCCAGTGATTATTAATGTCAATTTATTAATTTAAATAAGTCAATAAGTTTTTAAAATTGATTCTGCTGGTATAAGGAAAGAGTTGAAGTGATCGTGCTGGAGCACACACACTTTTTTTTATTAATTGTATATATTAGTAGCATCGGATTTGGATCGGTCTCGTCTCACCGATACCCGATCCACTGAAAATGACCGGTTTGGAGCCGGCACCGATCCAGAGTATCGGATCGATGCATCCCTAATTCATACACATTTATTCATTCATGCATGTATATAATAATGCAACTTGAGAGATTTTGTGTCCCTTCATTAAAATCCAGGTTTTCTGAAGGGACACAATCGATTTATCTGATGAACAGATATATATAGGCTTATATTTGCATACAAACGTTGATCAACACACATGGAGAACATCAGATATGGTAAACAGAAGATCAACAGTACTTCACACGCAAGAACAAACCTCGGGGCCTGTGGGTTATCTTTAATCACACTATGCTGCCACTGACTATACTTATGTTTTCATTATTAATAACAAAAGATCAAACACTTGTTTAGATCTAAAACCAGTTGAAAAACTGCTTTTGTTCAAGTCAGCTGCTTTGCTCTAGCTGAATTGTCATAATTTATAACTGGCATGACAGCACTGAGTTATCTCTGTTTTATTGATCATGATGTGCCACATTTACTGGTGACATATTTGCTAAGTTCAGTGCAATATGGGGCAGCTGATTGTGCCAGAGGTTACACCACACTACAAGACTTATGATGCCACTGTTATCAGATCTTTTTTCAGTGTTTCCTCGTTGAAATAAATTAACCTGTACTGCCTGTTACCTACATAAAGGGAGTTAATAGATGCATGGAGGCATTGTCATAATGGTCGCCAAGTCAACTGGTAACAGTTTGTGTGCAGGAAGTCAGAGTTTACACAGGAAATAGCAGCATCTGACTTGTCTCGTTCACTGTATCATATTTCCTCTTTTTAATAGTGGCAGTGGGGAAGGCTCTCTGGACAGGCTTCTTCCAACCGTCAACACCAGCCTGTCGCCACGAAAACGAACCACCAGCCAGTGCAAATCAGAGCCTCCGCTACTGCGGACCAGTAAGAGGACCATCTACACCGCCGGACGCCCACCGTGGTACAATGAACACGGGGCCCAGTCCAAAGAAGCTTTTGTTATCGGTCAGTATATTAAAGCGCTCCGGGGAGGAAAAATCAATGCTAACTCATACGCCATCACAATCGTTGTCAACCATCATCACGTGTCAATACTGGTCTCTTTGTACCCACAGGGCTTTGTGGAGGCAGTGCTTCAGGCAAAACAACAGTTGCACGTAAAATTATCGAGGCCTTGGATGTTCCTTGGGTGGTTCTTCTGTCAATGGATTCCTTCTACAAGGTAACAGGTCGTCTCATTGTAAATCTCTCATGTATTAAACGTCACTTCT
Source organism: Gymnocypris eckloni scoliostomus (assembly GCA_027564155.1). Classification (NCBI taxonomy): domain Eukaryota; kingdom Metazoa; phylum Chordata; class Actinopteri; order Cypriniformes; family Cyprinidae; genus Gymnocypris; species Gymnocypris eckloni. The sequence goes on along the minus strand of CM050412.1, from coordinate 62,185,837 downwards.
ACAAAAAGCAGTGAATTGGGTGTTCTGGGAAATCACACCCATTTCTATGACAGTCCTAAGCTCTGTGCAAATGGGAGTGGTATGCTTTTTTGGCCAATAAAAAAACACTCTCTGACTGTGATTGATATTGCATCTTTGTGTTTGCTGGCATGTCTTTTTTGGGCAGGGTTTTGGAGATAGCACTTACAGTATTGAAGTAAGCTAAACAGCAGAAATTACTGTAAGGGCTGACAGACCCTTTAAGACATAATGAAATAGATGCATATTTTCTTCTGTTACAATTCCTTGGCAAACTTCAATTTATGCAGTACTTGAAAAACTGACCCGAATTTGGCCCAAAACCCAGTGGTTTGTTAGGTTCCAGTGGCTGCATTTCATAAGATCCATTTAAAGTACTATATAAGAATGTTCCTATGTGCAAGTCTTGATTCTTAAGAAGTTCCCAAATACTTTCTCAAGAGCATCTTATTTTTAATCAACTCCATGAAAAACACATCAAAGCCTATGTTTTTTACTCTGCCTCCAGATTACCATAATAATCATAGTTTTGTCATGATTGGGTATTCACGTTTTAATGCATACTTCACTTTATATCATGCGCTGTGTATTCTAAATGGTTATTTTTTTTAAAGTATCTCTCAAGATGGAGCGATGTGAATGTAGTCTCGCATAACCAGACCTTCAGACTTACAGCAGAAGGTCTGAGCTCCATCACAGCTATTATTGGTCAATGACCATCCAAGAGGCCATCTGACTGACATGTAAAGCAACCATAACAGATCAGCATACAACCAAAAGATTCAAGATTTTTATTCGTCACATACACAATTATACAGAGTATAACCAGCAGTGAAATGTAAGTCAGGTCTGCTCCATGGACACTGCAACTATATGGAATACAAACACAAGAGAAAATACATAAATATAGTTATGAAAAAAAATAATAAAATAGAATGTGCAGGACAATATACTCTAGACTTTATAAATAATAATGCAGGTGCATCTCAATAAATTAGAATGTCGTGGAAAAGTTCATTTGAGTAATTCAATTCAAATTGTGAAACTCATGTATTAAATTCAATGCTCACAGACTGAAGTAGTTTAAGTCTTTGGTTCTTTTAATTGTGATGATTTTGGCTCACATTTAACAAAAACCCACCAATTCACTATCTCAACAAATTAGAATATGGTGACGTGCCAATCAGTTAATCAACTCAAAACACCTGAAAAGGTTTCCTGAGCCTTCAAAATGGTCTCAGTTTGGTTCACTAGGCTACACAATCATGGGGAAGACTGCTGATCTGACAGTTGTCCAGAAGACAATCAGTGACACCCTTCACAAGGAGGGTAAGCCACAAACATTCATTGCCAAAGAAACTGGCTGTTCACAGAGTGTTGTATCCAAGCATGTTAACAGAAAGTTGAGTGGAAGGAAAAAGCATGGAAGAAAAAGATGCACAACCAACCGAGAGAACCGCAGCCTTATGAGGATTGTCAAGCAAAATCGATTCAGGAATTTGGGTGAACTTCACAAGGAATGGACTGAGGCTGGGGTCAAGGCATCAAGAGTCACCACAAACAGACGTGTCAAGGAATTTGGCTACAGTTGTCGTCAGAGGCGTCTTACCTGGGCTAAGAAGAAGAACTGAACTGTTGCCCAGTCGTCCAAAGTCCTCTTTTCAGATGAGAGCAAGTTTTGTATTTCATTTGGAAACCAAGGTCCTAGAGTCTGGAGGAAGGGTGGAAGGGTGGAGAAGCTCATAGCCCAAGTTGCTTGAAGTCCAGTGTTAAGTTCCCACAGTCTGTGATGATTTGGGGGGCAATGTCATCTGCTGGTGTTGGTCCATTGTGTTTTTTGAAAACCAACGTCACTGCACCCGTTTACCAATACATTTTGGAGCACTTCATGCTTCCTTCTGCTGACCAGCTTTTTAAAGATGCTGATGTCATTTTCCAGCAGGATTTGGCACCTGCCCACACTGGCAAAAGCACCAAAAGTTGGTTAAATGACCATGGTGTTGGTGTGCTTGACTGGCCAGCAAACTCACCAGATCTGAACCCCATAGAGAATATATGAGGTATTGTCAAGAGGAAAATGAGAAACAAGAGACCAAAAAATGCAGATGAGCTGAAGGCCACTGTCAAAGAAACCTGGGCTTCCATATCACCTCAGCAGTGCCACAAACTGATCACCTCCGTGCCACGCTGAATTGAGGCAGTAATTAAAGCAAAAGAAGCCCCTACCAAGTATTGAGTACATGTACAGTAAATGAACATACTTTCCAGAAGGCCAACAAATCACAAAAAAAAATTGTATTGGTCTTATGAATTATTCTAATTTGTTGAGATTGTGAATTGTTTTTTTTTTTGTTAAATGTGAGCCAAAATCATCACAATTAAAAGAACCAAAGACTTAAACTACTTCAGTCTGTGTGCATTGAATTTATTTAATACACAAGTTTCACAATTTGAGTTGAATTACTGAAATAAATTAACTTTTCCACATCATTCTAATTTATTGTGATGCACCTGTATAACAGGAATGTGAAAACCGGTTGTTCAGGGTATGTACATAGCAGCAATATGAATGGTAGAGAATAATGAATAACTTGGTGATCATTAAGTTGTTGTTAAATGGAGTCATGTTGATGTTATGAGACTGAGTTTGAGTTTAGGAGCCTGATGGCCAGGGGGAAGAAGTTCCTCCTAAGTCTCTCAGTTTTTGCCATCATGCTCCTGAAGCACTTGCCAGATGGCAGCAAAATGAAGAGACGGTTACCAGGGTGATTTGAGTCCTTGATGATTTCGACAGCTCTGCTTTTGCAGCGTTTGAGGGAGATGTCCTGCAGAGAGGGGAGAGCGGACCCTGAGATGCATTCAGCTAAGCACACAACTTTTCCAAGTCAATACACTTTCTATGGCCCCTGAATAGAAAGTTTTCAGGATTGCTGGTGAGACCCTGAATTTCCTCAGCTGTCGCAGATGGTACAGTCTATGCCTGGCTTTCTTAACCTGTTTGAATGTGTGTAGTCCAAGTCAGGTCCTGTAAAGATGTTTACACCAAGGTACTTGAAGCTGCTCACCCTCTCCACAGGGGTCCCACTGATCATAAGAGGAGTGTAGGGCCGCTGCTGTCTCTTCCTGAAGTCCACAATCAGCTTTTTAGTTTTGCTCACGTTCAGAGAGAGATAGTTGTCCTGGCACCATGATGTGAGTCTCTCCACCTCATCCAAGTATGCGGTTTCATCATTTTTGGAAATGAGGCCCAGAACCACAGTATCATCAGCGAATTTGATGATAGATGTGGAGCTGTGAGAGGACACAGACCTGCCAACCTGTACGCATTTTGTGTAACGGATACGCATTTTGACCTCAAAGTAAACTGGCACGATTTGTCACTCTGAACTACGCAAACTCTGGTTATGCCTCTGTCCACACGCAGTTCCCAAATCAAGCAACAGAAAAAGTTTTTTCCCGGTTTGCATTTAAATAATTTCCGTGCGTTTTATTTCTCTCCAAACAGGCTGTGTGTCTGTGAGTCTACGCGCTCCTCCCGTTTATAATGGGCATTTGAAAAAGCAGCACACGCGAAACATCTTACCTAATGAGAAGCGTTTCTAAACCTGCTGTCCCAACAAAAGAGGACATTATATCATACTAAACAGCATCAGTCGAATGTTAGAAATAACTTCCTTTGGTGATCTTTTGTGACTTATCACAGAATGAGGCAGAAATATATATCCTCTACTGTAATAAAGGTTACGTCGATAAGCGATGGATTATAAATATACTATAATTATTATGAAAATACCCGAGGTGGTTTTAAGAACACAGACAAACTATACATTGTCACATTCGAGTGTTTATTCGCTTAATATTTCATAATTCAAAGGCAAATCGATTCTATCTTCATTTATTCAGTTACAGCGTTAGCTGGATGCTTTTGTCCATAATTATAGGATTTCTGGAGCTGCGTCAGTTCTTTTGCATATTATGTGGATTTTCTGCACGAGAGCGCCCTCTGGCTTCCAGTAGGAATGAACACATTACATTTGTTTATAGCACTAAATAATGGTCAGTCCATAAAATAATGCCTCTCCCATTTTTTTTTTATTATTATTTAAATAGCATTTAAAAAAAAAAATATATATATAATGTTTTATTTTATTTTTACTCCCCCAGTATTTTTGTTACGCAAAAATATTTTACAAGGCTGTCAAGTCTGGAGGACGCACAGTCGTGTGTGTAGAGAGAGTAGAGCAGGGGACTCAGGACACAACCCTGTGGGGCTCCTATGTTCAGGGTGACGGAGTTTGAGGTGAACTGACCTACTTTCAGAAGACCAAAAAAAGATTTCAGTAATTTTGTGCAAGTTTACTACAACAATGGCGCGGAGTCTATGCCATAAACTTTTGAAAAACAGCGTTTAGAAGATCCTGGTAAATGATCATAGTTGTAAATATAGCAAGTTTCCTCTTCCATGAGGGATTTCCGTTTTAGTTTCCAGGCAGACCATTTAAAAAAAAACACACCACATACATATTGAAATCCTGGAGAATTCAACCATTCAGATGACGATTTTGAAAATCCCAAAGTGCTTGCCATTTTGTGTCTCTTATGAATCAGATGTTCAGTGGGTGATTGTGAATGTATCCTGTCTATGTACAGTCTCATATTTACTGAGCGGGCCAAAATATATTGGTTGTTACTGAATTTGAATTCAGCAAATAGTCACATCATTACCGATCATTGAATTGTTGCACTAATCCCTAGAAATATTTATATGTATTATGTGCAGGGCATTGTGTAATATGCATTACATCACCATTGGTAAGTATATGAAATGGTGTTATTAACCTGTAGGTCGGTAATTCTAACAATGCCTGCAAATGCGATATGGTTTGACACAATTATCAAACCGCAAAGACTGCATTGTAATTATATAAATTATATCTGCTGCTCTTCGTGTTTCAGAGTGAAACGCTGTGATCTTTTCACATGAGCTGATCATGATTAGTTTTTTCAGTGTTCACAGTAAATGCAGCTCCACATGAAAGAAGGCGGGGCTATTATTCTCTCTGTAATGTTGTTGCTGCCGCCGGCACCATGTCCTGGAGACGCTGGGTTTCGTTGTCAAAGCGAAACTTCTTTATTTGGGCTTCCAAAAGAGGACACAACTAGAAATCAGTGGTTAAGTTATGTTTACAACACGGTTCCAGAACAGTTCAACCCAAATATTCGAGTGTGTGCAGCACATTTTACGGAGGACTAATTCCTGAACCTGGAAGAGTAGCTACAATGTGAACACTATGAATGGCTGTGAACACTATAAAGTGGGGCAAGGCAGGAAAGTGGAGCACAGAGGAGCAACAATAATGTACAGTATGTGAAAAAGAATGTTTTTTTTTTTAACTTCGAACCACGTAAACATTGCATTACACCAAATAATGTTCTTTTTAGCAACCACATATGACCCCTTTAAAGTGTATTTAAAATGTGCAACATGCGCAAGACGTCTCCCAAGTTTATAGTGAGAATGGTTTATAAATCTGATGTCAGGAAAAAGAGAAATATTTTAAAAGAGAAGTGTCCTGCAGATTTTCACCAAATTAAAAATAAAGAAAAATATATTTTACCTATTTAAATGGTTTCAAGGTTTAATTATTTGTATTATACAAATTATAAAATACTTTACAGTTCAAAGTATTTTAATGTATTTTTATTGAATTAAAGAAAGAAAGAAAGAGAGAAAGTAATGCACATACAGTTTAATGGCCAGTAAAAATATTTATGGTTAGTACATTTTCTCAAGTCATGAACATTGGCAGGTGTGGCAAAATGTTAGTTTTAGGCCCTGGTTATATGTATATGTGGTTAGTGTCATGTTGTAATGCTAAATATTTGAAACGACCCAATAAATTAAATAAAGAGCTTTGGGGATTTTAAGACAAGTTGGAGGTTCTTAACTCTCTGAATTCTAACGTTTAAAGATTATTTACGATGCTTTTTCTGTCCAGAACTTTGAATACTTAGGTTTTCTCTTTAGAACAATCTTAAGTAAAAAGATGACATACTTTAATGTTTTTGGGAGTACAAAATAGTGTAAAATGTGTAATAATTGTATTGTTAAGAATGTTTTGTGAATCCGGCCGTGCAGTCAGACTCTGGTTTAATTAACTTGAATCAAAACTATCTTATATTGAGTTTCTTCTTTGAAAGGCTAAGCATAATTTCAGACAAGTGTGTCTAAAAACTTGACTGGTAATGTGTCATCTTTAGTTTTGTGAAAATCTGTGTGGAAATTCAGTCAACCATCATCCAGATGTGAGCATATAAAAGCTCTATCCACAGATACGAAACCTTTTATGTATCTGTTCTCATAAAGAGAGAGAGAGAGCGGACACGAGTCATTAATGTGCTTTGAGTTATATAATCCATTAAATCCTTGAGGCAGCTAGTGACTTTACAGCGCAGCGAGGAATCTCAGATCCTCTCACACATCTCAGGAGTGCTGAGAAACTCCAGCGTCTTTACTGTGGCCTGCAGCTTTAAAACACAAGCCGTTGTGTCTTTATGATGTTTGAGTGAGCTGTGCTGTCATGTGAGGAATGTGAATGACACTGTGTTGAGTCTGCAGAGGAACAGCGCTGGCAGGTGAATCAGAGCCGCTGTTCGAGACTAGTTTAGCAGCTGTTGTATATCTGAAGAGAAATCATTATATTAATATGAGGAACAGGCAGAATTGTACAGCTAAAGCGAGTGGCCTGCGAGTGTGTGTGTTTGTGTACATGTACCTGTGTGTAAATGTTCCTCCTAAATTTAGTTCAGCTGACCTTAGCCATGTGCTTGACGAGAGGAGGAGGAGGAGGAGGGGTAATAATACCACACACCTCATTTGCTCAGCAGTCTGGCTCTGTGTCTGCCGGGTGGCAAAAACATTCAACTCGTAACTTAATATTTCCCTCTTGTTTCAAGACGTTCTCTTGTCTGGAGAATATTACTTAAATGCAGCTCATATAGACAATTCACACTGGAATTAATCTACTTAATATTGTTGTTTATAAAACAACCTGATGATATTTTTTGAAATTGTGGAAATGTAATTTTATTTGTTTTAAATTGCTCAATTTTGAAAATTCATGGAAATGTACAGTAGTCAACATTTGAAGTGGATCAAAACCTTTCAAAGTTGTCCTGAAACCTAAACCAAAATGTATTCTTGTCTTAGGACAACTTTAATGAACTTTTTGATCCACTTCAAATGTTGACTAGTGTATTAATCAAAAGGTGTGCGAGCAATTTGAGTTTTTATTAATACAAATTTGTATTTATATTTTTTAATGTTGAATCTTTTATGCTTACAATTTATAATTTTATGCTACATTTATCAAATTCAGTAAACTGTAATATTACTGTCATTTATATTGAAATATGGCTGTTACAGTGATTTTTACCATAGTTTACCTCTTTGCATCATGTCTAACAGCACGCTGTACCTGTGGTAAAACCACTGTAAAGCACAAACACTCGTAGCTTGTAACATTTATTAAATGCATGATTTGCCTGGAGGAACCTGGTGTTTTGTGTCTTGTTCATGGATCAGCCCTTGTCTGTTTTGAACCTACAACCTTTCAGTTAGCAGCCTTGATCTCTGACCAGAAGATTGGCCGATACCACCGCTGGCAGATATTCGAGCTGAAGTCAGAGGTGTAACTGCCGTGACGTCTTTTCTGCAGGTTCTGACGGCCGAACAGCAGCTGCTGGCTGCTAATAACGATTACAACTTTGACCATCCAGATGCCTTTGATTTCGGGCTGCTGGTGCACACTCTCCGCAAACTCAAGCAGGGCAAGAGCGTGAAGATCCCGGTGTACGACTTCACCACACACGGACGGCAGAAAGAATGGGTGAGTGAGTGGAAACACAGCGTGGAGAGCTGATCAGGTGTAAACACATATCAGATGAACCTAATTTGTGGGTTTGATGTTCCTCATTTTTCTACTCTGATTTGCTTATAGTGTCATGTCTATGTAAATGATCAGTGTTGGGGAAGCTGGTTTATGAGCTAAAAAAGGCACCACTACAGTAAAGATACCTTTGGAACAAGTGGCTAGCTACATTTATAAGTGATGCTAAACCCTAAACATTTCCTAAACTTGGTTGTGAGTTGATGAAAAAGATATGAAAGATATAAAGATATGAAGATATAAAAATAATGAAATCGTAAAAACTTAAAATGATTATAAATGTTATGTAAATTGTAAATATGTAAATAAAAAATACATTTAAATTGTACAATTATTGTAAAATAAATTATTGTAAATATAAGTCTTTAAAAATATACGATTAAAATAAATTATAAAAAAATAAATATTTAAATCATAACATGTAAGAATTCAAATATTTATCAAAAAACTATTAAATCATAAAAATATTCAGTTAGATTAATTCATAATTTACTAATTTGAATGAATAATAAAAATCCATGAAAATTGTACAATTAAAACAATTTACATAAACATAAATCATTACATTTTTTAATTACAAATAAATAGTAAAAAGTAATAAAATCATAATTTAAATTAATATTGAAATAGAAAATAATCATAAATATTATGAATATAATGTAAATAAATGTTAAATAATAATTAAATCATTAACATGCAAAAGTAAAATAAACAATTTAAAAAACAAAAAAATACAAATAAAAAAAGCTGGAATATTTAGTTTACCTGCCATTAACCGACACCAGAGCCATGAACATGCAAATGTGTTTACATGATTAAAATATTGCCTTACAATCAGCAGTACTTGAAGTTAATATTTTAGGTCAAAGGCCTAAATCTTTAATAATCCCTGTTATATAAAGACAAAAACATTACTAACCTCTAGTTTTTAACTAACAGAAGCTAATAAAAGCTGTAATATTACATAATCTAATCTGAGCATTTCAGCTAAAACATGTTTTAAAGTTTGCTTTCTATACTAGAATCACAAAATAATTATACAAAGAATAACTATTTAGCTAAAAACAAAACTGCAGCTATATTTAATGAGTGTTTATCTGCTTGCAGAAAACGGTGTATGGGGCCAGCGTCATTATATTTGAGGGCATCATGTCATTTGCAGATAAAGAGCTGCTGAAGGTAAACATTATAAAATATTTCGTAATCTGGTTATTTCTTGTTTTTCTCCACCTTCTCAATGACCTCAGTGACCTGTGTTTCAGTTGCTAGATATGAAGATCTTTGTGGACACCGATTCTGACATCCGGCTGGTACGGAGGCTCCGGAGGGACATCACAGAGCGCGGCCGGGAAATCGAGGGAGTGATCAAACAGTACAATAAGTTTGTGAAGCCAGCTTTCGAACAGTACATCGAGCCCACCATGAGACTGGCAGATATCGTGGTGCCACGTGGTCAGTTTGCTTGGACAGATGTCAAGCGCATTGCATTATGGGTTTTGCACTGCGCTCTTTGTCAGTTGTACAGAAATTACACAGTGCACATATTGCTACTGTGGCAGTAGTGCTAGTCTGATTCAGTAAAGCTTAGTTTGAATTCCTGCTCTGTATTTCCTGTAGGTGGCGGTAACATGGTGGCCATTGATCTTATAGTGCAGCACGTTCACAGTCAGCTGGAGGAGGTAAGATCTACAGACATGATCAGAAGATTTCTTGTAATATCTAGCAGTAGACAGCACAGTATAGGCAGTCACAGATTTAAAGCATCATTTCATTATATTTTTTCTGGTTATGAAGAATTTCAGATGTCTATTATCGCCCCCTTCTGGATGAAATATTGTTTTACTTGTAAACTTGTAGACCATGTGGTTTTGTTGTCTTGAATGCTCCCCATTGTCAAACACTATATTCCAGGCCACCTATTTAATAACATTTTAACAGAAACATAATATAACTGCAGTTATAGTAACTATAATATTCAGTTATAAAGTTAATATAAACTAATGTATAGAACTAATACAATTTAAAACTACCATTCAAATTTGTAAGTTGACATTTTGTTAAAAAAATTACAATACATTTACCATTAAATGTTTTGTTAAATTTACATTTAAATATATTATTTTGTTATTTTAACAGATTATTGGAGTGTCTCTAAAGGTAAATTAATTCTGTTCAAGAACATATGGTCTTCAACTAAATAAATAGTATTATAAATATAATTTATGATTATGAATTATTATAACATTTGAATTAACTTAGATTGTAATGTAGTTATAATATTGTATTAAAAATAATATATTAATTTTAATCATTAAAGGTCCTTGAACACAGAGTCTGAAATTGTGTTTTTATTTATTTATTTATTTTTACATTCGTCATCATTTCCTATCAAAATGCTTATGGATGCGAAAACGCATATTTATTTATTTTTTAAAGTGTGAATATTTGGACGAAAATTTCAGACTCTGTGTGCAAAGACCGTAAGTCATTCCACCAATACTGAATATTTCAGGAGAAAATCAACATTTTAATTATCAAAGAAGATTCTTATTCCTTATGAGACATCTTCATTAATATTTCCTTTATAATGCAGCAATGTGTTTTGTTGATTATGATCATTTTATTCATCTTCAGTGTTTCTTCCTAAATGTTTTCCTGACATTTATTAGAGCAATAATCAGTGTATTAGATATTAGCACCTCATGAGAAGTAGTTTTAATAACGCCTGTGCATCTTGGATTGTGAATGCTCTGTAGTGGACTAATATTGGATTGTCGTGTGGTTTGTATCATTGACTGTAATATTAAACAGCAAATTATGCAACTCATTTTCAGGCCCACCGGGAATCTGCAGCCACAGATTTCATCAAAATTCAAACACTGTACATGTTCCCCAGCCTTTTCATGTTTGCTAAATATTTAGGTAAATTTGATATTTGCAGCTATCACTTAGAAAGTAATGCTCTCAGCTCAATGAAATCATTCCATAGAATCCCACAGATTTGTTCCAAAAGTCCCTCTAAAGCAGATTCTGTGTGGGCCTGCTCATGTTCTGTAATACTGGTGACACGTTTTGTTTGGCCGTGCTTCCTCACCGCACTGGATTGTTCTCTCTCCCCCTCTTCTCCGCTCGCGGTGGCACAGCGTGAACTCAACGTCAGGTAGAGTAGCACTGCTCATCTTCTCACTTCCTGTCACTGCTTGCACAGAAGTTTCCCCTCGGCACTGATCTGGGCTCAGTCCTGACAATCAGATTCAGAACTGATAATGATATTCAGAGCAGTCACAAATGCAGCAGTGAGGAAACTGGCCTTAGATCAGTTTGTCGGGGGAACTTATGCCAGGCTCTCAAACTGTGGCCTTCACAGCATGACGGGATCTTCCTCCTCTTGAGCTCTGCTGCACTTCCTGTACAGACCAAAGGAGGACAGCGTCTCTGTTGACTGCTCGTTGTCACATTGGTCTTACTGAGCATTGGTGTGGTTCAGTTTTTTTAATAATGACCCAAGGGAATTTTAATTAGCATGAATACACGCGTCATATTTTACCTCGACATATATTTTTTCTTTTGTTCATTTAATTCAGTGCGTTATTACTATTATTATTGTTTTATTTTAATATATTAGTATTATTCATAACTAAAATAGTGTATATTAATATTTTGGATTAGCTTTTATCGTTATTTTCAGTTCATTTTAATTTTAGATTGTTTTGGCAACTTTATTATGCCCTTTAGTTTTTTAAAAGTAGTTCTTATTTCAGTTATAATTTAATTTTAGTATTTTTCGTGCATCAGTTTATTTTTAACATTTAAATATAAAAAATTATATTTAAATTTCAACATGTAATTTTACATTTTAAATATTTAATGTGCGAATAATGTATAATTTAATTTATTTATGTAATTATTTTAAAATTTTAGTATTAATTTTAGTACTTTAGTAATTTAAGCTTATTTCAGGTAGTTGTCAAGGCAGCATTTCTAATAAAAAATAATGTTTACATTTTCCATGCAGTTTTAGGCATTTCAGTAACAGCAATAATGCTGCAAAATAACAAAATCTATATACTATTTTTTTTTTTTTTTTTTCGCGTTATTTCAATGCCTGAAAATTAGTTTCAACTTTTGTTTTAGTTATCAGTAAAAACACTTATTTTATTTTACTAAATAAAATAGTCATTTTATTTTTATATTTATTTTTATATTGTTTAATTGCATTTATCTATTTATTTTATCTATTTTTTATTTGGGGTAAGATATGACCCGGAAGTGTTCTTGATAATTCTTGACATGGGGAAAAAAATTGGCTTTGTCAAAAAATGATAAAAGTGTCAAGCTTTATTATTAAATATAGACCCACACTGATATATTCACAGCCGTGATGTTTGGGAAACCACAGACCAGCACTGATCAATCCAGTACTGCCCTGCTGTAGAGCATCATGGGATGATATAATACGGGAGGATAGATGCTCAGCGCTGCAGTCAGGAGGGAGGCAGATACCTTCTGTTTTTCCATCCGTCAGTGTTTTACAGCAGACACCCTCCCTGCATGCTGCGTCTAAAAATACTCTCCTTGACCTCTCTTTCTTTTACTTTCTCTTGCTCTTTCTATCTTTCCCCTCTTGTTCTCTCTCTCTCATGGTTGTCTCTGTAGCTATTGTTGAACACGGCGTCTCGCACGCACTGAAGTTTCCTATGTCTACTACAAAGAGTTTAATTTTTCCGTTGGGCTAGAAATGACAGCACATGAGTGTGAGAGAGAGAGAGAGAGAGGAAGAGAGAGAGAGAGAAACATGAGGAAGTACAGCCCCCGACACAGGATGTAGCAGACCTTTGTGTCAGTGAGTGTGAATGAGAGGATGACAGCTACAACAGGACCCACACAAAATCTGATATTCTTTCCATAAAAAATATGTATTTGCATGGTACTGTCACGGCTTGCACAGGTTAAAAATATTATTCACTTAAAATTAATAAATGATGAATTAATGTCATTCTAAACTCACATGGCTGACTCTTTTAGGGCTGGGTATCACACGTTACCTCACAACACACGATACAAATCTCACAATACTATGCGCCGTGATGCATCATCACAATATTATAAATGGATTGTGATTGAAACTGAGAGACTGAGCGTGCCATGAATGGTGCCAATCCATTCCATTTTTATTCTATACTGTGTCTTGTCTTCTAAACACAAATTAAGGTATTTTAATGAAACCTGAGACATTTCTGTCCCTCCATTAAACATCTGTTCCACCAAAATTATGAAAAATGTCATTAAAAACATTAAAAGTACTTCTTATAAGCAGCTTGCTGTATAAGACAAACAGATTCAATTTGATTCACATGTAAACACTGATCAATACACAGACATATCAAATACATTAAACAGAAGCTCAAACATGCGTGACTGAATAAATGTCAGAATTTTAATTTTTGGGTGATCTGTCATTTTAAGAGGAGGTCAGTGCCATCAGACTTGATCAATAATCGTCATTGACATATTTGAACGTGCATGAAAGATGAAAATTTCCATCAGTTACCCCACATATGCTACCGTAAGGCTTCAGACGATCACATTTCTGTTTTTTGTTTGTTTTTCCTAGAAGCAGCTGGGGCATTTTTGTTCTTTTGTATTCCATGATGACAATTGTCATTTTGGGTGAACTGTACCTTTTAAATGAGACTGAATGGCACGATCAGTGCTGAATGAACACTGTGTGCTAAAGTACCGTTCGCAGCTGTCACACTCTTGTTCCACTCAGTCATGTGACCGCCTCATCCTCCTCCACCTGATAGTGTGTGACGTCTCTTTTCTTTTCCTTCTCTTCCTGTTGTCATTGTCTGTTTTTCTGTTGTTTGTCACTTCCCCCACAGAGAAAGCTCCGCTGGGATATGTGAGGAGATTTGCTTATGATTTTTTAGTTTTTCATGTTTTATGCTGGTGTATTAAAAACCTTAAGTAGAACAGCAGGGATCTTGGTGTGATTTCCAAAGACTGCATATTGTCACATCTATGTTTTAATGAAGCACCTCATTTAAATGTAAAGCAATGACATGACTGTTCTGCTCGAGTTTGTCAGAGTTTACATTGAAGGTGGTGTTTTGTTTGGGACCGGATGCAGTCTTTGACTGGAGTGCTTGTGCAATTGAATCATGGGATACTCTCAAATAAGCCTGACCTACTCGGAGCTCATGAAGCTTTCTAACAGATGTGATTAATCAATAGTCTTTGTAAGCTGGAGTGAACAATGGCTTCAAACGGATTTGAACACTTCATGCATAACTATGATTGGTTGAATGTTTGGGCTTGGTTTTCATTTTTAATGTTGTTGAAAGAAGTCTGTTATGCTCAGCAAGACTGCTATTTATTTGATCAAAAATACAGTGACATATTACAATTTATAATAAGTTTTTTATTTGAATATGTAGTAAAATGTAATCTATTCCTGTGACGCAAAGCTGAATTTTCCGCATCATTACTCCAGTCACATGATCTTTCAGAAATTATTCAAATATGCAAATGTGCTGCTCAAGAAACATTTATTGTTATCAATGTCGAAAACAGTTGTGCTGCTGCATATTTTTGTGGAAGTGACATTTTTCAGGATTCTTTGATGATGATGATAGAAAGTTCAAAGGAACAGCGTTTATTTGAAACTGAAATATTTATTACAAATTATGTCTTTACTGTCACTTTTGATCGATTTAATGCATCCTTGCTAACAAAAAAAAAAAAAAACTACTGACCCCAAACATTTCAACAGCCCAACCTTATGAACAAAGCATTTCACTAAATGAAACTTTAAAATGTCAAAAATATATAATGAAAAGAAGTGGCAAAATACTTTCATATATTCATATATCTAAACACTAATTCATAGACGGGTCAGTTTTCATTTGGAGATTGTCCTTTGGTTCTCTATTATATAAATCATTCCTGTATGCTTCTAAATCCTCGCTTCACGCTCCTCTAACATGGCATTAATGTTTGGGTGACACTTGTAGCTATTGTGTGAGCATGTGTCTCTGGAATGAACGTATCTTTTAATCCACTGCGTTGATGACTTCCTGTCTGTTTGTGTCTCTTGCTGGTGATGATGGTAACAGGGCGGCCCTGGCGTCTGCCCATCAGGCCCAGCCCCTTCCGCAGACCCTCAGTGTTCTGGAGAGTACTCCGCAGGTCCGCGGCATGCACACCATCATCAGGTCAGACACACACACACACACACACACACAACTGTTTACTTCACACATCTCACAACAGTGCTTGCATTGTGTAAAACTCGGCAGTACTGAGAGTTTCCAGACTAACTGCACAGCATCTCATGTGGCTGTCCAGAGTGAAGTAACGTGGAAAAACACAATTATAGTTTTGCTGCTTATACTTCGAAAATTTGTATTGTATAAAAGTACACAATGTCCAACAATTTGCCAATTATTTACATAACTTATGAAGAGAAAATGCACAGTTTTGTAAATACAAACAGCAGCAGGAGGTAACATCATACCCTGTGATGTGCTATTGGAGGTTTTATTTTAAGATTTTTAAGCTTAGCTTTGTTATATTGTAAAATTTTTAACATGGTTTTGTTTTGTGTTTTACGTTTTTAGCTTGTTTTTTGGTTTGTTGTTTAATTCGTTTTTTTTGCTTGGTTTTGTAGTTCTTTTTGTATTTATTGTTTCCTTTTATTTCTGTTTTTTTTTTTTTTTTTTTTTTTTTAAGTGTAGTTTATTTTGTTATTTATTGAGTTTTTTGCGTAGGTTTGCATTTCTGTTTTTTATTACGTTTATGGAAATTTTTAGGTTTGATTTGTTTTGGTTTTTGCTTGGTTTTGTGTTTTTAAATTGTAGGTTCTTTTTATTTATTTTTTTTTTCTTTGAAAAATGTAAGTTTAAATGTGTTTCCTTTATTTGTTTTGTTTTGTTTTTGGAAGGGAGGGGGATTTGTTTTTGTTTTAATTTTTTTTTTTTAAGTTTAGTTTAGTTTTTGGTTTTGTTTAGTAGTTTTTAGCTTAGTTTAGCTTTTGTTTTTCTTATGTTTTTTCTCTTTTTGTTTGTTTTGATTGTTTTAGTTTTTGTATTATTTATTTAATCCCCCCCTCCACTCTCTCAGAACACACCAGTGACCCATTATTGGGTGGAAATTGTCCCTCCCCCTCATACTACCTGTGGCCAACTACCAATATCAAAAGCAGAAGCCAGTGGCTGAAATGTACTCATTTTGAAAGTTATTTTTTTCATTGCTTTCGTCCATGTCACAGGCTGTGCGTGGTTATGCTAGGCTGTAACGTCAACTAACGGCTATTGCATGCTAAAATAGAGGAAGTCCTACTTTACTACTACTACTTGGTCCATTTATTTTATGAGGTCTTAAATGTCTCACTAACTGTTAAATTAATCAGTAAAACTAATAGTAATACATTTAAATATATTGAATAAAATATTTACAAGGTTATAAAAAAGATATTCCATTTTAATTCGAATTTTTTGAACACGAATAAACACAGAACTGTTTTGTCGTTTTAGTAAGTAAATTTATCGTTTGTGCTTGTTGCAGAAATAAAGAGACCAGTCGAGACGAGTTCATCTTCTACTCCAAGAGGTTAATGCGTCTCCTGATCGAGAGAGCGCTGTCCTTCCTTCCATCTCAGGTGAGGAAAGAGTGACAGACCAAGCGAAGATGCAGGGATTGCTGGGGAATCTTAAGATCGGCCTAATAACGGCACAAACGGATTAGAGCGTGTGGGCATGGAGACCTCGTCTTGAACATGGAAACTGGTCCACCGCAGTGGAAACTCAGACTAACTCGACAAACTCAACATGATAGAAATCGGCTTAGCAATGCGCAGCAGCAACACAGCGACCTTTACACTTAAAACGCTCGCAGGAGAAGTGCAGTGAGCTAGTGAGCTTCATGATGTTACTGCTGACATTTTACTGTGGCTTTTAATCAGAGAGGAAGATCAGTTTAGCTTCATGTCATATGCCTGGACAAAAACAGCTTGACGTTACAGTTTGTCTGTTATCTGCTGCAGGTTCACATTGTTCAGACCCCACAAGGAGAAGATTACGAGGGCCGAAACTTTCATGGGAAGAGGGTAAGAAAATGATGTGCCACGAAGAACGTCTTTTTGTGCAATCTCTTGGTGCTTCAGCATAATCAATCTGTTCTAAATCATAATCAATCTCTCGTTTGGGGATCTTCTCTGTCATACAGAAATCTCTTTGTTCTGTGTGGTGTAGAAAAGTTTCTGCCCTAAAAAGGATATCACAGATTCGCCCTCTTTTTCTTTTGAGCAGATTACGGGTGTGTCGATTCTCAGGGCGGGAGAGACCATGGAGCCCGCGCTTAGGGCCGTGTGCAAAGATGTCCGCATTGGCAAAATCCTCATCCAGACCAATCAGGACACAGGAGAGCCTGAGGTAACGCCCCTTTCTGCTCGTACTACCCCCCAGAACTTACACGCATCAGAGAGATACAGTAAAATGTTAACACTTTAGTACAGGGACCAATTCTCACTTTTAACTAGTTGCTTATTAGCTGCATATTACTGGCATATCGGCTGTTTATTAGTACTTATAAAACACATATTAATACCTTATTCTGCATGACCATGTTTTAGATCCCTTAATCCTACCACATACCTGAATTTAACAACTACCTTCCCAAAACTAATATGCAGTAAATTAGGAGTTTGAGACAAACATTGAGTTAATAGTGAGAATTGGTCCCCAAAGATTATTGTTAAACGTTTTCTGAGCAAGACGTTTCAGTATTACAGTATTTTGTTATTAGTACAATTTATCGATATTTTATAGTAACATTTATTAAATGTTTTAGTTATTGATTTTTTGCTGCTTTAAAGTGTAGTATATTTTTATTTTTTAAAGAATGTTTTAATTTTTAATTTTGGATTTGCAATCAATTAAGTAATTCAAATTATGATAAATCTCAATTTATTCATAGTTAACATATTTAGTTTATTTTCTAGGAAAAAACTAAAAATGTATAAACATTGTTTTCAGCGATTTGTGTAGTTGACGCATTATAAAAAGCCAATGAAAATATGATATCTGTCTGCAGCAGTGTTCTAGTCTTACTCGTATCTTTGTTCTTCACAGCAATCAGTGTTGGGGAGTAACTAGTTACATGAAACGTAATGTAATTACAAAATAAATGTAGCTAATCTGTTGCAATGTGCCTTTAAATTACAATTACTAATGAAAATGTTAACTATTACAAAGGGTGGTGGGTCAAAGACGAAAAAGGGTTTAAGCATAAAAAAACAAGTGTAATACTGCTTTAAATTGTTGTTGTTTTTCAAAAAAAAAAAAAAAGTTTTGTTTAATTGAATTGCAATTATATTTTTGTTTTTCTGTGCAAAAAAAAATCATACATTTTCCCCTGATTTACAGAAAACACCCACTAAAATGTAATTCAGTGTAACAATCTTGTCAGGCATTTTTACAACAAAAATCAATTTATGAAATTTTAAAACACTAATTACTTTCACCAAAAATTATTAGTTGTAATTTTAAATATTTTTGATTTTCCACTATTCTAGGCTTCGCCCATTTGTCAATAAGAATGTTTTACTAATTTAAAACACAATAAAATGTATTATGCTCCCCTATTATTTTATGTATTTTATGTAAACATGACTTTAGTTGTTTGAATTTTTACATAAATATGACAATGACAATGTAACATTATTTTAACCAAATGTTGACATTTCTCCTAAAGCTTATTTGAAACCTTAAAAGTAGACACTTTACTTGCATTTAATGTGCTTTCTATGGACACAAAATCCCTTTTGTGAATTTCTTTTGATTCGGACATCTTAACGTCTTTGACCCCCATACATCTGAATATTTTCACACACTTACAGATTGAATTGATATTTTTCATAAATTGCAGACACCAATTTTTCAGAAGATTAGGACACAGAATAGGACACATGCTTATTCAATAACGGTTTAATTTCTTTTTGAATTTATGTATATGCTTTATTTTGTAAGATTAACTTTTTTTTTCTTGTTAGATGCCAGTGTCTCATGTCATAGATGTGCAAAGATTTGATTTCAAAAACAGTATCATAGCTATTACGATATTTTGTAATATTTTAAATCTGAACCTTCGGACTATCTAAAATAACCAGCTAAAGTCTGATTTTGTGGTGGCTGTGCCCTACTGTAAGGTTAAACCCTGCCTGGTTGTTTCAAACTGAATAATATTCAGAAAGTAATCCGTTATATGAATAAAGTATTTGTTACACTACTTATTACATTTACATTACAGTTGCTTTTTTAGAGTACCACTCCGTTATAATATAGTGTAAATATCATTTTAAAGAATTTTTTTACATAATTGCATGAACTCACTTGTTAATTTGTATGTATTAATTTGATTCATCCATTTAGACCAGTCCTCTGGGGGCCACTAGATGGCACTAGGGGCCGCAAAGAAATTCTAGAATATTACTTTTTACCTGTATGCAAGTCAGGATTGTACGACAGCGTTTAGTGCCACATTAAAAAAATTCTAAGATTACCAGATTAAAGTCGTAATATTTCGAGAATAAAGTCGAAACTACGAGAAAAAAAGTGGAAATGTTACGAGAATAAAGTCGAAACACTACGAGAATAAAGTCGTAATATTTCGAGAATAAACTCGTAGTAATACGAGATTAAACTCCTAATATTTTGAGCAAAATCACAGAATTGCTAGAAACAATGGATGTGGAGGATTTGGTTAAATCCTAATTTAGATTAGGATTTAGCAATAAGGAAATTCTTTGTCTTTTGGCGCATCAGCACGGAGTTATAATTAGTAAAAGGACACTGCAGCGGTTATGTAGGAAACTTAATTTATTCAGAAGAAAAAATCAGACAGACATTGAGGAAATTGCCTCATTTGTGCAGTCTGAGATGGCGACCAGTGGTCGATGGTTACATCTGCGTGCTATTCAAGAGGATATGTTGTTTCTCAAGAGACTATGAGGATGGTGATCAAAGAAATCGACCCTGAAGGAGTTGAACCGGCGCTCGGCGCCTCCGAATATGCCATAATGCCACAACGCGTTGGGACCCCGGCTGAAGTACTGGCGACGCGTTATTTTTCTTCTGAATAAATTAAGTTTCCTACATAACCGCTGCAAATCCCAATCTAAAGTAGGATTTAACCAAATCCTCCACATCCATTGTTTCTAGCAATTCTGTGATTTTTCTCAAAATATTAGAGTTTAATCAGATTATTACGAAGTTTATTCTAAATATTACGACTTTATTCTCGAAATATTACGACTTTATTCTCGAAGTGTTTCGACTTTATTCTCGTAACATTTCAACTTTTCTTCTCGTAGTTTCGACTTTATTCTCGTAGTTTCAACTTTATTCTCGAAATATTACGACTTGAATCTCGTAATATTAGATATTTATTTTTTTATGTGGCACTAAAACGCCGCCGTAGGATTGTCCTATCTGAACTATGATGTATTTAAAAAAATCTAAATATTTAAAACATATCAATTATGCGCAGCACACTACGCTGAAACGTCACCAAACCGTTGACGTACTAGTGAACACATCAACACGAACACACTGATAAATGCTAAGACTATTTAAAATGTACAAGTTTTTAGATAGAGGATGCAGTGTCTCAGCTGAGAAGGTAAATACAGAAGAGCCCAGCGTGAAAAAACGAAACTGCGTAAATTTGACTACTCGCATAAAATATGACGTTATGGAATATTAGTGACGGCAGAAAACAGTGCACACTGTGCTTGAAAATGTGATCCGTTGAAGCACTGAAACTCAACCGACATGTCACAACAATTAATTGCGAATAAAAGTAAGGATTTTTTTTCAGAGAAAGAAAGAAGAATACATCAAGCAAAAGGTACGACTGACTAACATATCACGAGAAAGCACAGCAAGCATCGTATCTTGCAGCCCTGCGTATAGCCAAATGTAAAAGCCTCACGCGATCAGGACATGTGCCGAGTGATGCTCGGGAGCAAAATCTGCATTGCAAGATTTCTTTTATATTGTAAAACTTGTATAATATTGTATATGTCTTCTATATTGAAAACGATTTCTTTTTAAGTAGAGCAGACATTTTTTCATGTTTCTTGCAGAAAAACAGATTGCTGAAAAACAAACAGATTGCTGTTCAAATTGCAAACCAAACTTGAGCCACTGTCATTTACTCCATTCAAATGTAAGAAGTTTAATGCACTTTTTTACAAATCAAATGTAAATGAACTTTTCAGTATTGATCTTCTACTATGGACATCCTAAATAACTGTTCAGTATTTAATACTTTTGTTGCACTTACCAGACAATATTATTGTTAACTGTCAAAACTATTTTATAACAATTTGTTATATTTTATGAAATGTAGCCTTTAACCAATTTTGTATATTCAACATTAGAGACATTAGGCTACAAACAGAATTGTTCCAGCATTGTTAATTTGTAAATTAATTTGTTTTTGGTACAATCTAAAATTTGTAAGTAAAATTGTAAGTTTGAGGATGTTTTCGTCATGAGTTTTCTTTTGGGGGGGCCACAAAAGAATTCACCCTACGCAAGGGGGCCTCCTCCTGAAAAAGTTTGAGAACCACTGATTTAGACATGTTATTGCTGCACATTTCACTTGTCTTTTCTGTTGCCGTCCAGTTGCACTATTTGCGTCTGCCCAAAGACATCAGCGAGGATCACGTGATTCTGATGGACTGCACTGTGTCCACCGGAGCGGCAGCCATGATGGCCATCAGAGTTTTACTTGTGAGTCTGCATGTGAACCTCTTTTCCTGCACAGCACCTCGCCGTCTAATGGAACTGATCGTGTGCAGCGGCTCAGACACACACGCCTACTCAGGCACCACATGTAGAGCGGCCCGGTTTGTCTGTCTGTCAGTGTAGGCGTATCAGAGAAACCTCACTAGCTGACAGCAGCCATGGAGCATGACATAACTTTACACATTCTCACATATTAACTCCACAGAGCTGTATTTATCAGCTTCTATGAGCATTTTTGGCACCGGTGGATGTATAACAAAATAAACCCTCTGAGAACACACGGTGTACTCTCACATGTGTTTAAATATAATTCATTTACTAACACTGAAGATGCATAAACTGAAAAAAAATCCACATCTGTGATTATATATTAAATGTGATGCTTCTGTGGTGGAAATGACTTTGTTTGGAAATAAATGGCACAGAACTACAGGAACGGGACTGTATTTTCTCTGTGTGTAGGATCATGATGCTCAGGAGGAGAAGATCCTGCTGGTGTCTCTGCTGATGGCTGAGATGGGCGTCCATTCTGTGGCCTACGCCTTTCCTCAGGTCAAAATCATCACAACCGCCGTCGACAAGAAGGTCAACGACCTGTTCCACATCATCCCCGGCATAGGTGAGACTTCATCAGCTTTATTTATCTGCTTAACTGTGGCCTTTTGTTCTAAAAGTTCTACACAAACAGGCCTTTCTCACAAAACCAGCCTTGAGCATGTCTGGCTCATATTTCTCCCCAAATCATAAGAACAAAATGTATAAATGATACTTTGCTTAATGGAAAGTGACTTTTTACCTTTAGGACCTTTAGGACCATTGAGGTTTTTGCAATGTGTGATTTTTGTTTCATAGTTATTACTTTATATATTACTATACATTAACCCTTTGACGTGGATAATCGGTGTGATGAGAATATTCAGTGCATCACATAATTAGATGCTGAATTCAAATCTGCTTTCCCGCTTTGAGTTGCGCTGAACCAGAGGGAGACTCACTCACCGCTTGTCATATTTCACAACTTTTCAGTATTTTAGGTTTCAAACATTTAAATACTTCATATACTGTAAACTGTAAAGTTTACTCTTTAAAGGAGGTGGTCAGACTCTGATTCTCTGCGTTTCAGTGAAAACTAACAGTGTAAATGTGTTTAAAACGCTAAATATATTTATTTACAGAATAAGAGAACCAGTTTGTGAAGAACCGTTTTATCATATGTAAATGTAAGACATTTTAAATGTTATATCTTTGGGTTCATTTGCTTTTCATTGTTATTGTATTTCTGTATTTTCTTGCATAACTCGTGAAAATTGTCTCAGAAGCTGACATGGCATTCAAATCTGTTGAACTATTTTCCAGTTTGTAAATATTTTGAATAAAAAGATTAACTGAACCAATACATATTGTGGATGCAGTGTGTCATGTGACAAACTCACACGGAGGACTCCGCTAGAATATTTCAACTCTAAATATTCTTTAATATTGTAAACGGGTTAATTGTATATGTGGGTGTGTATTTTGGGGTGAGTAAGATCAGATGAGGAAATGAAAATACTATTTGTACTGTTTTATTTAAATAATAAGAAAGTAAGGAGAATCTAATGAGAATAATGAAACGTCTAAAACATCCAGACACATTACAGGAATGAATAGTGTGTATTTTTTTCAGGGAACTTTGGGGATCGGTATTTTGGCACAGATGCGCCTCCAGACTGGAGCGATGATGACATGGATGAGCCCAGCTGCTGACGCTGCGTGTCAGATCATCTCACCCGCTCAGACTGATGAAGCCAATCTAATAATCACGCCGGATATTTGTACATTATCAAATATTTTTATACTTGGCACTTCCCAAAAGAAAGGTTGTATTTATGAAGGTTTATGTAGTTGTTTTGTATGTGCTTTATTTAATATGTACAGTACTGTCGTCTAAAGTGTGTGTAGTGTTTGATTCTGAAGCACGTGCTGTTGATTTATTGCCTTGCGTGTTTGCCGTCACTTCTGAAATCTGATGTTCAGTATTTTCGGCTCGTGTATGCCTTGTCATGGCAAACAGTGTCATTATTATTATTGGACTCTGTTTCATGCAGCAGTCAAGCTTTAGAGAGTAAAGTAACACTCGAAGCTGCCTTGCTACACTTAGACAGTGAGTTTCTTTGAAGGACCACTTCATCGGAAAACGTGTGTGGGCGTTGCTTTGTTTTAATCTTTACTTTCTCTCTCGCTTTACCTGCTGACCAAACCACAACGCTGTTAACAATTACACTTTCACAACTCAGCACTGCATTCTGTACAACTCATTTTCTGCAAAGATTTTGTCTGTCGAAGATGTCGAGCTCAATTTAAGGGTTCTCGATCTATTTATGAAGCATAAACATGAAGGAGCAGCTCCTGTTAAATGTAGATGTGATCTATTGTATTGTAGATCATCTAATCTTTAGGAAAAAGTTCACATTCTGCGAAGACGATAACTGACTTCTGTTGTTTGTTTTTTTTACCCACTAAAGTGCAGCATGTTGCATCTGTCCAGTGAGTCTATAGCAGTCTTTACCATATATAGCTGACATCTGCTCGATGCCCGCCGTCGCATCGAGAACATACAAGAGCAAAACTAGCCCACAGGAAGTGGTGGTGTTTGGCCTGAAATTCAAGCCAATGAGCGTTGCGCTTGCTCTTATTAAGGATGTCGCGTTGATATCGGTTTTATCGTTTTTACCCCACTGAGCACTTTGAGAAAGTACCTAGTCTGAAGAAATGAGTTCATCATAGATATGATGCGACTGTTTTATTTGTTTGATTTATGCTGACTCACAATAGTCAACCAAAAGAAAATTGTATGCTGCTCTGCAATATACATAAAATGCGAACAATGTTCTATTAATAAGGGAGCATGGAGATCTTCAGTGGTAATGTCAAGGCCTAGTGAATGTATCGACTGTGACTTTTGTCCTACAACAGGAATAATAGTCTAAGATTTATTTTATTGCATCGTCATTGCACACATTCTGGAATACTTGATTCTGATTGGTCAGTCTGATATTTTTATCCACACCTTGCATAATAAATTCATTTAAAATCAATTCAATGTTTCATGCTTATTTATTTGAACGGAATATTTGATATCAGTGTAATAATTGTGATGTGCTTCATGTAATGATGTTTGGATTACATATGCACGGATGTGTGTATATAAACATCTGCACATACTGTACTGGTCAAAACAGTACTTTTTGGGGGGGGGTTATTTAAAGAAACTAGTACTTTTGATATAGCAAGGAAGCATTACGCTGAACAAAAGACAAAACTAAGCAGAACTGTTTTCAGAATTAAAAAATGTTTCTTGAGCACCAAGTATATTAGAATGATTTCTGAAGGATCACGTGACACTGAAAACGAGTTATGATGCTGAAAATTCAGCTTTGCATCACAGTAATAAATTACATCTGAAAATATATTCAGATGGAAAACAGTTCATTTAACTTCTAATAATATCTCACAATATTACACGTCTTTACTGTGTTTTTGATCAAATAAATGCAGCTTTGCTGAGCATCAGAGACTTCTTTCAAAACCCCATCGATCGTACCGTGTTTCTCTTCAGCTGTAACTCTCACAGCCAGATCTACACCTGGCTTGAAATGTCAAAATCTGTCCAGAGATGTGAAGAGAAGAATGTGCTTGACTGTTTTATGACACCGTTATTTATTTAATGCTTTTTGTAACAGCAGGATTGAACCTCATTCATGTCTCAAACATACAGGAAGGATGCTGTGGTTGTCCTCTTGATATGGAAACTAACCTAGCAATCTTTCATCAGTTTCCATAATTAACTCCACTCTGATATATGATAGTCAACACTGTAATAACTACCCTTCTCAGTGTATTCTACACTAAAAGATCACCTTTTAGTTCGTCACACAACATGTAATTACTACATAAGAGTTTTACTTCTACAAACAGAATATTTATCTGTTTTCAAGTATTAATGTAAGTGACTAATACAGCTTTTGGTTAATATGACTCATCGTTATAAGCAGGATAAAATGAACAAGCTGAGGCTAAAGTTACTATTTAGCCATGTTTAAAACTAACTGCAAACCAAATTTTCATTTGAGAAAAGCTATAACCTTGCTCTTCCTCTGTCATAAAACAATCACATAAGGCATTTCAAAAAGGGAGCGGTTGAGATGAATGAAACGTGCTCGAGTGGCCCTCAATATTGAGATGTCATGGAAAGTTTACCGCAAGCTTGTTCATAGTGACAAACAGGAAGGAGGCGCTTTGCTCATGCATCTCCAGCAGCTCTCGAGGGCCCTGCAGGTCACAGCGCTGGAGGGAGCGAGTGTGTGAGCATCAGCCCGACGGTCCGGCTTCTCTGCTGATTCAAGACAGGGCTTCAGCACATGTCCTCTGTCCGTGTGGAGCGACGAGGAGCGAATCGACGTCTGTGAAGGTAAGGCAGAGGTGAGAGTTCTGCATAGCTGCGTGTACCAGCCCACAATTAAACATACAGTGAGAAATCCAGGACTTTTTGGAGTCTGAAATGCACCTGAGATGATGTTTGTGCAGATATATTTAGTTTGTGACGAGGTCAACCAATGCATCTGTGAATAAATTCACAAGATTTCATGATTTTGAACATCCTCCTGCTGTCAAAAGTGATGGTAGGAGCAAGGTTTTATGTTTATTTTTTGATACAGACAGATCTTTGAGAGATATGGAGGGTTAAAGCCGTGTGGGACGGTGTAAAGCCACGAGGCCGTTGCAGTCAGACACAGCTGAGCTGATTGTCTCTAAGTGGCTCTAATATAATAATTGCATCTGCTTAAACCCATTGGTTTTGCTTCATAATAAATTAATGATTCATATTTTATGTATGTAGCTATTTAGGTGTTATGGATGCTGTAACGTAAAGGATTCAGTGGCCCTTTCCAACTGGAAAGGCGCGAAAGTTGGCACATCATGATATAATACTGCAGCATACAGTACAGCATGACAGAGACTGTAAGAGCAGCCAAATTTAGAGTAAAATGTGAACAGTTTATTTATTTATTTAAATGTAACTATTTTTTTATGTAGGCCACATATGCTGTACTTTTTATGGGAGACATTTCTATAAGATTTCTTAAGATGTGGTCAGTGTGTTTTTGTAAACGTGATGTTGAGTGTTTAAAGTTTGATTCATGTACCTGTACACAATCTGAAAATTGCAGAAATCATGCTAATATTATAGTTTTCAGTATTCCAGATTGGATTTATTTTTACATTGTGGTCAAATGGAAATTGTAGGAGATATTTAGTAACTTTTCCAAGCATGGTTAAAATCTGATTTTTTTGTGCTGCTTCTTCTGTTTTATTTTTTATTTTTAGCATTCCATATTTTTGTCCATGCTTTTCCTGCATTCACGAATAGAAAATGTGCAATTATTTTCTTCTCATCATCCAAATGGATACAATTTAAATTGCCGAATTACTCATTTTCCAAATTCTTTGGCAGGTCTAGATTTTGAGAGGTTTTTTTTCTCTCTTTTTTGAATTTCTTTCTCTTTTTTTTTAAGATGATGCAAGTAATCTGTGGTCGGTGTGATCTGGTCACTCTGGATGAGCAGTGCTTTCGAGGACTGTCTAACCTGAGCATGCTTGAGTTTTAGTCAATCTCAGGTTCGTCAGCCCATGAAAAACTGTCTCGCTGAAACCCACACGGATGAGCCAGCGGTCCTCCAAACCACCTAAATGCTGCCAAAATCACACCAAATCACTGTTCTTATGGTATTTGTTGTTGGTGTTGTATTTTCAGATGCTATTTGTTCATTTATTTGTTTATTCATTGAGTTAAAAGACTATTCAATGCTATGACTTTGTCAAAACTACTTTATTATAACATCTCATTTTACAGATTCACAAGATGTTGTAGTTTTGGGGATTTACAAGAACCCCTATGAATTAATAAATGTATTCAAAACCCAACAATAGGTGCAAATGAAAGTCATTGGGTAAAACATATCAGTTCAGTGTCACACAATGTTCAGTAAATGTATTTATGTACAGTACGACCATAGATATTTTGTGCAAATGCGCAAGCACTGGTTGGCACAACATCAAAAGATTTATTTTAAGATAAAAAAATATTATTTTAAACTAAAGGAATACCACTCAATGCGCATATCCTTATAATAATACATTTTTTATTCACATTTTAAGTGGTTTCATTTCAAACATTTCTGAACTGTTTATTACTGGGTTTTAAAACTTTTTAAATCAAGCTAATGTATATTTTAAATGGATCATCAATTAAAAAAAGAACACATATTGATTGACCGCTATTTTGAAAACTGATATATCGCTCTCAAGTCGTGGCCTAATGGTTAGAGAGTCTCGTAATCGAAAGGTTGTGGGAGGGATTGTAGGTGGGTGGAGTGAATGTCCAGCGCTCTTTCCACCCTCAATACCACGACTGAGGTGAGACCTTTGGGTAAGGCCCCGGACCCACAATTGCTCCCCGGGCGCCGCAGCATGACGGGGTGTGTGTTCACTGCTGTGTGTGTGCACTTTGGATGGGTTAATTGCAGAGCACTAATTCCGAATATGGGTCACCATACTTGGCCGTATGTCACATCACTTTCACACTTTCAATGCCTACGCAGGTTTCGGCCATGTCATGTGTGCTATGTGCTTTGTGTGTGCTTTGTGTTTGTGTGTTTGTGTGTGTGTGCGTGCGTGCGTGCGTGTGTTTGTGTGCGTGTGTGCGTGCGTGCGTGTGTTTGTGTGCGTGTGTGCTTTGTGTGTGTGTGAGTGCGTGCGTGTGTGTGTGTGTGTGTGCGTGCGTGTGTTTGTGTGTAGGTACTGCACATGTTCACATCTGCTATGAAAGAGTTATTTTACAACGTGCCAACCGACCCCAAAACCTGCCAATCATAATCACATACTTTATTTTCATAAATGATCTCAAGATTATTTGGTTACCAAAATTCTCTTTCTCTGCATAATTTTTTTTTTATTCTTAATTTATTTATTACTATTAGGATTGATTTGTGTTGTTCTCCATAGATGCCATTGACTGCTTTTGATATTTTAATGTCAATTTTAGTGTCAATCAAGCGGGAAATCATGAATTATGAACCAAATAAATGACCCGTAACCCTCCCTTCTTACATCTTGCCTGAAATGTATAAATAAAACATAATCTGTTACATAGCTGTGCTGTACTGTAAATACATTCAGATGTTTTTTATTTGATACAGTGTGTTAAGTATTCAGAGTTGCACTTATCTGCAACTTTTCTGCTCAAATCCTTATTTGTGACTTAAGGCCACACAGTCTTAACAGCAAGCGGTGTGACAATCTGATAAAGAACAAGAGAAAGCCACTTAGACTGGGTCACTGGGTCAAAGGATTTAAACCTTCAACAAAAGACCGGAGCGGTGAGACAGCAATCCAGCTGACGCATGTCCCCCAAACAAGCTTAATTAAAAGAGCTTGCCGAGTGCTTTAAAGGTATAGTTTATGCACATTTTCCCAAGCATTAACCTTAAGTCCCAATGTCTGTTCAGTGTCATTCTTAGAATCAAAGATATAGCTGTTTTGCACACGTGAAGGGTGTGGGATTATGGGACAGTCTGCTGAAACATTAACAAGATATAGTGGTCTTTTAATGTAAATAGTGGACAACTTATATTCTGAGTGGGAAGTCTGAGTCTGGAATCCTGAGGGAGTCAAAGGAAGATAGTTGATGGAATCGTGCCTGCTTAGGTCTTCCGAGGGTTTTATAATCTGTAACTCAGGTAGTAGTTTGCAGATAACATAAAGCAGAGGCTTGGAGCACATGTGCTGCATCTGTTCTGCTGTCTGTAGGGCTGTTCGTGGAACCTCACGCACCACTAGAGGGACCATCATCCATGTGTGATGATACGAGCTCATGCTAACCTGTGAACAGCACTGCTCACTGCTCAGATGACATTCACCAGCATTTAAGCTCTTACTTCAGGTTCTACACAATGAACTACGTTCATATTAAAGAGAATATGATATGGTTCTGGTTGAGGTTTAGCCATATTGCCAACCCCGTAGCCTATAAAACAACTTGTGTGTATGAGACTAATTAAGTAAAATTTAATCTTATCGATTTCTGAACTCCGCAAATTACAATAGACTAACCCTAAAATACAAAGCTTGTAATTTTATAACGAATTAAGACATTCATTTGACTCTTCAAGAAGCATTTTTTATTTTTAAGGATGTCCCCTAAAAGGTTTGTTCAACTTATATGAAAATGTGCACATTTTCAGCAGTTTTGTCTCAATAAAAACAGCTGAAACTCACATTATACACAGACTTATAGGGAGCAATCTGAATGTGTGCGATACTAAACTAAATATGAAATTAATCATATAATACAATTATAATTTTACAAAAAGAAAAAAAAATGGAATAGAGTTATGAGTCTGCGGTTAACCACTTAAATTCGTTTTTTTTTTTATATAGGAAATAAAACACTAAACCTCTAGGGACGTCCATTTTGTTGACAGTATATAGCTATACAAAGCAAATGTTGTCAGTGTGAATTTGGATAATTAGTATTTTAATTAGCTGTATGTAAAACAACAGAAGTATGTGGTATGACCATGACACATCTCACAACAATACCAACATCACTGGGGCAGTACTGATCTGCAAATGCATTATATTTAAAATAGCTGCTATATATTATCCCGGTGGATGCTAAAGTTCAGGAGGCAGCACCGGGTTCTTGAATCTTGTTTAAATACACCGTGTTGACGAGACACGAGAGAACACGTGGTCTGAGGTGTGCGTGCGCTTTCCTCCGCGCCTCTGTGTGGCGCTCTCTGTGCTGAACTCGCGCCAGAGTCGAATGGTGCAACACGAGATTTTAAGTGAATATAGGTAAGTTAAAGTCTATTTTTCACAAACAAAAGTAGAATGAATTCAGAAGACTTAACAAACACGAATCATATGGACTTTTATGAGGTATTTGGAGATACAAATAGCCTACCATCATTGCATTTCACAGAAGATACCATTTTTGGAGAGACACATGAGGGTGAGTAAATGACTGGTTTTCATTTTGGGCCACTTTTAGTTTATATTCTTTAACATATGTTATATTTAAAGTATGACATATATTTATACTTAAAAACATAAACATAGCCTATGTCATTCTTTAAAATATGTATATTTGTTGGTCAACACAGAATGAAATGATACAAGATAACCATGATATGTTCATAATGTATTATACATAGCCTATGTGTGTGTGTGCGTGTGTGTGTGTATTAGGGCTGTCAACCAATTAATAGCGATTAATCACATCCAAAATAAAGTTGTTTTTTACATAATATATGTGTACTGTGTATATTTATATGTGTATATAAATACACACATTCATGTATATATTTAAGAAAAATGCGTTATCTTTATATATTAAATATATTTATATATTATTTAAATTATATGAATATAAATATAAACATATATTTAACAAAACATATGCAGTATGTGTATGTATTCATATATACATAATAAATATACACAATACACACACATATATAATGTAAACAAAAACTTTTATTTTGGATGTGATTAATCGCTATATTGTTTGACAGGACTAATAAACTGTGTGTATATATATATATAATCTGTTTTCGCACACAAAGAATCCCACAGGTTTGAATGACATGAGGGTATGGATTATTGTTTATTTTGGGGTGAACTATTCCTTTAAGACCTGAAATAAAATGCTAAACATATACAGACAGACAAATAACTAAATACATAATGATAAATGTATTCCTTAAGAGATAGCATCACCGATATGAATCAGTTTTATTTAACTTTGACTGGTTACGTGATACTGTTTTAAATATAGTCTGACATTGTTTTGTCTGTGAAACTTTTGTGGAATGAGATAAAAAAAAGTACAGAGTTTTAAAGGGGTTATCGGATACAAAATGTACTTTTCAAGTGGTTTGAACATAAATGTGTGTTGGAAGTGTGTGTACACATCCATCCTATAATGATAAAACTCCACCCAGTGTTTTTTTTTTAAATCCTCTTTCTCAAATCAGTCTGTTCTGAGATTCCTGTCAGAATGATGTAGTTCTGTACAGACCGCTCCCAGGAGAGTTGATTGACAAGCCGTCTTATCTTAGACCCGCCCTGAGTGATCAGAGAGCTGTCCGACTCCGGTGCAGGGAAGACAAAATGTCTCAGATTAAGCAGTTGAGGTGATTTGTTGTTGGATGTAATAATAAATATAGCAGTCATCATTTACTTCTGACATCTGAGCCGCTGAAGACGCAGAGGATTAACATTGCTTTCATTTTGAAGTGAATGCGCCCCCGATCTATAAATGCATCTGTTGGGGTGAGCCTCACCTACAGAAGAAGTGGGCGGGGCGAGCAGAGCTCATTAGCATTTAAAGCCACATTGACTAGAATGGCTTACTGAAAACAGAGCTGATTTTAAAAGGGTAAAGGTGTTATTTACACTACCATTGAGAAATTATAACCAAAGTATGTTATAGACCATGGCTACTCAATGTGAGGGGATTGTGTGATATACGCAACTCTAGTTTAGTCGAGTATAATGACAGTACTATCTTCCATCAAGAAATAGCGCAGAGACTGGACAAAGCTGATTATCAAATGGAGTAGATAAGTTCACGTACGACTTTCCTCATACACCGCGGAGCCGCTTCAGCAGATAAAAATGCATGCAGTTATGTTAAATGTGTACTTATGGGGAGTTACCTCGTAAACACGTTCTTAAATGAGTCCTAAATGATCGTAACATGTTGGGAGAAAAGCGAAAGTGAGTCAGATCCGTGTCATGTGCATCAGGATTTAAAGAGATAGCGCTGCTATTAAAGTGAAACCTGATGAAGTCTATCCTTGATGGAAATCAAAGAACAAATGAGAAATCACTCTGCTCTAGTCCCTGATTAACTTTTGTAATTTGAATAAAGATTAATTTATATTAATTTCATAGTTTATACCCATAGACGGAGTTTCACATTTTTGCCTGGGGGGGCACCTACCGGTAGACCATGAGCTCTGATTTTTTTTTTTTTTTTTTTTACATGAATTACAGATAATTAAGCCTTAACATACTCATTAAAATACGATAATGCAAATAAAATGAGACAATGTGAAAATATTTTTGTATTCATAGATCTGACAAAATCGATTGGCTCTGATCTGGGGGGGCAGTGCCCCCCCCCCCGGCCCCCCCCAAACTCCGCCTATGTTTATACCTATACAATTTATAGTTTATGTGAAGACTGTTTTAAGTTCACTTAAATTAAAAGTTGTCATATTTTTTAGAGCCTATTAAGTGTTAAAAATAATGACTTTCAATTATACTGTAATTTTGAATGGCTTTAATGTTAATGGATAAAATTGAGGGAAAATTAATTGTATAGAGATATCAGTAAAATTATTGGTATCAATGATACTGGCATTCATTAATAGTAGGCTATTAATAGTAGCCCCCACCTTCAAATTTTCAATTCAACAATCTGGCCCTCACATGAAACTAATTGAATAGCCCTGTTATAGACTTTTAATTAAGACACTAAAGAATCATATAAACTTGTGGAAAATGTGCATAAATACTTTAAATAAATACGGAGCCCTGTACATGAAAAAATTATATGGCAAACATAATAATTGAGTTATTATCTCATACACACGGTTTATGTAAAAAGATGGACTACATTTTTATGTTGTGAGCACAATTTATTATTTTTTTCTGCATGTCATGTATGGGCTTCGTAATTAAGCCATAGATACCAGGTGCATACTCTGTACCAATTATCTAACTAACGAAATATGAATGAATAATACATGTCAGATGGACCTATAGACTATAGAGGATATGAAAAGCAGTGTAGATCCTCTTTGAGTTCATCCCACCAGTGTTTAACAATAGGCTTTATCCTCAGGGGAAGAACTCTGTGTGTGCGTGTGCGCGTGTTCGTGTGCGTGTGTGTGTGTGTGTGTGTGTGTGTGTGTGTGTGTGTGCGTGTGCGTGTGTGCGTGTGTGTGTGTGTGTGCGCGTGCACGTGTGTGCGTGTGAGAAGGGTTGGGTCTGTGCAGCTCATCGTAGTGTGTTTAGGGTGAAAAGATATTTGGGTAAGAGATCTGTTACTAAAGTGTATACTTTGGCTGAAGAGAAAGATGTAGGACCGTGTGTGTATGCATGCATTTGTTTGTGTGGGTGGAAGGTTAAACACCATCTGGATAGATACGTTTGAGAGATCATGCATGTGTGTGTGTGTGTGTGTGTGCATAGGCTCTGTGTATAACAGTGACCAACATCTCTACTTCTCTTTCTTCACTTCTCTGAGCTCCACAAACGGCCTCCACAAACCCAGGTCGAGGGGAAGAGATGGCCAATGAGGCTTTTGTTCTCTGATTTTGAAGGTCTTTCCACCAACTCTTTTCATCTTACCTCTCTGCATGCTTTCACATGAAGGCAAAAGGTGCTCTGCGTCACAAAAGGATTTTTAGGTCATGGGTGCCTCTTCATGGCAGGCCTTGTCTGATTTCACATCCCTTTCCCTGATGAGAGAAAGAGCATTTTGTGTTATAAAAGCAGCTGGTAAAGTTTCTGTCTGTCATGAACGGCTGGAACATGAGCAGCTCATGAACTGAAAGTGTGCAGCTAGTTTAACAGCTAGTGTAACTTGTGTAAAATAGATTTTTGTTGCGTGTGTTTTTGGTTTAAAAGGCCCTCAGGGTAAAAATACCCTTTTAATTTCATTTCTCAGTATCTGAATATAGCAAACAAAACACCTTTTTTAAATGTCTGTTTGTTACTATGAACTGTGAAATGTCCTGGTTTCATGTACAGTGACAAAACACTGAATTTGAAGTAATTTGATTCCATATTTACCCATAATTGGATACCTGAAATTTTCATATACACTACCGTTCAAAGGTTTGGGGTCAGTAAGATTTAAAAATAAATAAATACTTTTATTCAGCAAGAATGCATTCAATTAATCAAAGTGAAGTACAGTAAAATTATTTATAATATTACAAAATTAACATTGTAATATTTTTATATAAAATTAATTCTGTTCTTTTGAACTTTGAATTTTATACTATTCAGAATCCTGAAAAAAATAGTTTCCACAAAAATATGAAGCAGCACAACTGTTTTCAACTTTGATAGTAACAATACATTTATCTTTATGAGCATAATTTCTGAAGGATCATGTGACACTGAAAACTGGAGTAATGATGCTGAAAATTCAGCTTTATATCACAGCAATTTCACCGTATTACTGTTCTATTATATATATTCTTTCAAAAACTATTAACTACTACAGGCCCCAAACTTTTGAACAGTGTATGTAAAGTCAAATAAAATTGCTCTGTAGAGCACATTAAGGTCTCTTGTAAACTGCCAATACATTAATATAATACAGACAGCTGCTGTAGTCGATAAAATAAAAGCAATAACACCAAAAATAGTGCTTTTGTAATAAAACATAAAAAATAATGATTTAAAAATGATCAAGAAACCTTTTCTTCTTTTTTGACAAAGGAAAGCAGCATACATTTTTCCTAATGATATTTTCTGCATTGTCGCTGGAGTAGACCCTTAAACAGTATCGAAAGTGTCACATGCACACCCACAAAACAACATTATCAATCTCACATAAGCCAAGAGGGAGGTAGATCTGTGTTTGCATAACTAAATTACGCTAAATATCTTCTGCTCTCATGAAATCCGTTTTTGACTCAGTTCTGCAGTGTGTTAGAACAGTTGTGCACGGCTAAGCCATTAAGACATAAACACACTGTGTCTTACAGTCACTGAGCTGACTAGAGGCAGGATGCATCCCACAATGCATTGCCTAGAATCTCCCAAAAGTCTCAGATGAAGCCATCGGGGGTTGTGGGTCTTGGATAGGTAGTCAAGAAGGGTCACAACCTCCTCTCTCCCTCTCAGTCCCTCCCTCGCTCACTCCTGTTCTTCTTCCATTGTTTGACCCACTTTCTCTGTGTCTGAGCTGACTGCTCATAGAGACTGTATTGATTGGGATTTATATTTGCTTCTCCCTCTCAGCATTCTTTCTCTCGGTTTCTTTCTTGCTCCCCTGTGAGATGTGGTGCTCATTTCTGAAGGTTTAAAAACGTTTATATATGACGGGATGAGACAGCTGCGTCTATCTCTTTCTCCCTTTTCTCCTTAAGTGTTGCTTTATGTTCCTTGCAACTTCTTCATTTAACACTGCTCTCTCTTCTTTTTGAAGAATTTGCTGGGCATGAGTAATCTCATGCCCAGCAAATCTCATGCCCAAAAAATCTCAATTTTTGGGGCAGTCGTTGGCCTAATGGATAGAGCGTTGGACTTGAAACCCGAGGTAACCCAAGGTTGTGGGTTCGAATCCCAGCTCGACAGGAAGTCCACGACTGCTCCCCGGGCGCTGCACAGTCGGCTGCCCACTGCTCCAAGTGTGTACACTTGGATGGGTTAAATGCAGAGAACACATTTCACTCCTCATTATACTCTGTATAATTGTGTATGTGACAAATAAAGCTCATCCGAGCTTAATTTGTATTTGTTGTATTTGTATCTAGTCTACACGTGTAAAATGTGATAAGTTGAGGAAATGAGGATCAGAAGTTGATATATTGTGTATAATGTGTTTTTGTGTTTGATTATATCATATATATATATATATATATATATATATATATATAATAGTATTTCCTTACATTTATATAGCGCTTTTCTGGGTGCGCAAAGCGCTTTATATAGAAGGCGGGATACTCCTCGTCCACCAGACCACCACCAATGTGCAGCATCCACCTGGATGATGCGATGGCAGCCATATTGCAACAGAATGCCCACCAAACACCGCTTATTGGTGGAGAGGAGACAGAGTGATCAAGCCAATCAGTGTATGGGGATTGTTAGAAGGCCGTGATGGTCAGAGGCCAATGGGTGAATTTGGCCAGGATGCCAGGGTTACACCTCTACTCTTTTTTGAAGGACATCCTGGGATTTTTAATGACCACAGAGAGTCAGGACCTCGGTTTAACGTCTCACCCGAAGGATGGTGCTTTTTGTCAGTATAGTGTCCCCGTCACTATACTGGGGCGTTAGGACCCACACAGACCACAGGGTGAGCACCCCCTGCTGGTCTCACTAACACCTCTTCCAGCAGCAACCTAGTTTTTCCCAGGTGTCTCCCATCCAGATACTCAACCCTGCTTAGCTTCAGTGGACAACCAGTCTTGGGCTGGAGGGTGATATAACTGCTGGCCATATAATATATGACATGTTTTCTTCACACACACATATATATATATATATATACTCTTAAAAATAAAGGTTCTTTATTGGCATCAATGGTTCCACAAAGAAACTTTACCATGCATGGAACCTTTTAATTCCACTAAAAGTTATTTACCGTGCAAAAAGGTTCTTCAGATCATTGAAATGTTCTTCACACTAAGAAAAAAGATGGTTATTTTAAGAACTGTTCACTGAAAGGTTCTGTGGGGAACCAAAACTGGTTCTTCTATGGCATCGCTGCGAAAACCCCCTTTTGGAACCTTTATTTGTAAGAGTGTATATGTATATATATATATATATATACATTTGAAAACAGTTATTTTAAATCGTAATGTTATTTTACAGTTTTTTCCTGTATTTCTGATCAAATAAAGGCTGCCTTGCTGAGCATAAGAGACTTTAACAAATTGTAATATTCCTATGTAATTATTCCCTTTTGTTGTACACTATGTCGTCTTCTAACACATCCATGGCTGTTTTTCTGAGTTCTTGGGAGAGAAAGGAAGGAGGGGGATGAGTAGAGGTGAGAGAAGAAATGAAAAACTAAATTAGAGGAGTTGGTCAGGCGAGAAAGGGAGGGATGGATAGAGGAACTGAGAAATGGAGAGATGGGGGAGGAGTGACCTAATGAGGGAGTGTCTGCGTCTTCATCAGCGTGAGTTTGCTGAGAGGACAAGACAAAGACATGTTCTTCTGTTTGTGTGTGTGCGTCTGTTTATGTTTCTGTGAGGGGGTATCAGATCATTGGTGTGCCTGGTTCATACTCGGGGTTATGGAATTGAACAAAACCCCTAATAAACACTGCGTTCTGTATTAAGTCTTTGTTGTGTAACTGGTCCCTCACTATGTGTGCTACATAGACACCTCAAAACATGCTGCTTCTGTGACCTTTTCAAGACAATTTTCACCTGATGTATGATAAAATGTGTGAAAAATCCTGCATCCCGAGTCATGTACAGCTCTATACACTGTGAATTTACACTTGGGTAGTCTGGGATAGAACCTATTTATTTCAGAAAGGTATATGTCATCGCAATTGGTGTACCTAAATGTTTATTACTTCATAGAAACTTCTTCTGTTTAAAAAGATATTTCAGACACATCTGCCGTTTATAATACTCAATGCATTTTTCCCAGACTTACGTGGACGTTTCACCCACGGAATTCCACTGAAAGCACCACACATTTCCATATAACTAGAATGCCTGTCATTTATAATATTCCTCACATTCCCTGTCCATTCTGTGTTTGTTTATTCACAATATTTTGGCTAATTTAAATGTCCTTTCAGTCATCCTTAGGAGTGTTGTACTCTGGGCTCCATTGAGAACGCTTATGTTTCAGTGCGTTCGATGGAATTCCACAAAGTTCCCCTCAGAATCAGTTCAGTAAATATGAACATAGCCTCAAGGCTCTGTCCTGGGCTATCTTTATTTTGGCATGTGAGCAGATTTTTGTGCTGAAACTCCTCTTGTGTGTCTTGATCAGTGGCTCTAACCTTCAATTATGTTCTTTCCCTCCCTCAGTTTCTCTCTATCACTGTTGCCCCTTAACTCCTCCTTTCCTGACCTCACTTTAATTTCTAACCGTAAAACAGGCCAGACGGATAGAGAATCCCACGCCTTCCCATGATGCCTCTCCCTTTGCCTCCTTTAACCCATTCCATCCTGTGGGAGTTTGGAAATTATTAGGGTGGGTCTTCTTACACAAGACATGGGGTTTAAATCTCTCATCGTTATAAACACACACACACACACACACACACACACACACACACACACACAGCTGGATTCTCTGTTTGACCCCTAAAGTGTGTAATCTGTCACTCTGAGGTCTTCACTCTGGATCCTGTCTTCATTAGTTTCAAGAAGCAAACTGCCAGGCACAAATATGTATATTCCCAAATTAACAAATATTAATTTAATTGATTAAAAAATTAAATTGTATTTAATTTATATTTTTGTATGTAATAAATATTTAATAATTTATTTTAAATATTATAGATTTTTTTTCTCTTTCTGTGATGGTTGCCTGTGTAACAGCCCTGTTGTTATGGATGGTTGCCAGGGCATTGCATTTGCTGAGGTGTTCTGTAGATTTTAGAACATTACTAAAGTGGTTGCTATGGTATGCTGGGTGGTTGCTAAGTGGTTGCTTACTAGCCCAAGTCCAAACAGCCTTTCCACAAGTTTCTATAATATTCTGATCCCTAGGCTATATGTACTGTAAGTATATCGAGTTACAAGTCCAATTGCTTAGAAATCTAACAAGCCTCTTCTCGACATGTTGCACAATTTATTTTATGTCCTTGGCATGAACACAAGTTACGTACTGTTAAGGCCTGAACCAAGAGCAATAACTCTATATTAAAGGGTTCGTTCACACAGTAAAATTCTGTCATCATTTACTCAATCATATCATTCAAAACCTGTATGAATTGATTTTCTTTCCATGCTATCGCGATGGAAGTCAATGGCTACCAGCAACTCTTTGGTTACCAACATTCTTCAAAATATTTTCCTTCGTGCTCAACAGAAGAAAGAAATTTGTGCAAATGTAGAACACTTTCAAATTTGGGTGAACTATCCTTTTACTAAGACAGTGTTTTAGTGCCACACTAAAATAAATACAATTAAATGAAATAAATACGATTAAATTGCGAACAGTACGAGAAAAAAATCATAATGTTTTAAGAATAAAGTCATAATTATGAAAATAAATTCATAGAAATTAGATTAAAGTTGTAATGTTTTGAGAATAAAGTTGTAGCAATTTGAAATTAAAGGCATATGAGAATAAAGTAATATTATTTTTAGAATAGTCAATATTTCTATTCATAAGTCAATATTAATAAGTCAAAATTACGAGAATAGAGTCGTAGGTTGTTACATTTGGAGAAATTAAGTCACAGAAATACGAATAAATAATAGTCACAAAAATGAATCATCATAACATTTTGAGTATAAAGTAGTATATTACATTAATAAATAATTCATGTGAAAATTCACATTAATTGAATACAAATGCTGAATGGACTTGTATTTCCAATCATTTCCCATGTATACAATATTTAGACAGTTTTTATTGCTGTTTTTAATTCCAAAAATTGGACGCCACAGACATTATTTGTGGAGTAGGTGGTGAGAAATTCACATTATTCATGTAATATACTACAACAAAATACTGCACCAATTAATTCATCTTGTATTGCTGACATTATTCTCAAAATATAATGACTTTATTCTCAGAACGTTTTATTTTATTTTGCATGCACTAAAATGGCATCGTACTTTACACACCAGTGCATAATAACATTGTTTACATGCACACTTTAGTTTTCTCATCTGCTCCTTTAAATCCTTTAAAGAAGGGGTGGATTCTGATTGGCTGTCAATGTGTTTATCTCTCATTAGCTGGGAACAGTCATTCTGAAAGCGTGGACTTCCTCATTCTCATAGAATTAGAACAGTTTATACTTTATAGTTGGCGTTATACTTTTGGCCTTGGTGTGCAAAGGACAGGTTCGACATGCACAGCCTAAGAACGGTCACTCCCGGCTCCATGTATCTGCCCTTCTGACACACATCGTCCTCCACCGAGCACATACCCACATACAGCACATGCCCCTACCCTTTCAACCCACGCTGTGTGCTCTCTCGTTTTCTCTTTCTTCCTCTCATGTTAGTAAGCTGCTTAAACACCTACCAGCAGTGACATCACGGGCTCTGGTGCCAGCTACTTTCCAATACATTTCCCTCAGTGCGGGAGGGAGGAAGAAAAGGACCAAGATACAAAAAGTGAGAGTGGTTATCGTGTGTTTTCTTCTCTCAGCAGAGGCTGGGGGCCTGTCCTCTCACATTAACCGCTGCTCAGACACACAGGCCTCCACCTCGCTAGTGTGGAAACGGGTCGTCAGCCTCCGAGACGATTATGACAGAGAAATACACAAAACCAATGCTCCCCAATAGATGAACAGCTTGAGAAGAGGAGGAGTAGGCTGTGAGAGGAAGTGGAGGAAGAAGAGAGAAGTCATATTTCATCCTTAAATATAAAGAAATATGATTATGATGTGAATTGTGCTCCATATAGAAAACGAATCCTGTAAAAAACATTATTTTTAAGTGTGAAATTTTTATAACAACTAAGAACCCTCCAATATTTACATTAAATGTAAAGCTAAAATATAAAAATATGAATTGCCTTGTAAAGTATTTTACGCCATGCCATTACAGTAATTTTTACATCATTGAGAAGCATTGAGAGAAATGATACACAGGTTAAAAAGTACACTTGTGTTCTTAAAGTGCTGTATTTTCACGCACCAATTTTGCACTTAATATACTAAAATTATTTAGTATTTCTTAAGATAATGAATGAATGATGTATTTATATAGCGCTTTATTATGTATTGCTGTACACCCAAAGTGCTTTACAATCATGTGGGGGGGGGGTCTCCTCAACCACCACCAGTGTGCAGCATCCACTTGGATGATGCGACGGCTGCCACAGGACAACGGCGCCAGTGCGCTCACCACACACCAGCTACAGGTGGAGAGAAGAGAGTCATAGAGCCAATCAAGTGTATGCTCTCACCACACACGAGCTACAGGTGGAGAGGAGAGAGTCATAGAGCCAATCAAGTGTATGCGCTCACCACACACCAGCTACAGGTGGAGAGGAGAGAGTCATAGAGCCAATCAAGTGTATGCGCTCACCACACACCAGCTACAGGTGGAGAGGAGAGAGAGTCATAGAGCCAATCAAGTGTATACGCTCACCACACACCAGCTACAGGTGGAGGAGAGAGAGTCATAGAGCCAATCAGTGTATGCTCTCACCACACACCAGCTACAGGTGGAGAGGAGAGAGAGTCATAGAGCCAATCATGTATGCTCTCACCACACACCAGCTACAGGTGGAGGAGAGAGAGAGTCATAGAGCCAATCAAGTGTAAGCGCTCACCACACACCAGCTACAGGTGGAGAGAGAGAGAGACATAGAGTCAATCAAGTGTATGCGCTCACCACACACCAGCTACAGGTGGAGAGGAGAGAGAGTCATAGAGCCAATCAAGTGTATGCGCTCACCACACACCAGCTACAGGTGGAGAGGAGAGAGAGTCATAGAGCCAATCAAGTGTATGCTCTCACCACACACCAGCTACAGGTGGAGAGGAGAGAGAGTCATAGAGCCAATCAAGTGTATGCGCTCACCACACACCAGCTACAGGTGGAGAGGAGAGAGAGTCATAGAGCCAATCAAGTGTATACGCCACCACACACCAGCTACAGGTGGAGAGAGAGAGTCATAGAGCCAATCAAGTGTATGCTCTCACCACACACCAGCTACAGGTGGAGAGAGAGAGAGTCATAGAGCCAATCAAGTGTATGCGCTCACCACACACCAGCTACAGGTGGAGAGGAGAGAGAGTCATAGAGCCAATCATGTATGCTCTCACCACACACCAGCTACAGGTGGAGAGAGAGAGAGTCATAGAGCCAATCAAGTGTATGCGCTCACCACACACCAGCTACAGGTGGAGAGAGAGAGAGTCATAGAGCCAATCATGTATGCTCTCACCACACACCAGCTACAGGTGGAGAGGAGAGAGAGTCATAGAGCCAATCATGTATGCTCTCACCACACACCAGCTACAGGTGGAGAGGAGAGAGAGTCATAGAGCCAATCAAGTGTAAGCGCCACCACACACCAGCTACAGGTGGAGAGAGAGAGAGACATAGAGTCAATCAAGTGTATGCGCCACCACACACCAGCTACAGGTGGAGAGGAGAGAGTCATAGAGCCAATCAAGTGTATGCGCCACCACACACCAGCTACAGGTGGAGAGGAGAGTGAGTCATAGAGCCAATCAAGTGTATGGGCTCACCACACACCAGCTACAGGTGGAGAGGAGAGAGTTATAGAGCCAATCAAGTGTATGCGCTCACCACACACCAGCTGGAGGTGGAGAGGAGAGAGAGTCATAGAGCCAATCAAGTGTATGCGCTCACCACACACCAGCTGGAGGTGGAGAGGAGAGAGAGTCATAGAGCCAATCAAGTGCATGCGCTCGCCACACACCAGCTACAATTGGAGAGGAGAGAGTCATATAGCCAATCAATTGTATGCGCTCGCAACACACCAGCTACAGGTGGAGAGGAGAGAGAGACATAGAGCCAATCAAGTGGATGCGCTCACCACACACCAGCTACAGATGGAGAGGAGAGAGAGAGTCATAGAGCCAATCAAGTGGATGCACTCACCACACACCAGCTAGAGGTGGAGAGGAGAGAGTCATAGAGCCAATCAAGTGTATGCGCTCACCACACACCAGCTACAGGTGGAGAGGAGAGAGTCATAGAGCCAATCAAGTGTATGCGCCACCACACACCAGCTACAGGTGGAGAGGAGAGAGAGTCATAGAGCCAATCAAGTGTATGCGCTCACCACACACCAGCTACAGGTGGAGAGGAGAGAGTCATAGAGCCAATCAAGTGTATGCGCTCACCACACACCAGCTGGAGGTGGAGAGGAGAGAGAGTCATAGAGACAATCAAGTGTATGCGCTCACCACACAC
The DNA here is from genome assembly GCA_027564155.1 of Gymnocypris eckloni scoliostomus. Taxonomy (NCBI): domain Eukaryota; kingdom Metazoa; phylum Chordata; class Actinopteri; order Cypriniformes; family Cyprinidae; genus Gymnocypris; species Gymnocypris eckloni. The sequence goes on along the minus strand of CM050412.1, from coordinate 62,142,151 downwards.
CAGCTGGAGGTGGAGAGGAGAGAGAGTCATAGAGCCAATCAAGTGTATGCGCTCACCACACACCAGCTACAGGTGGAGAGGAGAGAGAGTCATAGAGACAAACAAGTGTATGCGCTCACCACACACCAGCTACAGGTGGAGAGGAGAGAGAGACATAGAGACAATCAAGTGGATGCGCTCACCACACACCAGCTACAGGTGGAGAGGAGAGAGAGTCATAGAGCCGATCAAGTGTATGCACTCACCACACACCAGCTACAGGTGGAGAGGAGAGAGAGTCATAGAGCCGATCAAGTGTATGCACTCACCACACACCAGCTACAGGTGGAGAGGAGAGAGAGTCATAGAGACAATCAAGTGGATGGGAATTATTAGGAGGCCATGATTGACAAGAGCCAGTGAAGGGAATTTGGTCAGGACACCGGGGTTACACCCCTACTCTTTACGAGAAGTGCCCTGGGAACGTACCCCAACGATCTTAAACGTAAGATCAACTAAGTGTACTCAAACAAATTACAAAATTAGTGTGCAAAAATAGAGCACTTTAAGTAGCTATGGAAGTGTACTTTTTGAACCTGGTAAACACTGTAAACACTGTTGTTTTCTCTTTACAAACAGCCACAAACAATTAATAGTAATTATAATTGAATTAATGATATATATTATACTTAAATTATTTTTTTAAATAATTAAATTATTATTTTTAATACAATTATTTGAATTATTATTATTTTTCCCCTCCTGAAGTGACGCTTGCTTGTGTTACTGCTGTTCAGTTGTTAAAGGGATAGTTCATCCCAAAATACTCACCTTTATGTAATTTAAACCTGAATAAGTTCCTTTCGTCAGTTGAACACAAAAGAAGATATGTTGAAGAATGTTGGTAGCCAAACATTTTGACTTCCATTATATGCAAAAATATACTTTGAAAGGAAATCGAGGCCATCAGCTGTTAACCAATAGTTGATGCCTCGATTTACTTTCAAAGTATATTTTGTGTTCAACAGAAGAAAGAAACGTATTCAGCTTTGCCTAAAGTGGTTGCTAATGTGATTTTTTATGTTATCATCCAAAAATCAGGCGAAATAACTATTATTATTATAATAACAAACCACCTCTCATCAAGTCACATGATTTGAGGGTTTTTTCATGTTCCAAACACAAGCGTGGGATGCATCCAGACACATTCAAATTTAGGATGAAACATGATCTAGACTTGACTTATTAGTATGATTCACCCATACAGGAAATGAGTGAAGCAATGAGGAAGAAAGCGAGAGGGGAATTATGAAGAAAGCTGGACATGACTGGGGTGGCAGTGGATGTTGACGTGTTTGGAGAAGCTCTTGTCACAAAAGTGTTTCCCTGTCAATTACACGTTCATGTGGGCAAAAAAGGTAACGTCTGAAAGTATTTCTGGGCTTTTACTAACATCAGTTCCTCTTGTGTTTTACCCCTAAAGGTTATCTACATGAAACCACACTGTAAAATCTTCAAAAACTCCTGGAAGTCACCCTGGGGCAACATAGAAGAAGTACATGAAACTGTGCTGTGTAGATCCCAGAATACATTGGTATTGTCTAATGAAAGAATACACAACGCATTGATTTTCTGCGTAGCGCACACACAAACACACACATATATTGGTGTTTAATGTATTGTAGTTCCTGCAGCCCAGAGCCGATGACCTGAGCACCCTCATGGCCGAGCGCTGCCCCTTCCCTGTGAGGTCAGGGGTAATTTGTTCTGGTGTGGGAGTGTGTCACGGCCCCTAAAGGTCAGGGAAGGTCAAATGAAATGGCTTGCTGCTCTGTTAAAGCAGGAGGCGATGCTGAGCATTAACTCTTTCCTCCCCCTCACTCAACACACGCAGCTCTCACAGGATCTACAAACCACTCGTGAGGGTGTACAGATTGAGATAGCCGTGAAGAGCTCAAAAAGGCTTTTATATTTGAGACATTTCTCTTGGTAAAATTTGTTTTTTTATAGATTAACACAGTGTTCCTGTGGCTCAGTGGTTAGAGCATTGCATTAGCAGCGCAAAAGGTTGTGGGTTCGATTTCCAAGGAACACACATACTGACAAAACATGTATAGTCTGAATGCACTGTAAGTCACTTTGGATAAAAGCGTCTGCTAAATGCATAAATGTAGATTAGTAGATTTTATAGATTCGTTCATTAGTATTTTAAAGATGTATATGTTTAAGATATTTACATTTTTACATTTAGCAGATGCATATTTCATGTAATTACTCAGTTATTAGAGTAACTGTAGGTTTTGTATTATGATTTATTTTAATTACATTTATATTTGTATGATATGCACTACATGTCAAAGGTTTATAATATTGTTGTACTAGAACACTGCAGGTCAATAGTTCTGAGAAATTACGTTTTTTTTTATGTTTTTGAAAGATCACCAATGCTGCATTAAAAAATATTAGCAAAAAAATACAGTAAAAATTGTAATAGTGAAATCCTATTACAAATTAAAATATTATTTTCTCCTTTAATATATTTTATTCTTGTTATGACAAAGCTGAATTTTCAGCAGCCATTACTCCATTCAGAATTCATTCTAATATTATTATTATTATATATCTAATATTCTTGTGGAAAATGAGATTCAGTAGCCACCATCTCAGGAATAAATGTAAATAAAAAATAGAAAACAGTTTGTAATACTATTTCCCAATATTACTATTTTAATTGTAGCTATTGTAAGGAATTGGAAAGGCTTTTTCTCTCTCTATGATAGATTGAAGGAAGGGTTTTAGTTTTTCAAAAGAAAAAAGGGGGAGAGATGTCCTGGCTTTGTGTGTTCCCCGACATCATTAAAACAAGCAGTATAGTGTTCCAACCTGGAGCGCTGTATCAGGAGGGCGACCTCTGCAATAAGATGATGTTTTTGCTTCGGGGTAAGAGAAGGTCGTTTTGTACTCTAATACTCCCCCCTACAAGTACAGAGCGAGTAAATGAGATATAAGCCGGGGAGAGAGACTAGAGTTAGGGAACAGTGGTCTGGCTAGCTTTCGTTTTTATGTTTAAAAAAACTGACATTGAACGAGAGAAATGGAAAGAAAAGATAGGAGCTTGTTAAAGCTAAACAGGAGGCGAGCCTTCAGTCAATGTGCTTGTAAGCTGGGGAAGGTCACCTCTGGCTGCAAAGAACCGAGCAGAAAAGAAACAAGGGAGCAGGAGGGAGAGAGAGAGGGCCTTGAGTGATTTCTGAGGCGGGCAGGGGTAGAGGCGGTGGGCAGCGAGGAGGGTGGTTAGTGATGGTCAGCCAAGGCCATTCGGTGCTACAAAAGAAATGAGAGAAGAAGAGGAAATGGAGTGGGCGGAGTGGGAAGAGAGAGGAGAGAAGCCCGAGTTCAGCCCAGCTCGCAGCACAGTCTGTCTCTAACATGAAGGGCTCTAACTGCAGTAAAAACCTTGTTTCAACTCTGCGAGTATAGGGAAGTTTGCATACTTGGTTCGATTGTTTGGTCTGAACAGTTCAGTTACACATCCTTCCCCCTGTGGGGCTTATTTCAAATGTTAGTGTTCGGCTACAAACCCCTAGGCTACATTTGTGTCCTCTACATGAGCACCGCCGTGAGTATTAGTGACAACTGTTTATTAAACCAGCCCTAGACAGGAGGGTGCCAGCTTACTTGTGACTCTTGTTGTTTTACAACCAAAACATGCACAGATTGAGCCATGCGTCTGTTCGTGTGGACTGGTTAAAATGTAATAATATTGCAAAGGGGAATTTCTATAGAGTCCAGAACTACTAGGTGCCACATTTGGTTTTAAATTTACTTCGGGACTATTAAAAAAGTTTGTTCTGTAAAGTATGAATATGGGTAGCATGAATGGAATTTGGATGCACTATATCCGCCTTGTTGTTAAGGTTATATGACCTACCAGGATCACTCTTCAATGCAATTTGCAACAACTCCTGTCCCGTGGCCTCATGGGAGTGTCTGAAGGTTAAATTAAAAAAGATACTGTTTAATTCCACATACACTTGAAGGCAACGCTATCATCTCTTTGAGTACTGAGGTTTGTTAGCACTTAAATAACACAAAAACACACAATAATCAAATAAAACTGATCAGTAGCAAGTAAATGCCAGCATACTTTTGCAGAGAATTGCTGTGTCCAAATATGCCTACTTCCATATTCTATAGACTAGGGATGGTAAGATTCACCGATGCGCATAAGGGCCATTGGCATAAAAGTTAACGATGCGATGCATTGATTTAAAAAAAGCGTATCGGACACAAATTGGCATTTGTATCGCGATGCATTGTTTCTTACATATTTGCATCGGAAAAAAACGATTTATGTATAATAATTAGTCGATGCGCTATACTTTTATTATTTAGAAAGTGACAAATAATTTAAATGTAAATTGATTTCTCCTCTCTAAACTGTTTCTCAAGCGTGTTCTCTCATCACCGCTGCTGCTACGTGAATATGACGCATCACAAAACTATGGAGAATGAGTTGTGTCCTGAGAGACAATTTTCCATTTCTCCCTCTCACTTCCTTTTCCTCAGTCTATCCACCCTCTTTTCCCTTCATCCATTAATGTCTGTGAAGGTGTCATTGTTTTACTGTCATTTCCGTTCTGTTTCTTTAGTTTGTTTGTTCTGAGAGGTGTTTTTAGAGCGGGTGCTAGTGTAGAAGTCGGTTTAGTTTTTTTGTCAGCTGCCATTATCATCACATTGCACCTTTAGATGGACACCTCGTCTCTGAGCTCCCCACAGAAAACCGGAGCGTCACTGAATAGAACAGACACACACCTGGTCTCCTTTCGCATCAACTGACAGACTGGCAGAAACAGAGCACTATTCAGCTTGCTGGCAAATTGATAGTGAAAGGTGGGGGGACGGTGCTTTGAAATCCATCCGTGCTATTTTTATGACAGTTTGTGTTTATATATAATTTTCGCCCGCTTGTTTGACGTGAATGATTATTGCGCTTCACAGCAGGGGGGCAGAGTAAAGACGTAATTAATTTCAGACTTCAGAATGTTTTTAAGGATGCTATTTATGTTTCTCCTCCTGTTGTCACGGTTCAAACGCGTGTCAGCACTTGGACTCCATACTCGTTTCCTGTGCTGACGTTTACGGGAGTGTTTTCTTTTAATTATGCATCTACAGTCTGTTTGTACATGTGTTTGAGTGCATTGATGAGTTGAAATATATTTGTAGTGGCCTAAATAACAAAGTTTTAAGGCTGCAAGATACCTACACTTGTGAAAAAGAAGTGTGCTTAATTGCACTGAATGTACACTTGTAGTGTACTTCAAATCATTTTAAATAACATGTAAATTAGCTACTGATTCTTAAAGAGAACAATAAGAAAAAAAATCGTATATGGAAAATTATGTAAGACTATCCAAACAGCTAAATTAAATATGAAAGAGTTTAATATAAACTATATTATTTACTTCAATAAATGTATTATAACTTTAATACATTTAATTACAACTTTTAATAATTACAACTTTAAACCAAAATATATGTTGTATTATATATACAGTATATATACAGTCGTGGCCAGAATTATTGGCACCCTTGGTAAATATGATCAAAGAAGGATCTGAAAATAAACCTACATTATTTATCCTTTTGATCTTTTTTATCACAAAAATCTAACCTTTCATTGAACTAAAACTATTGAAAATGGGGGGAAATAGCTTCATGATATAATTGTTTTAACATATTGGACACAATTACTGGCACCCCTAGAAATTCTTATGAGTAAAATATCTCCGTAGTATATTTTCCATTCATATTCACAATTTTGAGCAGGGGTGATTAACTCCAGGGGGATTATGGACATTTAATTATTCAGCCATGGCTTTCTATTTCACGGAAATATAAATAGGAGGGAAAACAAAGCCCAAATTCCCTTAAACATCCATCACAATGAGAAAAAAACCAAAGAATATATTTCTGGTGTGCAGTAAAAGATAATTGAGCTTCACGAATTAGTGAAGTGGCTTTGAGAAAAGAGCTAGAGCAGTGAAAATTCCCATTTCCACCATCAGGGCAATAATTAAGAATTTCCAATCAACAGAAAATGTTACGAAACTGCCTGGATGAGGACTTGTGTCTATATCGTCCTAATGCACAATGAGAAGGAGAGTTTGAGTGGCTAAAGACCCTTCAAGGACCACAACTGGAAAATTGCAGAAAATAGCTGCGACTCGGGACAGAAATACTTTACAAAAAATTGGCAAACAGCACCTACATCACCACATGTTGTTTGGGAGTGTTTCCAGAAAAATTCTCCTAGCTCATCCAAAAACAAACTCCAGCATATTCAGTTATCAGACACAACTGAAACTTCAAATGGGACTGGCTTCTATGGTCAGGTGAAACTAAAAAATTTGCTTTTTAGCAGCAAACTCTCAAGATGGGTTTGGTGAACACAGGGATAAAAAGTACCCTGTGTGTACAATTAAATATACTTCTGTATTTTTGATGTTGTGGGCCTATATTTCTGCTGGAGATCCTGGATATCTTGTTTATACACATGGCATCATGGATTCTATCAAATACCAACAGAAAAAATAATCAAGTCACTAACTCTGTAAGAAATCTTATAATGGGCCATGTTTGGATCTTCTAACCGAATTATCCAAACACAAACCTAAAGAAAAACACAATAATTAGTCACTGAACACAAAACCAAGCTTCTGCTATGGCCATTCCAGTCCTCTGACCTGAACCCTGTAGAAAATGAGTATGGTGAACTAAAGAGAAGAAGCACAGTCATGGAGCTGAATCTAAAGGGTCTGGAGTGATTCTGGATGAAGGAATGGTCTCTGATCTCTTGTCAGGTGTTCTCTAATCTCATCAGGCATTATAGGAGAAAATTTAGAGCTGTTAAACTGGCAAATGGATGTTTCAAAAAGTATTGAATAAAAGGGTGCCGTTAATTGTGGCCAACGTGTATTTGAGAAATGTTTTTATTTCATAATGATATTTCCCCCCATTTTAAATTCTTATCTGAATCAGAATGAATTTCACTGCAGTCACAGTGCTGTTCATGATGATAAGTGGGGGAGAGCAGGGGAGTTTCTCCTGAAGTCCACGGTCTTCTCCACAGTTTTGAGCGTATTAAGCTCCAGGTTGTTAAGACTGCACCAGACAGCCAGCTCCTTAACCTCCTGTCTGTAAGCAGACTCGTCACCGTCCTGGAAGAGGCCGGTCAGTGAGGTGCAAACTTCAGGAGCTTGACGGAGGGGTCTTTAGATGTGCAGTCGTTCATGTAGAGAGAGAAGAGCAGTGGGGAGAGAACACAGCCCTGAGGAGCTCCAGTGCTGATCGTACAGGTGCTGGAAGATAATTTTCCCAGCTTCACTACCTGCTGCCTCTCTGTCAGGAAGCTGTTGATCCACTGACAGATGGAGGTGGGGACAGAGAGCTGAGTTAGTTTGGGCAGGAGGAGGTTTGGAATGATAGTGTTAAAGGCAGAGCTGAAGTCCACAAACAGGATCCGCACATAAGTCTCTGCTCTGTCTAGATGTTGCAGAACAAAGTGCAGTCCCATGTTGACTGCCTCGTCCACAGACCTGTTTGCTCTGCAGGCAAACTGAAGATAATCGAGCGAGGGTCCAGTGATGTCCTTCAAGTGGGCCAGCACCAGTTTTCAAATGACTTCATGACCACAGACATTAAAGCCACAGGGCTGTAGTCATTTAGTCCTGTAATTTTGGATTTCTTTGGGATAGGGATGATGATGGAGCGTTTGAAGCATGAGGGGACTTCGCACAGCTCCAGTGATCTGTTGAAGATCTTTGTGAAGATGGGGGCCAGCTGGTCAGCACAGTATTTCAGACAGACTGCTATAACACAGTCTGGGTCTGGTGCTTTTTTACTTTCCTGCTTCCGGAAGACCTGGTGCACCTCGTCTTTTCTGATCTGAATTGCAGGTGTGGGGGAGAGGGGGGTTGCTGCAGGAGGTGTAATGGTTGTGTGGAGAGGTGTTCAGGGCGGGTGTGGGGTGTTTTTTTAAACCTGTAATAGAACTCATTCAAATCATCTGCCAGTTGTTGATTCTCCACAGTGCTGGGGGATGGTGTCTTGTAGTTGGTTATCTCTTTCAGACCTTTCCACACTGATGCTGAGTCACCGGAAGAGAATTTGATCCTTAGCTTATCGGAATGATTCCTCTTTGCCACTCTGATCTCCTTTTCCAGGGTGCATTTGGCCTGTTTATACAAGATTTTATCCCCCTTCCTGTAAGCATCTTCTTTGGCCTGAAGGAGCTGTCTGAGTTTTGCACTAAACCATGGTTTGTCGTTCTAATAAGTTAGATGAGTCCTGGTAGGAATGCACATATCCTCACAGAAACTGATGTATGAAGTTACAGTATCTGTGAGCTCATCCAAATCGGTGGAAGCAGCTTCAAAAACAGTCCAATCAGTGAGGTCGAAACAGGCTTGTAAAACCCTGCTCAGTTTCAGTAGTCCATTTTTAACAGTTCTTAATACAGGTTTAGCAGATTTTAGTTTCTGTTTGTAGGTTGGTATAAGATGAACCAAACAGTGATCAGATAGTCCTAAAGCTGATCGTGGGACAGATTGAAATGCATCTTTTATTATTGTGTAACAGTGATCCAATATATTACTGTCTCTGGTGGGACATGTTACATACTGTCTGTATTTTGGCAGTTCATGGGAGAGATTTGCTTTACTAAAGTCCCCGGGAATGATTAAAAAAGAGGCCAGGTGCATTTGTTCTGTATCTGTGATCTGATCCGTGAGTTTCTGTAAAGCCAGGCTCACATGTGATTGCAGATGAATGTAAACACTCACGAGAATGAACAAACAAATCTCCTGCGGTGAGTAGAAAGGCTTGCAGTTAATGAAGAGCATTTCCAGATCAGGACAGCTTGTCTTCTTTAACACAGTTACATCTGTAGACCACCTCTCATTGATTTAAAAGTACGTCCTACCGCCGCGCGATTTCCCCATTGATTCGGGCTCGCGATCAGATCTGATCAGCTGAAAATTCGACAGATGTAATGCGCTGTTCGGTATTGCATCATTCAGCCAGGTTTCCGTGAAACACAGAGCAGCAGAGTTTGAAAAATCCTTGTTAGTTCGGGAGAGCAGCTCGCCCGTTTTGTTGGGTAGAGAGCGGAGATTCGCCAGATGGATGCTAGGCAGTGCTGTCTGGAATCCACGCTGTTTGAGCTTCACAAGCGCACTGGCTCGCTTCCCCCGTCTGCGCATCCTGTAGCGTCTAAACAGCACCGCTACTCCACCAACTACAGTGTCCAGCAAAACATCAGAATAGATGAAAACCGGTGAAATATTGGGTGGTGTGTTCTTCTGAATGTCCAGCAATTTGTCCCTGGTGAAACTGATTGCAGGGATATAACTAAAGACAGGACAGACTAACAAAAACATAAAAACAACTGCGGACGATGTCATCAGCGGCCATCTTGAACTATATATATATGCACACACTTACGTGTACTCACACTTTCGGGACTATTTTTCTTAACACATTTATGTACACTTTTTTTCAAAGTGCACTGTTATAATGTCAAATTGAAGTGCATTATATAAATATAAACTATAGTACATTTACATTAATTTGCAATTAAAATGCCGTTAGGTGCCTGAAAACATTACAGTCTGTTTTCAAGTAAGTATATTCCTTTAAAGTATATCTGTTTTGTATTAGTAATCTTTTTTTTTATATATGTTACGGTGTACTTCTTTTTGATAAGGTAATTTTTCAAATATTTTTGGTTTTTCTAGCACAGAGTTTCTAGTGCTAGCAGGACTGTCTGAGCATATTTGTTGAGAGGTTTTGAAAATAATATGTTGTCTGGTCACTTCTCTATGTTTATGTGTGTGCAAGGCCTTCTTTGGCCCTTGTCCCTCTGTTGATTATGAATGAATAAATACGTAAGAGGGCTAATGAAGTTTGAGCCCCATGCTGGATGGGGGGGGGTTTAAGTGGTGGCAGGATAAAAGGAGGCGTAATCAGGCAGACTGTGTTGTGTCAGGCAGATTGGCAGACCGCCGTTGGCGTACGTGGACAGGCAGACGGATAGAGCAAGGGAGAAAAGCAGCTTGATTCTGACACGGATTGCGGACGCAGAGAGTGTCTAAAGAACATCAGTATTACACGCGTGCACAGGAGCCTAAAACAGGAGCCCTGCCACAGGTCAATGGGTTTAATCCTCAGTCCACACACAAACACAAACCCTGCCTGACACACGCTCCGATCCGCCAAAGCTCTGAAACACACATGTGCAATACAAAATGGCCTGACTGTTGTATTATAAATTAAGCAGTGAGAGACAGCATCAAAATAACAAAAACTGGACTGTAAAGTTGAGCCATTCAGATTTGAATGCATCTCTAATAATATGCTAAATGAGCAAAAGTAACCACGCCTCCTATGATTTGCATAAGTACACAGGTGACACCTTCCACACAGATTGAGAACACTAGTGTGATGACATACCCTCGTTGGTGAATTCAAAGCGCTATTCCCGCCACTAGGGGGCGCGTGTCACTCTCACGCACAGTGGACAAAAGCGTGTGGCAGCCGATCACTCACGCCTACACGCGCCTGTAAATACGCACAGACGCTCCCTCATGCAAATTCAGCAGTAGGCTACCCACGGGAAAACCCAGCACTACCTCTATATGAACTGGACACTCGGTTTAAACACAGCTCTGGTAGACAAAAGGATTTTTAAACGAGCTATTAGCTAAAACAACAATAATAAAAAAGAACATTTGTAAAGACAATAATAATTGCAACAGCTAAAATAATCAAATTTCTACATGTATTATAAAATATATTATGTATTATATACTGAAATATGTATGTGTGTGTGTTTATATAAATCATATTATATTTAGCTAAATTGTATATATTTTTATAATATTATATAATATAGCCTATTATAATATACTATGATATATAATTATATAAGCATACCAGCAGACTTTTTAAGCAAAGTACTTTTTTTACTTTACTTTTTAGTCATTTTGCAGAAAAAAAGTAATTTAAAGTAATACTACAAAGTAGTGAATAAAAAAGTTGACACAAACTAAAACAAAACAAATGATCCGTCACAGTTTTCTATTTAAATGTCAATAAAATTGACACCGTGATGATACATTTACAATGTATTTTATAACATACATTCAATATGAAATATTAATTATAATTTTGACGAATTCTCTCTCTCTGTGTGTGTGTGTGTGTGTGTGTGTGTGTGTGTGTGTGTGTGTGTGTGTGTGTGTAATGATAAAACCAATAAAAGACAGTTACAGTTTTATATTTACAAGTCACGTATATGTAAATATACATACATATAAATTAAACACGCACACACACACACACACACACACACACACACACACATATATATATATATATATATATACACATACATACATACACACACACACACACACGTCATGTACAGGTTAAACTAAAATGACATGGATTTAATTACTTTTATTTTATTGATTTTATTTTGTTCTTTTCAATTTTGTAATTTTTTTTTTAGTTGAGTCGAAAATAAATTATCCCATATTCCAGCTGTCTTATTAGTACGCTGAGCATCTTTATACTAATAAAGTGTGCATGATACCCTCTATATATTCATAATTGACCCGGAGGCTTCATGGCTGTATAAGGTTAAGCTGGAGCTGTCCAGGGTTTGATGGTGAATGCGAGCGTTTATGTTGCCTCATTTCCTGTATTTGACTCTCAGTCGAGAAGAGAGAGAGAGAGAGAGAGAGAGAGAGAGAGAGAGAGAGAGAGAGAGAGAGACAGAGAGAGAGAGAGAGAGAGAGAGAGAGAGAGAGAGAGAGAGAGAGAGAGAGAGAGGGAGGTTGGTTCCTGATACCGAGACACGGAAAAGCAGGGGAGGGAGAATAACAGAAAAAGACGAGCGTGGAGAGAGGGAGACAGCGAGCAGGGGAATTACACTGACCGACACACACGCGTCTCCCAGCTGACTGCTGACATTGTTGACGTGCTCGTTCTCCCAAACCTGTCACGAGCGAAATACTGGAGCTCCAAAGCATCGACATCGCGCTCCCCCAGAACTCATGGGTTAACAGGTATGCCTCTCTCACCTTTCCACTCTATCTCTAACAGCACTTCCTCTCTCTGAACGCCGCACAGGCTTCAGTCTCAGGCTTTTACAATCATACTTAACTTGTCATCTGGATGTATGGCAGAGACATGAGCTCGCGCCTCAACACGGGTATTCAGGTAAGTTCAATTTGCGAGTTTCCGCGAAGCCGGTGCGTTTGCGTTATTTCACGTCATTGAAGTAGACTGCGTGAGAGCAACATGTTTGACGTCTCCAGGTGAGAACGTGTTCATGACAGATGATGCACGCGCCGCGAACAGCTGTCAGATGTGCAGTCATTCATTCAGGATCGAGTTTTATTGGAGTGATGGGAGACTTTCTTTTTGTCTTGTCAACCTTTTGAACGCGCTGATTACGCTTTACTTCTCGTTTCACCAGGAACTTAATAGCCTACTATTTATATTAAAAACATGTTCCCTAAGTTTGAATCCTAAAATCACGTCCTTTGGGTGTCAGTGCATGTGGTGGTTGTTTTTAAATGAAAAGCTCAGCTTTTGAAGTCAAGGGCTTAACCCCACTCTCGCCTCCCCTCATTTAACCTCCAAAAGGGGAATTTCTCCAGCTAGAAATATCTGCTGCGTCAACACCCTAAACCTACTACCAGAAAAGGGAAGGGATTTTTTGTTTGTTTTTTTGGACTCACTTTACTATTATTTTATGTCCTGTATAATTGAATCCATTGATTCGGAGCCCAATACTTGCCTCAGCTTGAGGAGAGCGGGGTATATTCGAGTGTTCGCTGAGGGAAGCGTTAGGTGACACTAGCACTGCTCTTTGGGTTATTGTCTCTTTTTCCCCCGTCTGCCCCCTTAAAGCTGGTCAGTTCCGTCTTCCTCCATTTTCTCCTCGCTGACGAGTTGGTTTTAAGGGGAGCGACCCCACTTGTTTGACTCGCCGACGGCGGAACATCAGCGGGTTTACAGATAAACGTCAACAACGAATTAGAAAGCGCGTCTCTGAATTGATTCATTTGAATCGAGCGTTACGCGCTACACTCTTATCATTCAGCGCGTCTGTCAGAAGAATGTGGCACTCTGTATTGTTATGATTATTACGACGCTTGTTCGTGGCGTGTCGGCTCTTGTTTGCTACAGGTGCATCCGATTCCGATTGGTTAGTTGGAAATATTTGTCACAGTTCAGGCGAAAATGTCATATTCAGACTGTTACAAATTTTACTTATCAGTGCATTTATGTGTGAAATTAACCGCGCTAGTTTAATTTGTGTTAAGATATATAAGAAGGTAAATAATTGGAACAGTCACGCTTTTTAAAATGACATTCATGTATTTATGGCATTGTAACTGTCTGCAGTGTATAAATGAGTCAGTTGAGCAGAAGAACTGGTTATGTAAGGAACTGTCCTCATGCCCATCTTCACAGAATCAAGCGGAAACATGACAACTTCCTTTTACCAATCACTTTTTAGGTTTCCCCGCCTCTCTGACACTCATGACCTCGATTTTAATGGAATAATGACTTAAGCATGCCAGTAGCATTATTATACAATTGTAGATGTACAGATTGTAACGTGTCTTGATGTTAGTGGTGTGTGTGTGTGTGTGTGTGTGTGTGTGCACTGTGCGCACACGATGCTGGCAGGTGTCTGTTGTAGCAGAACAGCCCGTCCACCCCATCTCTCTCCTGGGATGGAAAACAGTAATTTTAAGGTAGCCTAGAATCATTTAATGACACCATGTGCTGGACTTGTTGCTGACCAAACCAGAGTAATAGACTCTCATGGTCTTTTTATCTGTTATATACTCTGATAGTTTCAAACTATATTAGCCACTAAAATGTGGTCTTTGCTTTGCTTTCTTCCTTTTATTGACTATAAAGCGTGTAGATACTCCACAGAGTTATAATGAGAAGCACTGTCTAACTCTTATTCTTACGGATAAAATATAGTGATTGTGTTCCTGCAGCTCGTCTGGTAAAGCATGGTGCCAAACCCCAGGGGTTTGATTCACACACAAACTCATAAAAATATACCTTCATAAATATGTTTTAAGACACTTTAGGTTAAAGCATCTGCCAAATGTATAAATGATTGTTCTTCGATATGCACACACACAGTATTTGTGTATTCTTTATAGCAAGAGCTCCCATTCTAGAGAGCAGTGTTGGTGTTGCGTGTCATGGTCGTGTCCAGGTGTTTTTGTTTAATGTAGAATCTGTGTGTGTGTGTGTTTGTTTATAAGTGGGAGAACATTTAGGCAGGAGGGGCTCTGGTCCACTATGCATATTGACTTCCTCACAGGTGTGGTTGTATTGTGTCAACAGAAAGCAGGGGAGGGGAACTGGTTCCTACTGCATGGAGTAAAGGGAAGAGAGGGGCTGAAATAAGAGCAAAGAACAGCATTGTGTTCCAGGAACTGCTTTATTGAAGCCGAAATATCATACCTGTCCTCGCTCAGCACTTAATGAGCTGTTAAAAGAATATTAAACACAAGTTCAACTCTATTGTTGGCTTACTGGCCATTACCGATTATTTTATTCTGAAATGAACACTAGAGGCAGTATAACACCATTAACTTTTATTCCTTTTCAAACAAAATATGATTACAGGGGGCATTATTTTAAAAAAATTAAAATTAAGATTTTTTGTGTTGTTTCTTGCACAATTCTATGTTATGACCTCAAAACTCAAGTGTCACAAAAACAATTGTGACATTTGCATCACATAACAACCTCTATATGTTTGACTTTTTAGATGTAGTAAACTTACTCGGTAGCGCACCTGGTACAGCATTACCTTGAGTGAAAAAATGAGAACTGATAAAAGAGCTCAAAGACTCGGAAGCATACTAAAATTACATATTTGCTTTAGCAAATGCCCTTTTATCTCACATTTGCTTTTGTTCATACTATTGAGAAAGTTTGGGGTCAGGTTTAGTGTAAATGGGGTGTTATATTAAAGCACGATAGAGCATTAAGTTGGTTTAAAACAACGTATATTGTATAAAGTGCTATATAACTAAAGGTCAATTGACATTACTCGTTAAGGCCTCTCATTGGACATTTAATTTCTAATCTGCTGCGATATTTACAACAACCAACATAATAATACATTGTTCAATTTAAGTTTCTCATATTCATGTTGCCAGATTCACTCATTGGACATTTTACTTTGAGGGTGTCGTGAAATGCATAATATAATTTTGCTGAAATATTACCACAGGCATATTTTTCAAGTGAGCCTGAGTTGGACTAATTATGAGTCCATGCTTAAAACAAACAAACAAAACAGCAATATCATAGAGTTCCACAAAGTTGAACGTTTCTATTGAAATTGACAGCATAGAAGTTTCCAAAAGAACTGAACTTTTATTTAACCCTGAATATTATTTTAACGTGCTGAATTATGCATGCCAGTCCCTAAGCTCAAGTTGCATTCAGCTAAATTAATATACAAAGTATGCTTATTTTATATGTTCCCAATTTATATGAGGGAATCCACCATGTTGGAGTTTGCTTTAATTGTTTGTATTGCTATAATGCTTAAGCATACATGTTTAGCATGTCTGTGGATGTGCAAGTGTATCTTGAGGGAGGTTCAGGCAGTTAGTTGAACAAGAAAGTGCAGTGTGGTGTTTATTCAGGGTGGTTGCGGTTGTTAATCTGAACATTTGCACAGAAAGGCAAGATATGGGGGAGGAGGTGGCTGATGGTGCAGAGGGATAGAAACAGATAAAGAGGGG
This sequence comes from Gymnocypris eckloni scoliostomus, assembly GCA_027564155.1. Lineage (NCBI taxonomy): Eukaryota > Metazoa > Chordata > Actinopteri > Cypriniformes > Cyprinidae > Gymnocypris > Gymnocypris eckloni. The sequence continues at coordinate 62,126,306 of CM050412.1, read as the reverse complement.
GTAGTTCAACTGGCCGTGTGTGTTCATGGAGAACGGGTGCTGATGTGTGTGTGTGGGGGGGCAGGGTATGGGGGTGCAAGCTGACACAACACACAGCTGAGTTTGTATGTATGTGTGTGTGGGTGGAGTGTGTGGAAGATGGCTGCTCTCCCCGGGCTGTGGGCTGTGTTGTGTGGGTAACAGGTTAGAAAGCATGAACCTATAACAACACTGGGGACCTGCTTCTCCCCCTCACTTTATAGACCACACAAAGCCCGATATTCTATTTATCAGCTTGGAAACCTGCTGTACATTAAACATCTGTGCAGTACGTGTCTCGTATGATGCCTCGCATCAATATTTAAAGCTAATCGCAAACATGTCTGTTTCAACACAATTGTTGCGTTTAAATTTTTATTTTATTTTTACACCCTCACACCAGATGTGTAATCAAACTCGTCCCTTACCAAAAAAACTAGGAGTTCTTTTGTGTGAGCGAGGATGCATACAGGTGCGCTTCACTCCCTAGAGCTGTTTGGGGGCCTGTGCATGTGTGTGTATGGAGTGACAGCTGTACTCATCAGCCACTTAGATGTGTTCATCCCCCTAGATTAGGCGCTCGGTGTGTGGGTTAAACCGGAGCCGACCTCCCTGGAACCTCCCCACAAAGACCTGTGTCCTCAGGTGCCTTGTGAATATTTCAGTGGGGGCTCTCAGGCTGTGTGGAAAGCCCTGGGGGAGAAACCGAGTGAAAAAAAGCCCCTGGAAATGAGATAGCATACCCTGGGCAAGCGCTTAGCAGTGGGCTTTACACTCCTAGGCTGAAAAAGAGGATGTGGTTGTGAGGTTTTTGATTCTGTTTTTTCCTCTTCTTTTTCCCCTTGTGCTTTCTCGGATTGTCCATCTTGTATAATCATACAATAATAATAATTCTCTCTGTTTCTCTGTCTGCTGGTGAAATTCAGTCCAGCTTGGTGGTTCGTAAATCGTTGTGTATTCCTGCTTTTGGGTTTGCAAAGTAACAAACACACGCACACACAAACTCGTTTACAACACCCCCACCCCTGTCACACTGTCGTTTCTGGCTTACTTTCTGACCACACGTGGTCTTAAACACAGGATGTTTACACACAGGGAGGTATGCTAACCCTCACCAGTTAAAACCATACTTGTCTTCATCCTCTTCAGCCCCTTTAACGTGGTGATTATGGGTTTAGAGTAAGTAGACTTTATCTAATGTACATCCCTGCTCAGCTTCAAATGCGAGTGTTAAATGAAGTGTCACATATTCTAAATATGGCATGTGTTTGTGTCGGTTACTAACTTTTCTCCAGCAGTAGTTACACACATTTGTGTTTTGAGGATAGTGTGACGTCACACTCAAACCGAGAGATTCAAATCGGGTGACCCAGAGAGACACGCTCATTCATAATTACACAAACTGCTATTCAAACTGTCTCTCAGAGCACTTGGCATCTTTATTTTATTTCACAGTAATCTAAATGATCACAAGTATGTTCAGGGTTGCCAGATCTAAAAAACACATTACTAAGCTAGCCCAAACTCTATATTCATATTTTCAACAATTTAAACATTTAATATTTACAGTTTTAAGAACTTGTACTGATGCATTTCTTCTCCTTTTTGGTGTTTGTCATGTATTTCTGTACACATACTCCCTAACAGTCATCTAGCACAGTTTTATCAGTAGAATAATATACATTGGTAGATTAAAAAACTTCAGTACAAGCTTTTGAGTCAAATATAAATAAAGCAATATGTCAAACCATTAACTCTCCCAAAAACAATCTACCAGCAGCAATAGATAAAAATAGCCCAATTCTGTAAAAAACTGTGGACCTGGCAACCCTGATTATGATACAAGTTTACAGTTTAAAAGCCACATAATGTCACATCACAAAATTAATTCATCCATGCATCCACACTTATTTTGCCTCATGTGTCATGCATTCAGGGTATGTGACAAGGTTAAAGTTACATTTTCAGACTTAACACTTGTAAGCTGGTTAGTTTTGCACTGATATGTAGTATCTTAGTTTACACTTGATCTGTTAGGCTTGGCTTTTAATTACAGCTCACTCATAGTACACTCAAGTCCAATAGTTTGTGGTGAATGCTAATTTGGACATAGCAATTACTACAGTTCCCAATTAAATTTTATCAAACCCCTATATTTAATTGACCCAATATGTATCCTACCTAGCAACACCCTGGTAACATGGCTTTTACGCGGCGAAACAGCTTGAAATCTCAGCTTTTGAAATTGTCTTGAGGATCATTTGAGGAGACATATGTGAGATTAATGGGGTCTTTTCTCTGGAGAAACGCCTGAGGAGCAGCTGAAGTGTGCAATTTCTGCGCCAACCAGAACTGCAAAAATATTTTCTAATTATTTTCATACCCACTAATGTCCCATTGTTTGGACGAACAGATAGTCCCGCCCTAAACTCATGCAAATGGTTGAATCACTGTTGCTGTGTCAGTCTGCTCGAGATGTTCAAACAAACAGAGCAGTGTTTTCAAAGCATCACAGAGACATACGTTATACTTTTCAAGGAAATCAACCTAAAAATGACTGACTTATTAGGAAGTATTTTAACAAATTTTGCTAAAAAGCTCCATGTGCTCTTCAATGAAAACCATTTCTGTCAAGCAGTAGCAATTGAAATACGACAAAAAAAATAGAGCAAACAAAGAAAACAGGTTTATTTTAGCACTCGGTTTTGGACAGGAAGAATATTACCATTTCAAACGTTCTCAGGTGAATCGGTGGACAGCCGGTTGTCCACTTTCCATAGCACTTTTGTCTGTCTCTTAAAAGCTCTGTTTATTTTTCAGAAGATGGTTTAGTCTGTCTCTATACTTTTCATCCCATCTTGTCTGCCAAGAGCTAACCATTAAGGGAGGGTGGAGACACTCCCAGCGCTAACACATTTACCCCACAATACCACAGAACACTTTTCCTCCTCGCTGTGAATTTCAGAAAGCCATTGCAATCATTGTTTGGACGAAGGTTTCCTTTCTTCAAGACCGTTTAGATCTGTGTCTAAATGCGAGCTTTGAAAATTCCCAAACCAAAAGTCAAAGTTGGTTTAAGTTCGTGGTGCACAAATCCCCAACTGGAGTGTCACAGTCTATCAGGTCCGCACTGCCTCATTGCTTGGCAGGCAGTAGATATGTCACGGACATTGGAAGGCCTCTGTTTTTCCAAATGTATTGTGTGATATTCCGATCTGCATTAGTCCATTATCAAGGGTCGGTGTAATCCTAAGAGGAGTTCATCGCCAAGTGCTAAAGTGCTGTTAACAGGCCCTGTTTAACATTCAGCACTTCCCCCTCAACATACAATTATTCCTCTGCTCTTGCTATTAGCATGTAGCGTTTGTCTGCGTGCTTTTAATTGAACTGATTTAACGTATGCCAGATCAACTAGTTTTTGTTAATTAGTTCTATCTTAAAAGTGCCATCAGAACATGAAATATTCATCACGGTGAAGAGGCACATTTGTGGCGGATGGATAAGTGTCTCGTATGGGAAACTCTCAAATGTGATGGAAGCGATTGCGCGGGCAGAAACATGGCTGGGGCTGCCGCTTTCGCTGTAATTTTCCTCTGTCTTGTCAGTTGTCAAAGTGCTTCAATAACAACTTGGATTTACACGCTGTGACAATATGCAAAGATTGCAGCCTGAATAATGTACAGCAAAACCCGTGTTGTCAATTTAATGGACGATGTCAGTCAGTTATGGACTGTGTCCTTCATGCTTGACTCCTTGATCGCCAGATCGGCTTTCCAGCCCTGCCCAATCCAGTGTGTACTTGATTGTTAGTCCTGGAAAAGGGGTGTTGGAAATGGTACAGGTGTGCCCTCCATGGCCCCATTTCTCTTTTCTACCTAGATTAAATAAAAGCCCGGATCTCACTCTGGTTCCAGCTTCCACGTCCTGCTCTCCGAGACTGAACCCCTCCCCCCAGTGCCAGGTTAGCTATGAACACTGTGACACACTTTGTGCTTATTTGATTTGATTTGATTTTTTCTGAATTTGTCAGACCTCCTAGCACCCTCTAGCAGCTTTCATCGAAACATAATTGGGAAAATAAATGGTTTGTTTATTTATTTACATGCTTACATATCTACTTGCTTACTCGTGGTTAGAAACACAAGGTGCTATCATAGTATTTTTATTTTCGTTAAATGACATGAGAAAGTTTAGGGTTAGTTAAGATACTAACATTCTTTTACCTGAACATACCTAAAACAAGATCAGTTTATGTTAGATGAAATATTATGCAAGACTGAATTAAGGTTTTTAATTTAAATTATTTTCTACTTTTAATCACAAATCTATTAACATTTAGTGAACTTTATTATTTGGAATTTTGCATTGAGCTTTATTCTATTCTATTCTATTCTATTCTATTCTATTCTATTCTATTCTATCCTGAACTTACCAGACCTTGTAGTACTTTCTGGCAGCCCCCACTGACTTCATCATTTGCAAAAATGTGTGTGTGTGTGTGTGTGTGTGTGTGTGTGTGTGTGTGTGTGTGTGTGTGTGTGTGTGTGTGTGGGTGGGTGGGTTTTAATTTATGTATAATAAAGTGAGAAGGTTTTGGGTGAGTTAAGGTACTGCCCCTTCTCAATCTATATTTTTTTCTTGTTTTTCAGTATAAATATCTGAACATACTTAAAACATTCAGTTTTAATCATACATCTAAGAGCTTTATTACTGGCCATTTTATATTGAGCTTTATTCTTTTATTTTATTTCGACTTCATCATTTGCAAAAAAATATAGTTTATTTATTTATTTATTCATGGTTAAAAACACAAGGTGCCACCACAGTATTTTTATGGGCCTTTTTATTTTTGTTTTATTTAATTAAACTGATAAAGTTTAAGGCCAGTTACGTTACTACCACTCTTAATCAACATTTCAATCGTTTAAATATCTGAACATACCTAAAACAAGATCAGTTTACATCAGATGAAACATTATGTGAGCCTGAATTAAGGTTTTTAATTGTATCTTCTAGTTTTAATTGTAAATCTATTAATATTTAGTAAGCTTTATTCATTTTATTAATTTATGTAATTGTATTAGTTTTCATTATGACAATTTTTTATTTTTTTTTTGAACTTTTCAGACCTCCTCACTCTTTGGCAGCCCCCACCGACTTCATCATTTGCAAAAGTATTTTTTTTTTTTTTTTTCATGGTTCAAAACACAAGGTGCCACCGCAGTATTTGATGGGCCTGTCTGCTTTCTTAAAATGAAATGTGAGGAAAGGAAAGCAATGAAGGTCCTCTCCCCCATCCCACCCAAGGGGTTGATCAGAGAAAGTGTTGGTTGGACACTCGATACCGCCACCTCACAACGTGGGAATGTGTGACTTTCTTTAAAATTAGGTTTGTGAGGTGGGCGGTGTCGCAGAATGATCGTGATCACCAGAGCAACACGCTAGCCCTGCTAGTCCTACTCCTCGCAGCATACTGCAGCTTATACATCGCTCGCATATTTCACCATCATTAGTCGAGCGATGTTAGCCTCTGCAGGTGACACCTGAGCCGTTCGCTGCGATTCAAAGCGTCGTGCTGCGAAATGTACAAAAGAAGGAAAAACAGACAGTATGGGACAGGAGCGAAGCGTCTGGTGACAGGGTCGACTCTTGGCCACACTCGTGGTTACCATGGCAACACAAGCCTGGGTAAAAACACTGGCTATTGTTAAGCTATACTTGATTATCAAATATAAAACAAAAGAAGCTCTTAGAGATAATTAATTATTTAGTTGGATCATATCGGCCTTGGGGAAGTTGATACGTAATGTTTTATGGGTTAATATAAAATGCATTACAATCTGCTATAAGACTTGTAATCTCCTGGACTCTCATTCTCTGTCTTTCCCTTCTCGCTCACTCACTCGCTTCTCTTTCTTTTCTCATGTTGTGATTACAAATTGTCAAACCGACTTAAGTATAGGCACAGTTGTGTTTCTCTTCATTTTCTCCCACCAGTCCTCAGCAGACAGAAGACAAAGGTGTGAAAATGCCCCTGTGTGACAGAAACACTGATCATAGGAGTCAATATAGCGCTCAGCGATAGAGATGAGTGAGAGAACAGCACTGCCGCTTGCATCAATATCTGTACCTTTTTTCAGCATAAATGTCTGAACATAGCTCTAAAACAAGACCTGTTTGCTTGAAATGAAAAATGATTTAAGATTGAATTAAAATGTTATTTTCTAGTTTTAATCATCAATCAGATAACAGTTAGTGAGCTTTAGATTTAATTAAAGAAAAATAATTAGCTAGAGGTGTGATAAAATTAGATTAATTTAAGATATGCTGTTTAAAGTTCATCTTTAATTTATGTGAAATTATATTGTTTTATCCTTAGAAATGTTGCTTGGAAAAGAAAGAAAACAAACAAAAAAAACTGAAAATTCATTTTTTAATATTTCAACACTGTACATGTATTTGTATTGTCTGAAAAACTAAACTTTTGGTTTTGTGTGGTTTATTAAACATCAAATTATACTGATTTAAATATGTAATCCCAAATTTAAAGAGTGAGAGAGTTTAGGACCGATTAACGGTACTGCCGCTTGCACTTCAATAAATATTTCTATTTTTTCAGCATAAATGTCTGAACTTACATCTAAAACAAGACGTGTTTGCTTTAAAAGAAAATTACGTAAGATTCAATTTAAATTTTATTTTCTAATTTTAATCATAAATCGGATAACATTTAGTGAGATTTATTTTTAAAACAAGAAAAATAGCTAGAGCTATTAGCTAGAGGTGCGATTAAATATGCTTATTTAAGATTTGTTGTTTAAAATGTATCTTTAATTTATATACAGTTATTCTTTTATCCTTAGAAAATTTTGCTAGAATTCTTTTTTATAAAAACATTTAAATACTGATTAAGAAAATGTTTTACATCTTGTGAAGGTGCTTGTATTGCTTGAAAACTTAAACATTTTGGTTTTGTAGTTTTTTTAAACATGTAATAACAATATGTAATCCTAAATTTAAATATCATGCTTTCTTCTTTTTTCATACCTTTTTTTTGTTCAAATGAAGAATGTAAATGTTTCCTAAATCCTGGCACATAAAACATGTTGCTGAAAATCAAATTGATGTTGAGCCCTACCAGTGGAAGTGCGGACTGGCGAGTGAAGTTTGGCAGGTTAGCACCATATGTAGACTGTATATGTGACCGCTCCAGACATGTTGATTTGTCCGCCATCTTGGAGCGGTCAATGTCGTTACTTAGTTTTAAAGTGTCACAACTTTGCGCAGCCTCTGGGTATATAAAACTGCCGAAAATTCCTAAAGAAATTGGATGAACTTCCACAGATATGAATGTGTTGAATGACTTTAGCAAAATCATCTGCTGAAGTCTATTGCAGATATAGATATTCATACATGCGTATACCTAGGTTCGCAGACATACAGGCAACTTGCTCTCGAGTGTTTACAGCCCTGCATTGACCGTTCCAATATGGCGGATAGCTTACGTTTCCAGGGCATCTATCTATACAGATCTATAGTTAGTACAACCTGTTAGTTCCTGACCAGCAATGCAGCAATCATTCAGGTGAAGCAAGCGTTTCTGCAAACACTTTATGAAGTAATAATCTGTGAGGACATGCAGTTTTCCTCTCTGCGTCTTCTTTCTTTCACGATCTATCCGTATCTGTTCTCTGCCACCCCCTCCTGTTCTCTCCCCGTCAGTTTAGTATTTGGCGAGCTGTTAGTTAGGGGTTATCCAGTATGGATGATTTTCAGAAGGATGCCAATGTTTTGTTGACAGCCCAGCAGTCACGATACAGACACCCCCTCCTTTCTGTCCACCTGCACCTCACTCTCTCTCTCTCTCTCTCTCTGAGTCATTGACAGGAGCCAGTGTTCCTGATTATGACAATTAGCTTCCTGACAGACACCTCATGCCAGGACATTTTGTGTGTGTGTGTGTGTGTGTGTGTGTGTGGTAGTTTTAATCTGAAATTTTAAAGCCTGTTAAATCACACTTTTAAAGAGATCCTTAGAGAAAGAGAATTTGAGAGTTAGCACTATCTATCCATCCGTCCGTCCGTCCATCCATCCGTCTGTCTGTCGTTCTATCATTATATCATTCTATCTATCGTTCTATCATTCTATCTGTCTACAGTGTCTAGTGTTCTATCCATCATTATATCATTCTATCTAGCGTTTTGTCCTTCTGTCTGTCAGACTCTCTGTCTATCTATCATTCTCAGTCTATCTGTGTGTGTGTGTGTGTGTGTGTGTGTGTGTGTGTGTGTCAGCGGTCTGCTTACAGTTTTTCTCAATAGCTTTGGCACATTTTTCGAAACTGTCTTAACATTCTCTAAACTGTGAGTGCAAATGTCACAACTGTATGCTGGAACTTCAGAACTTTATTGCATGTCTGCAAAATGTAGTTACTCACCCAAAACATTTCATTCATGCTTCAAAACTTAGTTATCGTGTCAGTAATTTGGCCAAGGCCACCAAAATATTAAGTATTTTTGTCATCATGTGAGTCACACAGGTCAAAATGTTTAGTTGTTTTTTCACCATGACAGTCAACCATTAAAATTAAGGTTTTATAAAATAAATCTGATATTTGTTGAGAAGAGTCAATAGTACATTGGGAAAAAAAGTATATGAATATTTGTATTTATACAGTACATTTATTTTTGTACGAATGTATTACATGTAAAGTGAAATCTTGCTTGTCCAATTACTGTACATTTCATATTTCTTATATTACCACAAAAACAAAATAACATCCATGAAAAAATGTATTATTGGTGGACATCCTGTCGCTCTTGTTGGTCAGGCCAAAGATTTTCATCAACATCACATCTTATGTTTTCCATTGCCATGCACAGAGGAAAAAAATCTCCTTGAACATCTCACCCATCCCCTGTAATGATCAGCTGTGATGTCCTCACATGCAGCATTCATGGCATCCAACAGAGACATCTGATCTTGTGCTCTATGATCTACAGATATATATACACAGGTGCTGGTCATATAATTAGAATATCATCAAAAAGTTGATTTATTTCACTAATTCCATTCAAAAAGTGAAACTTGTATAATGTATACATTCAGTCCACACAGACTGATATATTTCAGGTGTTTATTTCTTTTAATTTTGATGATTATAACTGACAACTAATGAAAACCCCAAATTCAGTATCTCAGAAAATTTGAATATTACTTAAGACCAATACAAAGAAAGGATTTTTAGAGATCTTGGCCAACTGAAAAGTATGAACATGAAAAGTATGAGCATGTACAGCACTCAATACTTAGTTGGGACTCCTTTTGCATGAATTACTGCAGCAATGCGGCGTGGCATGGAGTCGATCAGTCTGTGGCACTGCTCAGGTGTTATGAGAGCCCAGGTTGCTCTGATAGTGGCCTTCAGCTCTTCTGCATTGTTGGGTCTGGCATATCGCATCTTCCTCTTCGCAATACCCCATAGATTTTTTAGGGGGTTAAGGTCTTAATTGCTGGGCAATTAAGAACAGGGATAAAATGGTCCTTAAACCAGGTACTGGTAGCTTTGGCACTGTGTGCAGGTGCTAAGTCCTGTTGGAAAATGAAATCTGCATCTCCATAAAGTTGGTCAGCAGCAGGAAGCATGAAGTGCTCTAAAACTTCCTGGTATATGGCTGTGTTGACCTTGGACCTCAGAAAACACAGTGGACCAACACCAGCAGATGACATGGCACCCCAAACCATCACTGACTGTGGAAACTTTACACTGAACCTCAAGCAACGTGGATTCTGTGCCTCTCCTCTCTTCCTCCAGACTCTGGGACCCTGATTTCCAAAGGAAATGCAAAATGTACTTTCATCAGAGAACATAACTTTGGACCACTCAGCAGCAGTCCAGTCCTTTTTGTCTTTAGCCCAGGCGAGATGCTTCTGATGCTGTCTGTTGTTCAAGAGTGGCTTGACACAAGGAATGCGACAGCTGAAACCCATGTCTTGCATACGTCTGTGCGTAGTGGTTCTTGAAGCACTGACTCCAGCTGCAGTCCACTCTTTGTGAATCTCCCCCACATTTTTGAATGGGTTTTGTTTCACAATCCTCTCCAGGGTGCGGTTATCCCTATTGCTTGTACACTTTTTCTACCACATCTTTTCCTTCCCTTCGCCTCTCTATTAATGTGCTTGGACACAGAGCTCTGTGAACAGCCAGCCTCTTTTGCAATGACCTTTTGTGTCTTGACCTCCTTGTGCAAGGTGTCAATGGTCGTCTTTTGGACAACTGTCAAGTCAGCAGTCTTCCCCATGATTGTGTAGCCTACAGAACTAGACTGAGAGACCATTTAAAGGCCTTTGCAGGTGTTTTGAGTTAATTAGCTGATTAGAGTGTGGCACCAGGTGTCTTCAATATTGCACCTTTTCACAATATTCTAATTTTCTGAGATACTGAATTTGGGGTTTTCATTAGTTGTCAGTTATAATCATCAAACTTAAAAGAAATAAACACTTGAAATACAAACCCGATTCCAAAAAAGTTGGGACACTGTACAAATTGTGAATAAAAAAGGAATGCAATAATTTATAAATCTCATAAACTTATATTTTATTCACAATAGAATATAGATAACATATCAAATGTTGAAAGTGAGACAGTTTGAAATGTCATGCCAAATATTGGCTCATTTTGGATTTCATGAGAGCTACACATTCCAAAAAAGTTGGGACAGGTAGCAATAAGAGGCCGGAAAAGTTAAATGTACATATAAGGAACAGCTGGAGGACCAATTTGCAACTTATTAGGTCAATTGGCAACATGATTGGGTATAAAAAGAGCCTCTCAGAGTGGCAGTGTCTCTCAGAAGTCAAGATGGGAAGAGGATCACCAATTCCCCCAATGCTGCGGCGAAAAATAGTGGAGCAATATCAGAAAGGAGTTTCTCAGAGAAACATTGCAAAGAGTTTGAAGTTATCATCATCTACAGTGCATAATATCATCCAAAGATTCAGAGAATCTGGAACAATCTCTGTGCGTAAGGGTCAAGGCCGGAAAACCATACTGGATGCCCGTGATCTTCTGGCCCTTAGACAGCACTGCATCACATACAGGAATGCTACTGTAATGGAAATCACAACATGGGCTCAGGAATACTTCCAGAAAACATTGTCGGTGAACACAATCCATCGTGCCATTTGCCGTTGCCGCCTAAAACTCTATAGGTCAAAAGAAGCCATATCTAAACATGATCCAGAAGCGCAGTATGCTTTCTCTGGGCCAAGGCTCATTTAAAATGGACTGTGGCAAAGTGGAAAACTGTTCTGTGGTCAGACGAATCAAAATTTGAAGTTCTTTTTGGAAAACTCGGACGCCATGTCATCCGGACTAAAGAGGACAAGGACAACCCAAGTTGTTATCAGCGCTCAGTTCAGAAGCCTGCATCTCTGATGGTATGGGGTTGCATGAGTGCGTGTGGCATGGGCAGCTTACACATCTGGAAAGGCACCATCAATGCTGAAAGGTATATCCAAGTTCTAGAACAACAAATGCTCCCATCCAGGCGTCGTCTCTTTCAGGGAAGACCTTGCATTTTCCAGCATGACAATGCCAGACCACATACTGCATCAATTACAACATCATGGCTGCGTAGAAGAAGGATCCGGCTACTGAAATGGCCAGCCTGCAGTCCAGATCTTTCACCCATAGAAAACATTTGGCGCATCATAAAGAGGAAGATGCGACAAAGAAGACCTAAGACAGTTGAGCAACTAGAAGCCTGTATTAGACAAGAATGGGACAACATTCCTATTCCTAAACTTGAGCAACTTGTCTCCTCAGTCCCCAGACGTTTGCAGACTGTTATAAAAAGAAGAGGGGATGCCACACAGTGGTAAACATGGCCTTGTCCCAACTTTTTTGAGATGTGTTGATGCCATGAAATTTTAAATCAACTTATTTTTCCCTTAAAATGATACATTTTCTCAGTTTAAACATTTGATGTCATCTATGTTGTATTCTGAATAAAATATTGAAATTTGAAACCTCCACATCACTGCATTCTGTTTTTATTCACAATTTGTACAGTGTCCCAACTTTTTTGGAATTGGGTTTGTATATCAGTCTGTGTGGAATGAATGTATACATTATACAAGTTTCACTTTTTGAATGGAATTAGTGAAATAAATCAACTTTTTGATGATATTCTAATTATATGACCTGCACCTGTATATGCTCCCAAACTTGATTGGTTAAATGGTTGAATGGTTGATTCAAATTGTATTGCAATTAGAAGTCATTTGTCAATTTAGCAGACATTACAAACAATGTCAATTTCAGATATTTATGGAATATACATGCGTGTATATGCATTTTTAATAATTGAATGGATCGTTTTGAATGCGATGGCTTACACGATGAAAAATTATTGAGAAGTTGTGAAGAGTTTGACAGTTTAAGTGAGAATCGACTCATGCGATTAGTTGTTGTGCAAACTGCAGACAATTGGACTTACTGTTTGCACATGTGTACCAAAGCATTTGCAATTTGTTCAAATCAATAAGAAATTCCAATCTAATTATTCAGAGAACACATTTCGAAAATAAAAATTTTATTTGAGAGTTGAGCCAAAGCAATTGAGAAAAGACTATAATAAGTGGTTAAGGGTGGACAATGGTGATGCAAACTTTACAAGACTGCACAAAATCTCTATTAGTGAACTTCAGAAAAAAAGTACAACACAAATAAAAATGTTTTATTAAGTTTAAAAATGAAAAGCAACATTTAGCGAATCATTCTGTGTAGTTTGCATTCGTGGACCTTATCTAGTGGTGATGAGCCTTCCTGTTGTGATAATGGCTTGTCACAGCATGGTGTGTGAGGTTGTGTGTTGTGTGTGTGTGTGTGAGCACAGGAGTGTGTGCTTACAGGAACGCCGTGCCTCAGTGCAGCGTGACAACGCCGGTTTGTTGTGACACCTCTCACGGTGCGAGCTCCAGGAAGGTGTTAAAGATGAGTCGTCGATTCGTGAGTAGCGGCAGCCGAGCTTTAGGGAGTCATCGATGCACCATTTGGTGGATTTGAAACGATGACTGTGTGTGTGTGTGTGTGTGTGTGTGTGTGTGTGTGTGTGTGTGTGTGTGTGTGTGTGTGTGTGTGTGTGTGTGTGTGTGTGTGTGTGTGTGTGTGTGTGTGTGTGTGTGTGAGTGTGGTAATACGGGTGTACACGAAATAAGTGGGAGAAAGAAAGGACAGCGAAAGAGAAGGAAGAGGTGGAGATCGTGCTGGAATTTGACTCCTACTCAGTAACGAGGCTTGTCATCAGCCTCTCAACCCAGCGCTTAAGAGAACACCGTCCCTCAGCGAGGATGGTCAGGTGAAGATACACAGACTCATTCATTCAATTTAAACTATCCTCGCGGTTCTCTTATTTGCAGTATTACAACACACAGCACTATCCAAGCAGTCTATGTTAACTACACTGCAAACATTTGTTTTCTTGTAATCAGTATTTTGTCTTGTTTTCCAATTTAAAACCCCTTAAAACAAGATTTATTTACTTGAGAAGCAAAATAGTGTGGGATGGTAAGATGTTAATGATTTTGTACCTTAATTAAAGGTATCTAATTGATTTTGTTTAAAACTAGAAGCTTCATAGCACTGAGAAACTAAATTGATATGCTTTGTTTGGGAGGTTTAAAGATATCTTCTCTTAATATAGTAAGATATATTAAGATATTCTATTTTATATTAAGATAAAATCTTAATACCATATGCAGTTTTGCTTCACATGTTAATGTATCTTGTTTTAAAGATCTTTATTGGAAAATAGGGCAAAAATGCTAATTAAGAAAATGATTTTCCAATGATATGAATGACCACTGTCGTCACATTGATGTGAAAAAACAGTCAAGCACATGTCTGGGTCAAATTTTACTCCAAAATCAAAATAAATAATACATTCTTGTATAACAAAAAAATAAGCATATTTACTTACATTTTTTATCATTAATTTAATTACAATTAAGCACTTTAAACCGAATTACTGTGCAAAATAATTTCCATTACTGCAATGCAAAATTATATATTGTTTATTGGAAATAATTGATTATAATACTATTTGTTTTACTGCTTTTATCCTATTAAGTCATTTATAAGTAAAACATTTTGCTACCGTATTTGTTCATAACAACATAATAGGAATCACCAATGAAAATAATGAGAAATAAAACAAAAGTAAAACCTCAAAAATATTTGAATGACTATTTGTAGGGGATGTGCTTAATAGTCACTAAAGTAATGTGCAAATACAGTGTAAACAATATTAATGGCACTAAAATCAGGATGAAGTGTTTTTATGGACAATATGTGTTTGTGTTTTAGTTTGATCATGGGGTGAAATGTGACCTGGACATGTGGACATGTTCTTGGCAGGTGTGAATCACCCATCCATGGCCTTGTTGCCAGTAATGGGAGAAGATATGTGACGACCACAACCCCACACAGAGCTTTTCAGACCCCTTAGAGACTCTCCCACCCATATTCCCAAACTCATTCTTTGAACAGTGAATATAGTATTTTAAGTGTAACCCTGTATGGACAGTAAGTTCCCAGCTCACTTGTATGTGTCCTCATGCCACGACTGTAAGTCACCCTAAAACATTTCTCCAGGATCCACCCCTGTTTATTTTACTGGCAAATCCAATCTTGACTCCCTCCGTAACGCCAACTCTCATGAAACAAAAGCCACTCTGTCAGGTTATCTCCTGCTAACCTCCCCTCTCTCTCTCCTTCTCTCTCTCTCTCTTTCTCCCCCCCTACCATTTTCTCTTTTCATTTTCCTACAGTGGTAATGAGATGTTTCATTATTTGCATTTCACAGCTTTTAATAGCGAGAGAATTTAGGCTAAGCCCTGGGTTGTCGGAAAGGGAGCCTCCACTGGAGACACGGCTGGCTTCAGGGCCTTTGAGGCAGTGAATAGCCCAGAAATACACTAGGACAGAGGGAAAGAGGGAGGGAAGGAGTAATAGAAAGATGGAGGACAAAGGCCAGATAGCGTCACACTGCAATAAGTGCCTCTGTTAAGGGTTAACAGGTTAACTACTTTTGCCTGGCATTACCATTTTTCACTGTGTTTCCATGATTGGCTAGAGGAAAAAGAAGCTGGTTTTCAGGGGAAAGGCATTATTTAAAGTGATGTGTTATGGGCTGTGATTCAGTGAAGAGACCAGTCAAGTGCAGTTTTTCTGTAACGCGCACGCAGGCAGTGCCAGCAAACTTTCTGGTGAGGGAGTTTGTCGCAGTTCTTCGAGGTGCAGATGAATGGAAATGTTCACCAGGGGTTTAGGGAAAGTGTGCCGGAGCATTACTAAAGAGTACAGATAAGGCATTTGTGTGCCTATGAGTTTGCATGGGAGTACAGATGTCAAAAGTACCTTTACCTCAGTTGATACCAAAATGATACAAAATGTAACAATACATCTAGAGTTTCTAATTTGCCACATTGACTTTGTAAGCTTCCTGGAATGTCAGTCACATCCGAACTTTATATTAAGAGTGTGTATAATTGACAATTTGCCAAATTGTAATCATACTGGTTCTTCTGCTGTAAATGTAGCAGTGAGTCGTGTGAATTATAGCAAAAAATATTAATTATGTTCTAGCAGCTTTGCTCATGAATATTAATTATTCATGCTGACACATTCAAACTTTCTTATTAAGGGTGTTTCTTGATGCACAGATGAAGTTTTTCTGCTGTAAAGGAAGAAAGCACCTCGGTTCTGCAGGTACCTCAGTTAAATGTCACGATTCTGTATGATTTTGGCACAGCAGGGGAAAAAAACTAAACAAAAACAGCTTTTTATTAAACAGTAGTCTACTGACAAATAGCTATTTCTTGAAATACATTTCTTAGGGATGTAAACTAAACTACAAGGTTACAACAGAGCCCAAACTTAAATTTAATTCCAATGTATTTTTAAATCTAATAATCAACGCTCAACTAAAAAAAAAATATATATATCTATTCAAACATGTAAATTGCACATAATGCAGTAAGTAAATTTACTTCTAAATTATTACATTTGTATTTGTTGTTGAAATATATTCATTTACACAGTGGCTGCCATAACACATTTATTTGAGCTTACATTGAATAATTAAGACTTCACTAACTGGCAAAGTAGAAGACACAAGGACAAAACTAGCCATTAGCGTGAGAGGAATATCTGAAACTCTCCGCTAAGTTTTATCAGGCAAGCTCAGGGCAAAGTCTCATTGAGAAGTCTGGGATAGTACCTTGGGGACCTCAGTTTAGCAGAGAGCGTGGCGGGACAAGGCCTTGATGTGAACCGGTAAACACTCCAGTCTCTCTGTCCCTGTTTCACATCACTCTCCTGACACTCTGACCTATCCAGCTTTTCAGCACGGACTCACCTTCACTGCTCCGGCTTAATGCTCAAGAGGAGGTAAAGAGGACGAGGGTGGGGGCTGAGCCGGGTGGAGCTGAGCGGAGGGGTTAAGACTCTCAAAGCCTTTTAGATCCGCTCTTGTCACATTCTCGGTGGTGTGACAGGCTCTTGTCACCTGGGCCAGCTGGAGTTTGGCCTAAAGACAGTGAGATAGCGCTGCTCAGTCTGTGCAAAGATATAGGGTCAACTCGCAGAGAGAACAAATCCAAAATTTTCTTATCCTTATTTATGCATTTCTTTTCCAAACTGATTTCTATTTTAATATATATCTTAAAATAATTTATTCCTGTGATGCAAAGCTGTATTTTCATCATCATTACTCCAGTCTTCAGTGTCACATGATCCTTCAGAAATCATTATAATATGCTCAAGAAACATTTCTTATTATGATCACTGTTGAAAACAGTTGTGCTGCTTAATATTTTTGTGGAAACCATTATTTAAAAAAGAATCTGGATTCTTTGATGAATAGAAAACTTAAATGCACAGCATTTATTTGACAGAAATAATTTGTAATATTATACATTTCCTTAATGTCTCTTTTGATCAACTTATCCCTGCTGGATCCCTGCTTAATAAAAGTTTTAATTTCTTTAAAATACACAAACTTTTAAACAGTAGTCTAAGCCTATATAAAGACTTCTAAAGCCATTTTTGTCTTTTCAAGGCGTTCATGCCACAAAAACGTATTTTCTTTTAATTATCTTAATTTGGGAGCTTTTCTTAGCAAATATTAATGTGCGAGTAACTGCAATAACATTGACTAATTGATTAGCGCATTATTGAATTTAATTAGATTTTTTAATTGACTGCTAGCCCTGATTAAAACATTTAAATACTGAAAACACCAGCAAAATGGCAGCACATAAAGAATCTGAGATTTCGCTCTTGCTGCAGTCGAATATATTTCACTGATGTCCCCCATGCTATTTATCTATTAATCATACTGTACCCAGAACAGATTGTGCCAGAAAACATATCATAACTCTTCCATTTAGCTGGCTTTGAAAGTGAATGAATCAAACTTGGTACTTACTTTTATCATTACATTTGCTATCGTGATTTAAAACTTTCATTAATATGAATGAATATTCTTGCATTAAACAGTATAATACTAATCAGGGGTGGGGGCGGAGTAGGACAATTCTAAGGGCCCGTCGATGGGGTGGGGGCCCCAGAACATGATTTTCTGAGGGGAACGTGGAGCGCGATCTGTACGGAGGGGAACACCAACCCCGGAACGCAGGGGTCCCGAGTAATATGCTGTCCAGGGGGCCCAGAATCCATAGCGGCGCCCCTGATACTAATACAGTTTATGTATTTAATATATATTTATATTTTAACATGTATGAACACTTCATGTCAAGCTTAACATATGCTGATATTTCATTAATTAATATTATAAATAGCTTTAACCATCTAGTATTTGTCGATGCAGTGTATCAAAGCCAAACACCTTTTGTTCCTCCTCATTTGCTTGAGTCTATTTATATTGCTACTCTAATAGTTATAAATAGTGAGACTAAATGCATCCACCTTTTATCCTCAGCTCATTTATCTCTGTATTTGTCGTAACATTTGCATTCTTTGTCAATTTCTTCTAGATGTTTTAAAAACACCCCAGCTTAGCGCCCGTAACCATATTTAGCTGTGCTTAATTCTCATTTTCTGTTTATTTTGTTTTATTTGGCTAGTCTTTTAATACAAATACTCCTCGTTTAACGAGTCATTTACTGATTTTTTGTCTCGGTCAGACCACATTTAAACAGCTGTTGGTTCAGTCAATTAATGATTTTACCACCAGCTGGAAAGCTAATTTGAGGGTGCGCTTGTAGCCTTTCCCTAATTAAATTGAGCTGTTTTATGACTTAAAATGCTGCGGGTGAGCTTCATGAAGACATCGTAAACTTTCATGAACTTTGAAAGAAAGTTTCAAACTTGCCTTTCTATTTAATGTTTTTGTATGTTGGCTGCTGATGTAGCATACATTTTCTGCCTGCACCCTTTTTGTTCCACTTTGCCTGTTGCCAGTTCTGTGAAATTAGGGATTAACCCCTCGGATAATGCCTATGATGTCCAGTTGAGTGGTTTAAAATGACTGGCTGCCTGAGAAACACACTGATGCATACATGACTTACACCCTCTGAGCGCTCGCTGTCTCCTTCCTCCCACCCTTCCTATTTCCTCCACCTCCTCGTATGTCACGACTGTCCTGCCCACCATCATGCACAGAAACGAAAAGAAAAAGAAAGAAAGATGGCCTTGTTTCCCCCGTCCCCTCCAAGAATATCAGAACCACATCTACGAAAACAAGGAAGAGCACACATAGACGTATATGCATGGGTGTTTGTGTGCAAGTGTATGTGTGTGTGTGTGTGTGTGTGTGTTTACTTGGCCGGAGGAACCCAGTCACTCCAGATCTGAGTGTTTGCGGGTGACAGGAACTGTAAGCGATGGTGGCACTCTTTAACACTCTCCTCGGAGACTTAGGCTGCTCTGGCCTCCATTCTTTGCACATTTCTTCCCTCCAATCCCATTACAGGCCTAACCCTAACCTTATCCATACTACTACCACTTCTTACACCTTCTATTTTGGTGCGGATGAAAGCTGTTGACTGTGAACTCAGTAGCTGCGATGTAAGACATAATATCATGATGCTGTGCTCCTGGTGCTGAAACATTGATGGATAGTGGTTATCAAGTCTTATTAAAGCAATTGCTTCCAATCATTTATAATCATCTGAACAACACTGATAGATAATGTAGTTTTATACAGGTTGTTATTTTGCTGACAATTTCACTGTAATTGAATGCAGTCCGAAAGCTTAATTTAAAACCATCAGCCTACATTTGGAGAGAGTGAAAATCCTTTTTTTAAAGTCGACATCAAAATTGACCCTATTAAGTTCCTGGTCATGTTGTGAATGACAAATCGGTGCACAGTATTTCGTCATTCACATCCACTTTTCACTATCCAATCAATTTCAGAAGTATAAAATCAAGATAGCCCTACACTTTAAATGTCCTGTTTCACTTGTCAAACAAAAGCATGTATTTGGTTGGTTATTACAAGTAACTTTAATGGCCATTGGAAATATTTCACATCTCAAAATTTTGCTCTTGCATGAAGCCTTTCCCAAAAATATGAAATACTGGCACCTGCTCTTGCGCTGTGTATGGTTCACTAAGGTTATGTGAACCTGCTGTCTATTATGCGTTTCTCTTATTACACTCTTCCTTTTTGTCTAACAAGCTTCATATGCTTCTAGTTCCAGTGAAGCAGAAAATCTGATTAGTCCGAGTGCATTCGGTCTCATTCAGTGTTTAGCCGTGTTACACGTCTGTCAATTGTGTTGTTTGTGTTTATTGTTGTTTTGCACTTGATTGCACAGATTGTCATGTAACTCGGTCGGCCAACGAAGAGATATTAAAATTCATTGTTGGTTTCACAGTTGAAGTAGTTCTGAATAGTCACATGAAAAGAACTGACTAATTTGGGGGAGTCTGGGGTGCAAAGTGCTGTTATTTACTGAGCCGTTACTGCTTGTTGTCAGAGAAAAATAAATTGGTATTAGGGGTTAAAAGGGAATAGATGAAAAGATTCTGTGATGTTAAAGGGATAGTCCGTACAAAAATCCTGCCACCTTTACACCTTTAAAGATACAAAAGCCACTAGGGTGTTTCCCTTTCAAAAGGTGCTAAATTACACTATTTAAGTACTATTTAAGATGTTAACATTGGTGCTAATATGTACCTTCAATGTGGTATGCATCATTTATAAGGTACAAAGATATGCAATTTGAAAAGCTTCCACTCTGTGACAGTTTTTGGACTTTTTTCCGAGAGGGTATGTGTTTAAAAAATTTGAATTTTCTTTATTAAGTGGAACACAAAGGCAAATATTAATATAAAGCAAAAAAAGCACCATAAAAATATCATAAATTGATTTATGTGACTCATATTCCAAGTCTTCTGAAGCCGTACGAAAGCTCTCTGTGTGTGTGTGTGTGTGTGTGTGTGTGTGTGTGTGTGTGTGTGTGTGTGTGTGTGTGTGTGTGTGTGTGTGTGTGTGTGTGTGTGTGTGTGTGTGTAAAAGTGCATCACATTTTTGGGTGAACTATCCCTTTAAATCGCTAACATTGTTCAGTTGTTGTTCTTTAGAATGAGTCGCACGACTGCATTATAGGCAGTCAAATCAAAAAGCCTCAAGCAAAGCAGTTGGAGGCTAACTTAAAACTATTAAAAGAGAAAAAAGTCACTTGTCACTGTCATTCTCTTCTTCTTTCAGTCTTCCAAGTAAGGTGTATTTGTACAAGTGGACATGGGAGAGGCAGAGGATTGATTTGATCTTACAAGCCATCAGGTTGAGAGGAACTTTCCTAAACATGACCTGAAGTGTGCCGGCCCCGCAGCAAACGCTGCTGTCACTATAGTGAAAGGGAGTTGTCACGCTGCGGTCAGGCCGATGCGAGCTGACAGCCTGAACGCTCACAAAACAAATCATGGCCTCATTTGGTAACACTCCACGTCCCTGTGATTTAGCCCCAACCAGGACGGCTTTTGTGCTGCTCATAGAGGATGCTAGTGGGGAAGGCTAGCCTATTGGGGATATCTTTGTGTGTGTGCATGCGTGTGTGCGTGCGTGTGTGTGTGTGTGAATATGTAGGTGCATGTGCATGTAAGAAGTTGCATCTCCGTGAGTGTCAGTGAAATCATGGTTAGTGAGAGATGCTATTTCATCTACTCATGAATTGGTCTATGGCAGAACCTTACCAATACTAGATCATTTGCATGCTATAATCTAAATAAAAAGCAAAACAAGAAATTAAATTTTTCGTAAATAATTTTTAAAGCATTTTTCTTATAACCATTAAAGAATTAGTTCATACAACAATTAATATTTGCTGAACATTTACTCACCCTCAGGCCCTCGAAGATGTAAATTATTTTGTTATTTATCAGAACAGATTTGGAGAAATTTAACGTTATATCACTTGCTCACCAGTGGATCCTCTGCAGTGAATGGGTACCGTCAGAATGAGAGTCCAAACAGCTGATAAAAACATCACAAAAATCTAAACCACTCCAGTCCAAACATTTTGTGAAGTGAAAAGTTGCATGTTTGTAAGAAACAAATCCATCATTAAGGAGTTCTATTTGGACTCTCATTTTGACGGCACCCATTCACTTACATCGATATGCCAGTAGGTGGCAACAAGTCTTTATGAATGAGTCACTGAATCATTTACTCAACCAAATCAAACAAAACCACTGATTCATTCAGGAACAAAAGAAGGTGCTGCCTTCATTTATGTACATATATTCCCTCAGCTGATTGTAAAGAAAAACATATAAAAGTAACATAATATTGTGTCTAAAATGTAAGTTGCTCAGTATAATTTTTTCTGTATTGAATTGTTGTATAAATGCAATATTGTTGCTTGCTTGAATATTATATTTTTAAATTGATAACAGTGACTTGTTGCAGGCTACAGACATGTTGCAGGCTACAGCTATTATGCACTCTTGCTTGTGTTGCTTTAATAACAAATATTCATAATATTTATAATTTCTCCTCCTCCAATTTATTCCCAACCCTTTTAAACCCTTGAAGGTCCCCCCACATTTTTGCAATACTTTGTAGGGAAATCAGTCAAATTGTGTGCAATAGATTTGGTTAAATAGTAAAAATTGTTAAATGGAGCAGAGACTGCTTCACTGATATGATAGCTAGCATCTTAATCAAATTGTCCCAAATATTTGTAAACCTGCAGGCACAGATTGCACTTGGGCCTCGCAAACAGGAACTAGATGCTTCATTTTAAGGGTTTCAATTTTGTGTGCAAAACACTATAAGATATTTAAGTAATGTGACTGATGACAGTCCCTGACATCGCTGGTAACCTCTTATGCGTTTGGAAGAGCCTTAAAGATTGATATTAAATCAAGTGAAGAATTGCATTTTCATGGAGCGCAGCATCAAAATCTAGACTTATCATGGAAAACCTAACTTCATAAAAGACGCCTACCAGCACAAAACCTGACAGAAGAAATTGACCATAGCTTTGAGTTGTTATTACTGAGGTCTTCTATCTCCGTAAAAGTCATTTAAGCACTAAATGTCACTAAAATGCCATTCTGAAGCAGGTGACATGCATTGGCCAGGCTGATGGCTTGAGGCTGATTTCTGCTGGGCTACAGCCATCACCTTTACTCGCTAAAAATGAATTATCTGTTTGGCAGATCCATTTTCCACTTTATTATTCAACTAACTCACAAAATGGTAATTAAATGAAACAATTTAGTAAGAAAAAAGTGAGAAGAGGAGAGGCGATGATTGTGTTAAAGTGCTTTACACACTCACTGGGTGATTTTATTTGGCAGCTAATAAAGCGAACAGAGAAAAACATCATGATTAAAGGGTTGAACAGTGAACACCTGAGCATCTCTGCTATAATCATTAAGATAGAGAGATGGGGGAGGAGAGCTAGACGAGGCAATGCATTGTTCTTGAATGTGCACAGAGGAAAGAGGGAGAAACTATAAACACAAGGCACACTCAGCTGGGAAGATGGGGTAAATCTCACAAAAACTGGATTGAATTTCACCCCAAAATAAAAATAAAAAGAAGCCCATTTTAGGACTGTAATTGCATCATAACGTTATTTTCGACAGTTAAGCACATTAACTTACAATTCTCAGTAGCCTTCAGTAATGCAAATAAAGGAATCCCATTCTCATTATTGCACTGCAATAATTTTTTTTATATATATTTGTGTGTATACATGGTAGTATTTGTTGCCTTAACGTAATGTTAATCATTGTGTCCAGACAGGATGATTTTCATTTACTGTATTAATCTGAGCCTCCTGTTCAGTCGTTGGCTGTGTTCGGATTGGCATATAATTCTAATATCTCTACAGCATGTAGTTTGTAAACTGTGCATAGTTTGTGAATTGCCTATATTTATAGAATACCAGGATTACAAAAATGTGCAGCAAACAACAGAGCGCACTGCACAATACTGTATCCCACAATGTAATGCACTCAGTTTGAGATTACATTTCTAATGTGACAAAATTGACTGGCAGTTATTTATCATATTTTTTTTATTGTCTTGTTATTTGATTGGATTAGCACAACAAAAAAGGAATATGCCAGGATCTATTAATACAAGCTCAATCAAACCATAATTTGCTGTATAATGTTGATTACAGCAGAAAATAATTTAGCAAGCATAATCGTATTAACATAGCGTACGGCGATTTTAATCGAAATATACAGGCACAGGGCTCTAGAGTGCGACCAATTTGGTCGCACGTGCGCCCTAATTTCTCTCGGGTGCGACTAACAAAAATCCCAGGGCGCACTGGTGCGTCCAGCCATTCGAGAAAAGAAAAAAAAGTATCTGCGACTCAGAAACTCTGTGGTTCAACAAAAGACACCCCCGTTAGGCTTATATCGTGGTCTAAACCAATCAGAGATAGTGAAGGGCGGACCCCCCCTCTGATTGGCCGTGGTCCAGATATTCCTGTATGTGTGTGTGCGCGTTGACAAATGCGTCACGTGTGCTGCTGCAGTCAGACAGAGAGAAAGAGGTGAGTAGTAGAAATGCGTGCAGTGTTGCCAACTTAGCGACATTTAGCGCCTTTGTAGACCCCCATAGCAACTTTTTGTTTTCCAAAAAAAGCAACTAGTGACAAATCGAGTCTCTCAGAGTGTCTCTGTGATCGAGATCAGCGCGCTTTCTCTGCATCTGCTCTGTTCAGCAAGCGTCTGAGAGGAGCCCGTTCAGTTAAAACAGATATTATTGCTTCTCTAAATGTACATGCAAATATAGAAGAAATCACAGCACAGGAATTGTCTTGTCTTATATTGTGTCTTATTTGATTTCATCAGACAACGGCTCAATACAATTATAAATTAGTATTTTTGTGCAGACTAGCTTCTTGGAAGGAGAGCTGGTTATGAATTCTTAAAGGGCGTGTTTCAGTCATTATTTCATATTTATCCTGTTGACTGACAACATAAACAGTCAAATATATAAAGTAAAACAGTTTTATTGAGAATTTGGCTGCATTAAAATACAGTATGAGCACAGAGAGATTAGACAGAACAGAACAGTTATTTTTTCTTTACTTTTAGTCATTCAGCAGGCGCTTTTATCCAAAGCGGCTTACAAATAAGAAAAAGTAACTAAAATTAAAAGTTAAAACTATACATATTATATACACATTTAAGAAGATAAAGACATGAAATAAACATGACACATGCATACAACATTTCAAAACTAAACATTTAAATGAAAATAAAGCTAAAAAATCAAAATATTAAATCAAGAAAAGGTATGAGTATAAAATGCTTCTAACATAACACTAAAGGCCTAAGTATACTTCTTTTGCATAGTAAGAATTGGTTATAAAAACTGTAAATACTTATTTTTGTCATTATGTTTAGTGCAATTATTTGGTAGTCTGTGGTGGGATGGGGCGCAGGATTGTTTTATGGGTTTAAGGGTTGAGAAGCACTGCACTAGACCATCCCTTCGTTCAGACACAGTGGAAGATCTGATAAGAATCTGTGTAGAGGGGTCAAGTCTGGAAGATGTTGATGCTAGAGAGAGTGTGGCCAGCTGGTTTAGCCGAGGACAAAGCTAAACTACAGGAGTTGGCCATTCGAGGGGCATGTGACTGCAATGGAGGATAGTCCATAATACATTGAGCCATGATATGTTCAGTTTGACGCCCTTAAAACACTTAATTTAGATTTGATTTATCTTGAGATGTTTTAAGTTTAAATCTCTGCTCAGTGAAGCACTTTAAGCACCAACACTTTTTCAGTAAGTTACCTTTCTTGTAGAATTGTGCTTCAAATAAAGAACTTTATGTTGACCAGATTGTTAGTTAGTCGTTTACTAGTCAATATTGCCTATATAAAAATTTGGGTGCACCTAACTTTTGTGCCAGTGCACCTAAGAAAAAAAGTTAGGCGCACCAGTGCACCCAATGCAAAAAGTTAGTCTAGAGCCCTGAGGCATGTAAACACCTTAATCGCGGTATTGGCGCTCTGACCAAAGAGCGCATGCGCCCGTGATGTACATGAATGACGGACGCGCACCTGTAGTAATACACAGATTAGAAACGAGGAAAGCATCGCATTTCTGGGGAAAACACAACTCGCTGCCACAGTCTCTGTTCCTTACCCTCATCCAGAAACGGCGAGAACGTGACGGCAAACAAATTCCATCACATTTCTATGGCGCCGAAAAAACTTGCAATACAGCCATTCAAAATCATTATGCATTAGACGTAAATAAATTAAAACAGCGGCCAGTAAACACACCTGCTCTTTCTGAGTCTATCATTTGTGCTGTGCAAAAATATTATGTGGTTGGGGGGCCTACCGTAATGCGGTAGCCCAGGGGCCTCTGGTTATCTTAAGACGCCCCTGAGTACGTACATTAAGCTCTTTTTTTTTCTTTCTTACTTTTTCTTACTCATATTATTCTTATTGTATTTTTTTGTGGTCAAATAAATCACTTATATGATGTCTAAGATTCTGTCTATAATAATTGTATAATTGAAAAACATACAGTGGTATATATAATGATTAAAACATTTTAATAGTTTGTAGAACTCTTCAATGCATTTGGTAAATGAATATGTTTTCTCAAACGTGGGGGGTGTTATATATAGTCTCAGGAAAATCTCATTTTTCATGGTATCTTCAGATTTGAAATATAAACTCATGAGACATGTGACCTTCAACCCATTACTTTTCTGGATTACTCCAGGACTTATTTCATGTATTTTTATATGAAATACAATTTATTTATTTTTTATTCAGTGTGGTACACTTTTTTCAAGGCACTTCAGTCTTTATAACTTGTTATCTTTTTGAGCATTATCAACTCTGGATGATGATAGTAAAGCCCAAAATGTCTTCTTTGCAAAAACACCAACATTGTGTGTGTAGCACACTGAAGTCAGCAACTGTTATAATTTTAATTTATGTATGTCTTTATCAACTGTGAGTCCCAAAATGGCAAGTGCTGGCGAACAGGTTAAGCTTAGCGTTTGCAGCACATTTTAAATAACAAAATGCAAAATAACCGTTTTTATTGATAATAATAATTGTATGGCACTCGCATGGAACTTAATGTGGCCATAATTAATGTATGACAACAATGTGGAATACTACTTTTTAAAATTTTTATATTGTTAAATAATGCCAACTTGTTTCACAGTAATCTACTATTAGTGTAAGCTAGTATTTAATTCCAGACATTGCCATTCTCTCTTTATGCAGAAACTTGAGGTCTGTTTCTTGCATCTACTTCAACTGTACTAACCAGAGTTTGTGTATTGTATGTTTTCCTCTTCCAGACTCTGTTCAGGAGAAGCAGCCACCCGTTAGTCCAATGAATAACCGGAAGGAAGACATGGAGATCGCGTCGCACTACCGGCAGCTCCTGCGGGAGCTGAACGAGCAGCGGCAGCATGGCATCCTGTGCGACGTGTGTGTGATCGTGGAGGGCAAGATTTTCAAAGCACACAAGAACGTGTTGCTGGGCAGCAGCCGCTACTTCAAGACACTTTACTGCCAGGTGAAGAAGAGCTCAGAGCAGCAGGCCACCATCACGCACCTGGACATCGTCACAGCTCAAGGATTCAAGACCATCCTGGACTTCATGTACTCCGCCCACTTGGCACTCACAAGCAAGAATGTGATCGAGGTGATGTCGGCCGCCAGCTACCTGCAGATGACCGACATAGTGCAAGCGTGTCACGGCTTCATCAAGGCAGCGCTAGACATCAGCATTCGCTCCGAGCTCGCAGACGAACTTGTGGATATTGAGATGGGCAACGCGGTGAGCTCTATGGGAGGCGGGGCTGGGCCCGGTGTGGGCGGAGCCTCAGAAGCACTGGTGTCCATGATCTCGGCCCGCAGTTCCTCGCCATGGTTAGCCCGACGCACCAGCCCGGCAAACTCATCTGGAGACTCAGCCATCGCTAGCTGCCACGAAGGCGGTAGCAACTACGGCAAAGAAGACCAGGAACTCAAAAGCCATGAGAGTCAGGAGGATGCTTGTTTGCAGCCCTTGTGGCCTGCTGATTACCGTTCTGTCCAGGTCAAAGAGGAGCAGGTCTCCCCCTCCAATCTGCAAGATGGGGCTTGCCGAGGGGCACAAGGCATGCCTGGAGAGCAAGGCGGACGAGGAGAGGGAGGCTGGCAACCCCTTGGCTCGGGCCGCAGGAAGAACCGTAAGAACAAGGACACGGTCAGGCACATAACCCAACAGAATGAAGGGGACAGTCGGACAGCATCGCCGTTGCCATCCATGCTCTCCAATCCTGGTTGGAGCTATGTCAACCAGGACATTCCAGGTATGATTTCTGTGTACCGATTGCTTTATTGCTTCCTTTATTACTGTCATGATATCACATTGTGAAAACATCATCGAGCCGATTGTTGACCTTTCATCAAAGGATTTTTGTTCTTGCAGAAGAGACTGTATATGCCTACTATATAGTACAGGAACTCCGGTTGTGGAGGGACACTGTCCAGCAGTGTTTAGCCCCATCCCCAATCAAGAACACTTCATTGTCTAGTAAACCTGAAGACTTTGGTTAGATATTTCAGCTATATTAAATTTGGGAAGGAGCTAAACTCTGCAGGACAGTGACCCATACCCCCCACCCCCCGGACCGGAGTTGCCCATCCTTGATATAGTAGGTGCAAAGTGCATGAAATAAGTAGTATGTCCCATTCCTTGTATTCATGAAACAGTACACATTCAATGGACACTTTACTATCCCATGAGGCTTCAGGAGAGGAGTTGTGAATGGCAGTGAAGCGATACAGCTAACATTGTTGGTGTTGGATCTAGAGTGTCTGGATTACATTCGTACTACACTCATTCATACTACGTGGTCCATACTTATTAACTGTCACAAAGTTTGTTCCTCATTGTTGCGAGCACTGCCTCGTGGATCCCGTGAGAGTCAGGTCGTCTGTAATACTTTGCCACCGTGTTTGATTGTATAATTCGAACCCAGATAGAAATAGAACTCTGATGAAGTTGAAAATTATTGTTGTAGCACTTATAGTATAACAGCATGACAAACTACAGATTGAGGTGGGGAATTTGGGGTTGAAAAACTAATTTCCTCATTAACATCGGAAAGACACATGGGACGCGAGGCAGCCTCATCAACCTAAAAACAAAATCCGTGCTGAGGAACAGATCACGCCAGCAAGCGGGGATGAGGCCCTACCTGTCTTGGATACTGTTGCTTATAGGTATGTAGATCATTAAAAGTGTGGCAGCTCTAATCTCTGGTGAATTTGTGCAGGCCGACTGTGAAATGGGCACACACACACTTTAAGAAAACAGGATAATTGAATTGACCTTGGTGGCGGTATGAGGATTAAATTGTATGTGTGTGTGCGAGTGTGTTGGAACGGGGGGTGCCCCAAGGTCTTCTGAAGTGTGGAGAAGACGGGATAAAGTGAAGGAGAGAGGGAGGGGAATACGCTGAGATATGCATCAGCTTAGCACGAGTTTACCTACTTAACTCTCGAGGCACTCTGTCATCCTCTCTGTTTGCCAGCCCTGCTACCTGCGGCTCCAACAGAAATAACTGCACTCGCTGACCCAACCCCACAGATCAAATATCAAGTGCAAGACTCCACACATCTAAGTACACACCAGATCACTCTACTGCGTACACACGCATGCTCACAAAAGTCACACCCATTCCTTTGTGTAACACAAATAGTACACATTTATATTCCTCACGCACTGGCCCCTATAAGCCAAACTAATATGCAAGCCAAGCTTTTGAGGTCAATTTAATTACGTTCTAAATGGAATCGAAACATTTTCAAATCTGCAATCTTCCCTATTAACTGTGTGTAAATCTCAGTCCGCTAAGGAACCGAAAACGTGCAAAATGGCAAATTGCTTTAGATGTCATTTAATAATATGAGCCGATGCTCAGTGAAGATGAGAATATGGCTTGGTTCACAAAACAGGCTCAGGCTTGGACGAGTCGGATCAGGGTGAGAGAAAGATGGCATGTTGTGAAAGCCCTCATGCCCTGCTTTGGGTTTTGGACTCGGCTGTAATTTTCCTACTGAATTGGTGAAATCTTGAGGAGTTGAGGCAGACAGGTTTGTCGAGCTCAAAGCCGCCTATGTGAGCGGCTACTGTTGCCAGGATGGTTTGCTTTGTTTAAATAAACAATAATTATTTATTTTTGTGTATTTTAACACCCACCTGTTATATGTAACATGAACATGTTTAAATCTCATTAAGACAAAATGATAGCTTTAATAATTAGAGGGACTCTGCAAATGCCCTCATAAGTGATGTCTGTCCGTGCTGCTACTAGACTTTTCTTAGATTTGGTTAAAGAGCATAGGAAGTGTCTAGTTGCAGAAGTAATGGTTTGCACGGTTAGGGTGCCGTTTGCTGACAGCAGTAAATGGGATCTCAGGATGCTGATGTCCAAGTTGCATTGTGCACAGACTAATGGTTTTAAGAAGCTTGTAATTGGTGGTTGGCATGTTTATAGAACTGCATATCTAAATTACCATCCTTCTGGTATGAAGTTCTGGCGAGCAGCAGGATATTTCTCAACCTGCACTTTGTGAAGTGTGTGTGTGTGTGTGTGTGTGTGTGTGTGAGAGAGAGAGAGGATATGGTTTTAACATGATTAGGAAGCCAAGACCAAAAAGACAGTCAGGCTACTGTCTAAAGCTTCTAGCTGCTTCACGTTTCTGCTAAAATATTATCCTAATCATCTCATTGATACGGTTTTAATCATGAATGTTGTAAGATAAGACTCGGATCATGCTATATGGACTGTTTGCATACTAGTTATTCTTTGCATATGTCCTTAAGTTTCACTGCGCCCTTGTTCAGGCCCTGTTGAATGGACATTCCCTTTCAGAGCATCTTGCAGACCACTGACAAACATCAGGCATCAAGCCATCACAGTTCTAGAGAGGGGATGTGAGGTCACACTGGATGCTTAGCAGATGTTTGCAGGTGTTGAATCTGGTTGCAGAATATGCAGGCGTTATAATGGGCATGTGTTCTAGAATGCAGATTCCGAACTTTGGGGAAACATCACAATATTACAGTCAGTGTGGTTTAAATGGTTTACATTTTTGTGTGTGGCATTCTGCTAAGTTTAAAGTAGTTTTGCCCAAATTACATGTTTTCTGGATTATATTTAATTTAATTTATTTTCAATGCATTTTTTCGGAAACTATTCCATATCGCGATTTGATTAAGTGCAAGGCCCTACTATTGGTTTATTCATCCATATTTTTCCAAATTGCTTTCATTTCTTTGTGTAAAGTATATTTAATCAACCTGAGTCTACAGCAAAGTGTTTGTGAGAGAAGCTGCGCTGCTGTCAGTGATGCCTGTTTGTTTCTTTGTTGTCATATAGTGCTCATCTTTCTACTCATCATCCTACACATTTTTTGTTGTTTAAGTAGTAGCTATATCAGTTTGTCCCCACCCTTTTACATGTGCTATGAATTCATTACTCATCATCAGGAGTGTGTGTACACTCATTTTATAAGTATGTTTTTCTACAGCCTGTGCCTGATGCTAGAGGCCTCTACAATTAGCATTAGCATTGACACTAGTTTGTCAGGTCAGAAAATTACCACCAAAAAGTGACATTTCAAAAGGAAATTTGCCCAGCTCTCACTCACTCACTCTGATGCAATGCCATGGTATCTGTGTGTGAAAGTGGCTTGTTATTTTGAGTGTTGTTCGTGTTTCAGGTTTACTCCCTTATGAAGAGTGGGGTTTCTGTGGTTGGCTGCGGCTGTGAACTTCATGCTGTCATCAGGGGGATTTTTTAAGCTGGTCAGGAAATGGTCACTGATATTTTATTTTAGATGATCTGTTCATGAGCACGGCTATCGCTTGATCAGAAAGAGACTAGAAAGATCATTGTGGCCTTCCCCTTTCCACAGCACAAGGCAAGACAAATATCCCACATTCACACATGCATGTGGTTGTTGTGCTGTTGACGTGTTGTTCTGTTTTTAAATTGTGAATCTTTATCAAAAGGGAACTGTGTGCTTTCTTAGGTATCTGTGTTTATTTGTGTACAGATGCAGATATGTATATGTGGCGATTGAGTGCTTGTATGTGATTTCAGAGTGTGTATGTGAAGAAAACACACACATGCACACATATAATAGTGAAGCGCCTGAAGTGTATAAAGAGTATTGAAATATTTAAGTGTTGTGTGTTTAATAGTCTATGGCTGACTTGTTCACAGCAGAGCTCATCTAATCTAATCCTGTTCAAGCAAACACACATACACATGAACTTCAGCTCAGCCTCAACACATCACATCTATTTACTCTCCTCTGAAAGTTTAACCTTTGGCCTCTCACCCACTGCGCTGCAAACACTCACTCATTCATGCATTCATTCACTAGTTCATGCCTTCACTGTTCAATCAGTCCTTTACTAACTCCTACTAATTAATTTATTCTCTCACTCACTCACTAATTCATTTATTCACTCACTCACTCACCACTCACTCACTCATTCATTTATTAACTGACTGATTTATGAATTCACTTACTGACTCATTCATTCACCCACTCACTGACTCACTAATTCATTTTGACCTGTTCACTCAATCATCCACAATTTAATTCAGTCACTGACTCACTCATTTATTTATTCTGACTCATTTATTCAGTCATTCACTCACACATCATTTCATTCAATCACACATTTTTTATTCACTCTCTGACTCGTTCATTCTTCCAGACTCATTCGTTCACTCACTGCATTATTAATTAATTAATTAATTCATTCATTCATTCATTCATTCATTCATTCACTGACTCGCTTATTCCTTCCTTTCTTCCCTCATTTCTTCCTTCATTTATTTGTTAATTAATGAGTAATTCATTCTGACACATTCATTCAGTCATTCACTCACTCACAATTTTTTTATTCTCACTAATTAATTAATTAATTCACTGAATCACTCATTCATTCATTCTTCCTGAATCAATTATTCACGCACTCTCTGCCTTACTCATCAATTCACTCCATTATTCATTAATTCATTCATTCACTCACTCACTTATTCCTTCCTCCCTTGCTTCATTCATTTGTTCACTTAATGACTATAATTCACTCACTCACTCACTCACTCACTCACTCACTCACTCACTCATTCATTCATGTTCATTCATTCATTTATGCACCCTCCATTCAACATTTACTCACTCTTTCATTTACACAATCTTTTTTCATTCATTAATTAAATAATTCATTCATTCATTCATTCACTGACTAACTGGCTGACTCAGTCACACAGTACTTTGTTTATTCGTTTATTATTCTCCTTAGGATTGTGTCGTCATCCTTCTCTCAGCCCTGTGTCTTTCCTAGCTCATCAGCTCTATCTCTGTTTTACTCGCTCTCACTTCTCTCTCTCTGGGTCTCTATAGTCAAAAGGTGTGCGCTTGAAATAATGAGAGTGAGGCCCCTTTAACCCCATCCTCTTACCACTCTCCCCATAGTATTTACACCTCATTAAACCTGAAATAGCTTTAATATTTAAAACATTGTGAACAGATCTCAACCCTCCCACCATGAACACCTCTGGATTTTCCCTCCTCGTCGCTTTCTCCCAGTTTAATAATCTACTTTCATATTTCCTTCCTCTCCATTAAAACCAAAATAGATTTGCTATTTCACAAGTTAAACTTTTACTTGTTTCTTCTCGCGCTCCGTCCCTCATCTGTTCTTTTTTCCTCCCTCTCTGTCCCTCATCTGATGTGCCTCCCTATTTTCTTTTGATTGAGACTCACCATCCCACCAGATGACCTTCACAGTTCTCTTCTCTCTCTTGTTTCTCTGTTTCTTTCTCTCTCCCTCTGTCTCCCCCATGGCATTCTGGGTTGCCCCTCAATGTAGCTGAATGCTTGTTTGTTCTGGGGTAAGGCGTCATGTTGGACTATGAGACAGAGTGCTTGTGTTCCACCTCGCTCTATGCCACCCTCTCGCCTCTCTCTTCAGTCTCCCTCTGTTCCTCCCTTACTACAACAAGTCTCTTCAACTACAGTAAGGTGAACCGGGCCAGATAATTAGGTATTAATTGGTCAGTGTATAGAATCTTTAAAGGTTAGTTTAAGTACAGATAAAAGGAGTGAAAGGGCAAACCTTTAGTATAGGGACCGATTCTCACTATTAACTAGTTGCTTATTAACATGCCTATTATTAACACATTGGCTGTTTATTAGTAATTATAAAGCAAATATTCTGCATGACCGTATTCTGCATCCACAATCCTACCCAATACCTAAACTTAACATCTACCTTGCTAACTATTCATAAGCAGCAAATTAGGAATTTAATTTAGTTTGTTAATAGCAAGAATATGACCTTAAATTAAAGTCGACCAATGAGAGAAATCACAACACTTAATATAGCATCTGTAGGAAATGAAGTCTTGCCGTTCAGTTACAAGAACCAATCTTTTCTTGTATTTTGTGCATTAATTGGAGAATAGTTGCAAAATTTATGTTTACCATCTTTACATGACCCTGAAAAATACATTTTTCTAGCCTGATTTGTACCAAAGAGAGTCATAAACATTCATGACTGTTTTGTGGTCAGATTTTATTGATTTGACAAATGCAGTTTAATAAGCTTGGCAAACAGTTTTGGAATCTTTCTTCTTTAATGTAGTACTTACAAATGAGAAATAGCAGCCCAGGGAGTTACCAAGGTGGTAAATCCAAGAACAAGTCAGCTGATTTGCCTGATTCTGAAAGGGTATATTCTGGGGTTTTACCACCTAATGTGAGTTTACTGTTTGTGTCAGTTACCACAGTCAGAATTTTTTTTTTCTTTAGACAATAATCACGTAAAGTGCTGTGAGTGTATAGCAGGAAACTCTCTTCCTTTATTCTGTGCTGTTGGTCAATTTATACTTTATCTAACCTTTATTTTTGTTGTTCAGGTTTCAGGTTCACTAACTGTTTTTAGGCTCTTCCCACTGTCCTTGTCTCTCTTTCGCTCTCTTTGCTTGGAAATGACATGTCTGTCACTCTTCCACACCTCCCACCGTGTGTCTCACTGTCTCTTTGAAAGTGAACACTCTTGACTTTATCGTGGACAGAAAAATCCAGACTTCCTCATGGTGGAGTTCCCTCCTACTTCAGTGCTCTGGTCTCTGAGTACACAGCCCTTCCCAGAATCCTTTAGACATGCACTATATATAGACACTTTGGCCTCTAAAGCCAAGAGGTGCCTCAAGCCAGGACGCACCACGGTGTCTCGGCTTTAGCCAGTGAAGATGACGATGATAGCAATGCCATTTTCCAAAACGTAATCACCCCCTGCCCTTGGAGCAGAATGCCTGAGCTACTCAGCAGAGATGGAGGGATGGTAGAAGCCTCCAGTTTTATAGCAGATCATCCCCTTCCAACACTTGTGTTGTATCAGTAACAAAAATGGCCCACTGCTCATCTCTGCCATCTGGGCTTCTCCCCAGTCGCATGGGGCAACACTGAAAATATGCCCTGCCAGCAAAAATTTTATTTTAAACAATAGTTTGCACATGACTTACATTTGCTTTTCTGTGCTATTTTGGGGGACCGTTTGATTGATATACAAAGTAGATTGTATCCAGTGGGAACCATAGCCTACAGTTCACAGTGCTTCAGGTGACCTGAGTTTGAGTCTCAATCATAGTCATTTCCTGATCCCATTCCATTTCTCCTCCTGAAGTGCTTCCTATATTTCCTCTCAAAATAAAAAGTCCCAAAACATAAAAAGTAGAAATGGATCAGGGCACAACATGATAGCCTAAAACTCAAATGATCTGCATGATCACCAATTCTCAATGTGTCTGTGCACAGTTGGTACTGTAACCACTAAGCCATGGTTCTGTCATTTACTTTTTTCATCACTTGTTGGGAATCGGTCCAAAACCAATCCTCACCCACTTGGGTAAATATTTCCTTACATTGACCTGTTTGAGGGAAGACCATTCTCAACTGGCTTATTGCAAATAAATAGATGTCTTGAGAGGAACACAATGAGACAAGCCACTTTGTATCGTGGTGGGTGGAGGTTTAATGGAGGATAATCCCATTAATCCCAATGCATAGGGTGGGGGGAATGTGCTTCGCTCTCGTCACTCACCATCAGAATCAAAGCTGATCTCCGGAAGCAGTGGATGTTACGGGGATTGTCCTGCTATTATTCAAAAGTTCTGCTTGTGTTTATTACCTTTTTAATGGAGAGGGCTTGTCTGCACTTGTGAAAGACGCTGAAGCATATTTAGAATGCTTGAAGCATTGGACAGATAAGAATGTATAAAGATCAGTTTGGAGCATGTGGAAAGAGCTGGATCAGTTTTAAATGGAGAAGAAATATGGCAAGTTGGATTTTGTAAAGCACAGCTATAGAACCCTATGATTTCTGCGAATTATGAAATCCAGTCAAAAAAATAGAATTTACTGTATAAAGCGGAATGTCATGGAATTTGTCAAATTTGGGATGAATAAATAAAAAGTAGGTCACTTCATGAGCATTTTACCATTTATTTTGAGAAAAAAGATTATCATTTATACATATATATATATATTAGTGATGTGTGGATGGTGGGTATATCCGCGGGTGTTGCGGATGATCCGCGGTTTGGGTAATAAAAAAATGCATTCTGATTATTTGCGGGTGGGTCGCAGGTGGATAAGATAAATCATTAATAATGCAAATATTAACTACATTTTCTAAATAGGCTACAGAAATTGAATAAAGTATAAATTAACATATTAAAGTTATCAAACAAAACATTATTTAGTCAAGAGCAGTGAGGGATTTTCTCTGTCTTTTGTTGTTTGATTAACATTAATGACAAACGTCACAGCTTTATTAGGCTGCTGTCAGAAGACCTATTTCACGGATCCAATACTGATACACATGCGTTTTCATTCGCAACTGTTTACATTAACTTAAGACAAAACTGACAGTGCTTACGAGGATACTCGCCAGGATGGCTGTTTTGACATCATGTTGTGTGTATTTGGCCACTTAAGCGCTACAAGCTTTGCTTGTTTGATTTGGTACATGCCGCGCGTGCTCTGGATGTGACTGTGAGCGCACAGAAAAGCGCCACTGGAGAGCGTGATAACCGAATATCTTAAAAAGACAGTGATGATGCAACAATGACCGATAGACAGGCAATTGACAATTCTGTCAACTGTACCGAAACGTGAGTTAAAGTCTTGTATCGCAGCGTTCAGCTCTAGATACGCTGATGTGAAGAGAAGGTCAAAGAGAGAAGACGCGGTACAGCTGAATCACTCACACTGTTTTCAAATGACTGATTTGATCTGATGGTTTGTGTGGATTTATTTACTCATCTAACCTACACGCTATATTGAATAAATGTTTTGCAGTAATTTACTTCATTTTAAAGTTGAAAGCTGCTAGAATGAGTAATGCCATATAGCCTTTGCTCAATCCTGCACCGAAATTGAGGACCTAATTAGACATAATTATATTATACAGAGGATTGTGAAACAGATTTCCATCACTTTTCCAAAACTTTCTGGGTTTACATATTTTTTCAAAACTTTCCAGGCCTGGAAATTGCTGTTTTAAAATTCCATGACTAGTGCAGGTTTTTCATGACCATACAAACCCTGAATGTGACGATCGGGTGCGGTTATCTAAATCAGACAAAAATATAGGTGCGGGCAGATAATTGATTTGAAGCTGCGGATTCGGGTGATGTTTTAGCTCATCCGCGCATCACTAATATATATACAAACAGAAACATAAAGGTCTTCAAAGCAACCTGTCAAAATAAAAGTTCAGTTTAACTTGTTGACAGTTAGAGGAAGTGAGATCATTTTTATAACATTGTAAATATAAATATTTGGATATTTTTCTTACAAAAATGCATCGATTCGCCACAGGATGGCTTCATTCACCCCCAAAGCTGTGTGAGGCACGATTTATTATGGATGCATGCACTTTATTTGACTTCTTTTGGACTGTTGAAAAAAAACACCAACCCACTGCCATTATAAAGCTTGGAAGAGCAACGACACATTTTCATATAACTCCGATTGGAAGAAGAAAGTCCCATACATCTAGGATGCCTTGAGGGTGAGTAAAACATGGGCTAATTTTTATCTTTGGGTGAACTAACCATTTAAATTGTGTAAATTTCACGATTTAAATTAATTAGACATACTTTTTGATTAATAAAATTGTATTTAACCAAAATAAAAAGCAAAATGTACAATAAAAAAGCTGAATCCAGGAAAAATTAGACTTGAAAAAAAATTAAACTGAATTTGGGAAAACATTTAACGGATTCCATAGGGCCCTACAACTAGAACGTTGGACCCCTGGACTTTTTAAGTCACTGGTTATTTAATGTCATCCTATTGTGTTATAGCGTGTCCAATCCTAAATCTGGAGGGACACTTTCCAGCAGAGCTTAGCACCCGCACTAATTAAACACACCTGAACCAGCTAATAAAGGTCTTCAGGAGCAGTAGAACCTTTCAGGCAGGTGTGATTGAGCTAAACTCTGCTGGAAAGTGGATTTCCAGGAACAGGATTGGATGCCTCTGTGTTACATAAACATAACTTTTGTTTAGATGATCTTTGCAGGTTTTTTTCTCTAAACCATGTTCCTGAAACCTCCCAATAATGGCCATTTTGTAAGCTTTTCGTATCTGACCCAGCCATTTCAGATCTTGGGTCTCTAATAAAAGTTTGATTAGTCTTTTTTATTAAGGGAACATCCAACATGTGTCCTGTTGGGGAATGTCCAGGAACAGGGAAACCACTGCTCTGTGTCCTTGAGAGATGCACTTTCCCAATGATGTCCAATCCTGCTCCTGCAGGCCAATCGAGTGTGTTTGGGCAGATTGGAGCTAAACTCTACAGGACATTGGCCCTCCAGGAACAGGATTGTGCACCCCAATCAATAGATTTGCAGCGGTCTGTGATAACTCTAGTTGGTAGCCGCCAAAACAGATCACTGTGAGACAGCGAGAGAAAGAGTAGAGAGTGCTGGGACATGATTATAGGCCTGACAGGATATATTTCTGTTTGTCCCGTGTTTAGACACTCTTAGGAAGTCTTTGATTGTATACGGGTTCAGATCTCCTTACCGTTGTGACCGTACACTAGCACTAGCTCCAGGCAGACTGCTGTGGACGGAGAGGGTAATAGGTACATGTGTGTGTGTGTGTGTGTTTGAGAGTGTGTAAAGGGTTAGAACACCACCAAACCGTCCAACTTCCCCATTCAGGGCAGGACAACGCCCTGCTGTTTGTTTTCTTCTGCTGTATTTTACTCCGCGGCTTTTTCTTCCTCTTCTGGTTTTACGGGGGGGTTCTGTTCTTTATAGACACCCCCCCTCTTCTGCTCTCTACCCTCCAGTCAGACAGGTTTGAGCATAGAGCGAGCGAGAGAAAGGAGAGAAGAGGAAGAAGTGAGCTGTTTGGACAAATGGACGCCCCGGGCAGGATGTGGAGGTTCGCTGCCCTCTGGGTGTGTCGGATTGGCCCTGCTACACAGACACACACACACAACCGGCGTGGGAGGGCAAAATCTCCCTTCCTCACACACACTCATTCTTCAACCCCACACCCTCTCCAGCTCCTCTCGATCCTCCACCCATTGTCCTCCCCTCACCTCCTCCCTGTGGCTGCACCCTACTCTCCCTCGCTCCTAAATAAGGAGAGGTTTAGGGGAGAGGGTGTTAAAGGTGCAAGGGGAAATTCCTATGTGTGCATGTGAAAGTGGGCAATGGCTGATACATGAACTGTAGCCAAAGCACCACAACTGCATGTGCGCTAAAGATGACGATGTGTGTTGCAAGATGTGTTATATGCGTGTCGTATGTGCCAATAGAAACAGGTGTGATAGTGGAGTATTTGTGTGGGAGGGGCAACTATATATAGTCACACAAATGTGTCCCTACAACCCTAAATAAATGGGTGTGCTTTAAATGTTTAATGGGTCATATACAATATGTTTTTATTATACAATTATTGTTACTTTTTTACTACTACTGTAATTCAAATGACAAAAAAGTGTCCTTTAGAAGCAGCTTTCTCTATAAAAGTGATAGATTACCCAAAAATGAAAATTCTGTCATTAATTACTCACCCTCATGTCGTTCTAAAACTGTGAGACCTTCATTCATCTCCGGAGCACCAATTAAGATATTTTTGATGAAATTCGAGAACTATCTGGCCCTGCATAGACAACAATGCAACTTGAACCATGTTCAAGGCCTAGAAAGGTAGCAAGGGCATCGTTAAAATAGTCCATGTGACATCAGTGGTTCAACTGTAATTTTATGAAGCTATGAGAATACTTTTGGTTTTATTTTTGCACAAAAAATATTCTCGTAGCTTCATAAAATTATGGTTGAGCCACTGATATCACATGGACTATTTTACAGTTTGCTTTATGTAAACACAGGTGAAGTCTACAGTATGTCCTTGTGTAGATATCTAGGTAAATGCGTGTGCGTGCGTGCGTGTGTGTGCGTGCGTGCGTGCGTGTGTGTCTGTAAAGGGGTGTTAGTATTAATGCATGGAGGATACAAATCTCTTGCATGTCCCCAATTTTGCCCCATCAATTCAGTGTGTCACTTCTGTTTTCTTTCAAATAATGGACTGCAGCGACTCTGTGTGTGTGTGTGTGTGTTATGGAATGCCCTTGAAGAGATGCAGTATATTTGGGCGTGAGCTTCACACCGTCAGAAGCATTCCATGGCTTCTGTTTCATGCCCAGCAACACACACACACACACACACACACACACACACACACTCAAACTCGGGCACACATAAGCAGCATTGTGGTTTTCTTTGTAAATACTCTTGTACAGAAGTGGATTTTTTGGACCAGCTCACTCAGTGACAGCGGTGTGAAGTTGAAGGCTCCCTTTTCTGAAAAAATGGCAGGAAGCCGGCAGACCCCCCACCACACATTTCTCTCTCAGAGGTATTATGTGAGGTGAGAGAGGTGTCACCGTCCCTCTCCTGAGGCGATCAGTATGGAGGGTCTGGGCTCATCACCAGCTCCAAACAATCAGGACCTCTCGGCAGGAGCTGCACACACACAAACACACCCCTTTCCACCAAAACAGTGCTGGAGCCAGGCCGGGGGAGCTAAGGACCACTCTCACAACACAAGCAGCTTATCTGTCCAGAGACGTAACTGAGTATGTTACTCAATTACTTTTTTTAACTAGTGTTAAGAACATAGTTGAATATATTTCTTCAACACTGCAAGATGGAAGAAACTTAACACATGCTTTTTTAATTCACAGCAATCAACTCACTCACAAAATTTGCAAATGTGAAAACACACACACACACACACATTTCATACAAAGGAAGTAAATAAAGTGCAAACAAAATAAAATTAGAGTCTGTTGCATTGAGCACTTTGAGCACACCAATAAATAGATATGAATCGCTTATTTTTTACACATAATTAAATATGTAAGACAGAAGTGACAACAGATTGAACAAACTAGCACAGCTATAAAGGAATTCAGTTGCCTGCATTAGCAGTCAGTTATACAGTTTCATTATAAAACTTAGTGTCATTCTACAACAACATGTAGAATCCCATGACTGACCAATCAGAATTGAGTATTTCAGAGGGCAGTGCACTATAGGAACAGGATTAAGATATCCTGATGTGTCTCTCGATTCTGTTTGGCTTTGTAAAAGAATTCACCACAACCTTGAAGCAGTCTCACTTCAAGGTTTGTCCTCCTCTTGCCTCTAGCTCATTCTCATACTCTTACCCCAAATCCTCCATTTTCTTTTTTTTTCTGTTGGCACAATTATGGAGAAAAACGTGCAGAAGGAGGAGGATTTGAAAAGAAAGAAGTGGGGGAAAAGGGAGGAGGAAAGTAGGCGAGAAAGAGAGATAAAGTTGGGACACACCGGCCCCTCTCTCTCTGATAACTGGCTCCAGAGCCTGTGGGGGTTAGGGATTCCTGTCTGCACTATCGGGCAAACACACACACAGACACACACACACACACACACACACACACACACACACACACACACACACACACACACACACACACACACACACACACACACACTCAGATCCACCCGTGCTGCATTCCTGAGACCGCATGAGGAAGCGGCCGTTAGTGTACTCCCAAACAGTCCATTTCGTTCCCCCTCTCGCTCCACATCCATCCTCTCTATCCCTCTATTTTTCCACCACTTCCAGCCTCAATTCCTTCTCTTCTGAGGAATTACAACTATGAGGTCAATTATGTCTCTTTCCTTCATTTGGTATTTTCCTCATCTTAACCGCTTCTCTCCTCATCATCTTTCTAACCTCTGGTCCCCTCTGTGTCTTTCCATCTCCTCTATACTTTCCTTCTCTTTTTCTCCTGTTCATTAACAAAATCTAGTTAGCCTTCATATTTGGCAGTTTTAAAGCCTGCTCCAGAAGTTAATCACTGACATTAGAGCTTGCTAATATTAAAATCTAGCGGTATTTATTGGTCAGGGTAGATGCCACACTTAATTGAACTTGAATGAAAAGAATAATTTACCCACAAGTTAGAATCGTGTCATCATTTACTTCATGTTCGCTCATGTCATTCCAAACCTGTATGAGTTTCTTTCTTATGTTGAACATAAAATAAGATTTTTGAAGAATGCTGGTAATCAAACCATAGTATTTATTTCCCTACTATGAAAGTCAATGGGAACCAACATATCCTATTTCTTCAAATATCATTTTGTGTTCAACATAAGAAAGAAACTGGTGAACGACATGAGGGTGAGTAAATGATGACAACATTTTCATTTTTGGGTGAACTATTCCTTTAAGTATAGACATGAATCCTCAATTAACTAAATTAAATATGGTGTTGTATCGCTCATTTCCTTCAGAATAAAACTGAAGTTGCGATGTGACATAGCACGATTATCAAAATCTCAAGGGCTGCTATTTGTATAAAAATATGTCTCCGAGCGACTTGAGTAATAGTAAATACTGCTTCTCAAACTCATCTCTGCAACTCCTCTGAGTTTATTTCACTTATACTTGTAATGAGAAGCGCCAAGAAGTTTCCTGTGGTTTTGAGCTCAAATTAAAAATTTGATGGTCTGAAAATTAAGATATAAATAAATCTAAATCTATCTATCTACATATATATATATATATATATATATGATAATGCTATCTATATATAATGTAATGTATGTACACAGTGCATATCTAAATATATAATAAAATAAATTTACATTTTACAATAATTATTACAATAATAATGTTGGTTATTTTGTTTAATACATTTGTTTGGTAGTAATAATCATGAAATTAATAAAAATATTGATGTATAATCATAAAATGTTTGGCCAAAGTTTGCAGCCCTATAAAACAAGCATTGTATTTTAATTGTATTTTTTGCACAATTTCTTTAGTTTAAATTGCAATCAAAGTTAGCCCTAGCCGTTGCCTGTGTGGAGAGCTGCCAGCACAGCAGCTCAATAGACTGGAACAGAGCTATTGTCATGCATTTTCACTCATCCATGCTTTCTAGCTCAGCTCTCTCCGCTCATGCCCCAGTCGCGTTCTGTCATTAGCTCTGATGCGTTCTGATGAGGGTTCACAGAGAGAGTGTGTAAAACTGTGTGCCGTGTTACCCACATGTCAACTGGGCCAGCTCTGTGGCCCCCACCACAAGTGGAAGAGGAAGTGACACGTCAGCTAGCTTAAATAAGACCCCGATTCTCTAACTCTGTCCGTCATACTCTAGAGGAGGGCATGATTCTGCTCATTTGATCACATGCAATTAATTTCAATGACCCAACTCTCCTCTGACGAGAGGGAATAAGACACTTCCGTTTCACTTTCTTCCCCTCTCTCTTCTCTTTCCCACTCTTGCCCCTCCTGAAAACCTCCTTATTGTTCCATTTTAGATCGGTGCGTCAGTCACAGTAACCTTGTACAGAGTTATATTAAGATTCCAGCAGATCACACACTATCCTGCGTCTCTCATTGTACTAATGAACTCTTCTGCTTACTGAAGAACTGTCTTGATATGTAGAACATCTACATGAGATGTTGTTGCATGGAGCTCCAGTGACTCTGCGTGGCAGATGCGCACATTTTGCACGAAGGTTGTATGACGTATTTTGACAGTGGCAGGATTATCTGTTCTCTCAGGTCCCCTATAAAGTTATAAAGATTTCTGCATCAAAAACATCACAATTTAGATATAATAGGCTATTTTCTCTCCTGTTTTTAACCTCTTTGAATATGTGTAGAGGATTGTAGACTCGGAAGTAAACAACGCCCACTGCTATGATTGCCTAACACTTGTGTATGTTTGACAACATATCAAACGATCTGTAAAAGACAAAGCTATTGTGACCATACTGTAAAAATACTCTGTAACTGTACAGTTACATACCATAATTTAATTAACTGATATAATGTTAATATACCAACCCACTGAAGTACTGAAATCTATTCTGTAACTTTGTAATACACTGATAACCACCAAAAGCAGGTGGTGATGAGAAAGTCACATGATGAACCAAAGCGCATCACAAACCATTTAAATATTAACATATATATCGAAGGTGCACAG
Source organism: Gymnocypris eckloni scoliostomus (assembly GCA_027564155.1). Classification (NCBI taxonomy): domain Eukaryota; kingdom Metazoa; phylum Chordata; class Actinopteri; order Cypriniformes; family Cyprinidae; genus Gymnocypris; species Gymnocypris eckloni. Next base: position 62,082,141 of record CM050412.1, on the reverse strand, counting down.
TCATTCACACAAACACTAAACACCATCACACATGAAACTGAAATATTGCAATAAACATTCATTTAACAACATTAGGTGTAACATACGACCCTAATGTACAAATACTGATGAGAAAAAACAAGAAACATAGTTATTTAAAAAAAACTCTAATTTGAAATGTAGTGCAGGGAATTCTGGGAATGTCAATTTACGATGATTCCCTGTATATTATATGCTCTTTTTCCCTTCCAAGAACGGTATACTACTATAAAATTACATGTAATGTCCAATATAGTTTAATAAAGTTGATTCACTCTTTCCTAACGTTGGGATCAGAAGGAAGGCAGTGCAAAGACTGTAATTCCACAACTTGGCACTTGTTGTATTCAGCATCTTTATCATTTAGGTTTTTTCGTAGACCTGCGTTTGCCTCTTGTCATTTACACTACATGCATAAATCGGTGGGCAGGGCTACACAGGCAGCGATGTAGAAGCAGGCGTTGATCTTCTTTTGCTGAGTGACTGAGATGGTGTATATTATAGAGTGGTACAGTCCACACGCTGTCGTTTTGGCAGACTGGCTTCAATATAAGCTGTTTTTATACTAACGAGAAAGATTTGAGTTCTGAGACTTACAGGATGTTTTTATAATACAATGACCTCTTATTTGTCAAAAGGACATTTTGGTTTCTCAGGTCATGACTCCTTTAAGATTTCGAGATCACGTGCAGTCCCATCATCTCTCATTATAAATTGTTGGCTCTCGCATTCACTTCCACTGTGTCGAGTTGAAATGTAGATCCCTCTACATGAGATCCTGTTGCCATGGAGCTTCATTGACCATGTGGAGCAGCAGACTGCATGTCAGTCACATGGTGTCAAAGTTGTATGGTGTGACAGCTGCAGAATAACCTGAGGAACAAGGAATTTGTGCATTAATGACCATTCAATACAATCATTTCTAATGGTTTTATTAAAACATTGAGTGGCTTTTGACCCGGTTGACACTGCTGATGGCGAGGTTTGAGTTTTTTTTTTTTGAATCGTATCGTGTGTCAGATAATCTGACATTAAGTACTCTATCTGATTGTCTTATCCACCTGAAGACCTGGCGTCTCTCTCCTGCTCATTTCTCCTCAGGCTTTCCATTTGGCCTCATAGCTGGAGTCTGTCTACAATCTTATGGCAGACCTTTACGTCTTAATTCTCACTCAGTCGCGCTCTGAGCTTATTCTTCTGGCTCCTGTGTTCTTCTTCTCCCAAGACAGAAGTTACCAAGGATACGGCCATACAGCCAAGCTTGATACAGTTCATGATGAGTCAGAAATACAGTAAACATGGGACGGGACACATACACATGTAGGCCCAGTTTACACATATTATTAAAGTCGAAAGTTGTCATTTGCAGTCTGTTTTGCTTATGTAATTTTACATGTTTCGGAGTTAGGATACTGAATGAGAAAAAATGTTGGGCATGACCAGAATGCGTTAACATTTCGCCCAGAACAGATGTTAATACAGGTATAAACAGGTTCAGTCAGCTTCATTGCTTTTATGATCACATACTATTTTATTTATTTTTATTTATGAGATCTTTGCCACTTTTTTTGTCAAGGACAGATGAGATAATGGGAAACTACTGGGGGGAAAATTGAGGTTGGGAAATGACTAAAGCCACAATCAAACTCTGGAATTGCCTGCACAGAAATGCACCGCCAAGCCGTGTCTCCATTACTGTCAAATTTACAGTAATTTGACCTCATTCAAAGTGTATATCAGCAGACATTCCTCAAAGGTACAACACACTCCAGCGTCTATCAGCTGTATGGAAACTTTCTGTATGAAAAATGTTTGTAATGTGTATGTTCAAGGTCCAAAATTAACAGTTGCTAAGTGCCAAATGTGAGTCAAATTGCCTTTGGCGAGTAAATAAATTGGAGTAACTCCATTTGGCTGGCAACTTTATAAGGATTTGCAACAATACGTGGCTTAAATTGAACTGTAAGAAAGATAGTCTGACTTTTCACTGATGTAAGAGACTTAGCAAAAAGTAAAAATGTATCAGGTTTATCCAGTGTGGTCCCACATACTGTTTGTGCAACATTCCTCCCATTAAGCCACGCATATATTAGGTGGGAAACCATGATGCATCTTCATGTTTTATGCAGTTTCAGAGAGACTGAGACTCATCTCATATTTGATGCTGTGAATGACCTGTGTTATTTGTCACAAATATATAAGGGAGAAAAAAATATTTATACTATGTCTACACCAGACATGACCGGCGCGACAAAATACTATAGAACTCATTATAATCAATGATGCTGGATGCGGCTCGGCACAGTGCGACACAACAAATCCCCGTCAATAAACCGCTGCTGCGTTCTATTTATGACGTATTGACACAAATTTAGTGTAGACAGACTTTAATGGTTGTGGCGCGGTGCAACACGGCAATTGTCGTGTCCGGTGTAGAAACGGTGTTAATATTCCATTATACAACAGTTAGTTCCGGTCCTTGAATCTAAATTGAATATAATAGTCAAACAACTCTGGGGCTTTTTAGTGTTTGCATGGCTCTGTGTTCACATGTTTCAGACTGTCAGTGTATTTATTAGTGAATTTTACAGTGACTGTTTCTGCAGTTTGCAACGTTACAACAGTGGGAGCCCTTTTTATGAGTGAGTCGATCATTCATTAAACTGATTTGTGGAAAAACACATTTTTATTCAGGAACAAAAGAAGTGATTTTCTTTAAAAGTGAGTCATTGAATCATTCACTCAACAAATCAGGCTTAAAAACATTGATATGAATATTCTTACTTCCCTACTATATAGTAGGCGAAAAACAGAATGAGAAATGAGTAGCATGCTCAATTTCATAGTATTCATAAAACAGTAAGCAAAACTTAGCTGGATGACCTAGTAATTCTGACAAGATTCTGAAGTGTGCATCTGAAAAACACATGCGGCCACAGAAAAGTTGTGAATGGCAGTGAAGTGACACAACTGATGGTAGTAGGCAACATGACAGTTACAACTTTAAGAATGTAGTATGTCCTGATTACACTCATACCATACACATTCGTATATATAAGAACATATGGAGAGTTTTTATGGAGATTCATATGGAGAGCAATAAAAAAAGGTAAAATCATGTTTTTTTCATTGTGCATTCCAGTTGATCTCAATCAAACTGCAGTTGGGTTATTTTGATTATATTAAAAATAAGAACAACAAAAAATACTAACAGCTTACTTACTAACTGAAAATGTAAAAAAAATGGAGTAATCTGTTTTTACAAATAGACTTTTCATATACAGAACATGCTTTTAGTGATTGTTGGGCAGTTACTAAATTAAAATACGTATCTACTCAGAGAGTATGCGATTTTGGATAAGTGAGTCATTCACTGAAAAACACTGATTCATGAGTGAACCATTGATGAGTGAATCATTGAGTCATTTACTGAAATGATTTGATCAAAAACACCACGACTGTGTTGCTCAAAGTTACAAAGGGTAATTCTGTGTTGGTTTGCTTGGTACTTTTTGATTGGCGGAGTAAAAATGAACAAAGTTACTCTCAATATTGACTCTAAAATGAAATTACTGAATATTATATTCTTATTTAACTGTAGTATTAAAAAGCATGGCTGTGATTGTGCTAATATTCAGACCAACAACAGTTTTGCTCATGTGATTTAACATGATTGACTGTCTTTACAAGTGAATCATTGAGTCATCACTCAACCAATTTGTTCAAAAACACTGTCTGCATCTGAATATCCCTGTTTTATTATATGCAAATTCACAGTATTCATAATACAGTGGGCCAAAAGTACCCAGATGAACTATTGCTTAGGTAGAGATTCTTAAGTGTGCATTCAGTGGATACATCCCATAAGACTGTGGGAGAGGATTTGTGAATGGCAGTAAATTGACACAGCTGACACTAGTAGGTCACATAACAATGACAACATGCAGTGATGCATTTTTAATAAAGCAATCGTGAAGAACTATTCAGAACAATTCACCACGAGGTTCATGTTAGACCATGTCTTTGTGTGTTTGGACATCTAAAAAGGGCCGGTCCTGTTGCCTGCTCTTTAAACCCTGATTTCTGGCCTGTGCTCTGGATTTAGCGTCGGTCGCACCCTCCCCAGAGTCGTGCTTTTAGCACAAAGCCCTGCGTGTTTGCTTCCCCTCTCCACCCAGCATTCCATTTTCCCCAAGATCTCCTCTCTCCCACTCTCTCCGGCCCTCCCTTTCTCTCTCCGTCTGTCTTTCTCTGTCTCTTACGCCCTCTCTCTTTCTGCCACTCGCACTGTCTGCCACTTTGTGCTCCCTCTCTCTCTCTGCTTTGCTAAGCTGCATTAACTCCCCAGATTACCTTGAGCCCTACAATCCTCCACTCGCCCTCCACCTCCACCCCTGCTCACGCTCACCCTCTCGTCCTCTCCGTCGCCCACTCAACTCCATCATTACCCACACTTCTCCTCTAGTCTTTCTCCCTCCTTTCTAGCCTTCAGGGTTTGTTTGATTTATTCTTCATCTATCTATCTATCTCTCTCCTCTGAGGTTATGGCCCGACTAGTCCCTAAAAAACAACAGCAAGAGAAAGAGAGAGCTAGAGAGAGAGAAATAACAACCTCTCTTTTACTTTCCATCATGCCTCCTCTTTCTTCGTTTTTTTTCCCCTTTCATCCCACTCTCCCACACTGCTTTTAAATTGCCTCTGAATTCTTCGGCTTTTTTAGTGCCTCCCTCCCTCCATTCCTTGGAAATTACTTTTTACCCTTTCAAACTCCAAGCACGCTGAGGAAGCAGGCCTGACCTTCCCCTCCCTAGCATAAGCCCGCCGGACACATGAGTGGCATGTGTATGTTTATATACATGTGTGTTCGCTGTCCCAAGGGGGCTGTTTATCATGGCTAATGAGTGTGTCTGATGTGACGATGTAGTAGATAAGAGTTAAACACGACAGCTTAAACAGCTCTGTGTCTTATCACCAAACAGAAACAAACTCCACGCTGTGTGTGTGCAAACCTGATCTCTGTGCGAGATGGGAGAGCATCCAGGGACACCTCGAAACCGGCTGAAACAAAAGACAGTGTTGAGTTCCAGCCGGGGAGGGTCGTAATCGCCACAGCAGCTGGAACAGAGGGTCACTGGGTCAAACCCTGTCAGCTGACCCTTTTCTCTTGGCCTTTCTGTGTTATTCTCTCGTTTATTGTGCTTTAATAGACATTCGCCCAACCCCATCCCCTCCAATAACCATTAACAGGCACAGATCACACACTCTCCATGCTCACAAAAAGCTCTTTCAGAGACGAAGCCTGCATTCAATGCCGCACCACAAGGTCTTACATTCGCCACTACGTGTGTGCTCGTTCGTGTTCCTGAATGCATATTTTCTCATGTCGAGAGTTAACGTTCTAGCGCGATAAACAGATACGTTCGAACCAGTGGACGCCCACGCGCAGACGCACACACAATCACGCACGGACACAAAGCCAACACCGTGGGTCCGCCTATTTGTGTCTACTCTTAAAAGGGTGTTTTATTTAGCATAAATGTTGAAGCCAAGAGTGCCTGGCTGCCATGGTAACCACATTAAACTGAGATTCCCTTTGCAAGAAAGAATCAAACTGATTCAGCCGTTCTCTTATGAGGGAACAGGGGACAATACGCCATTATTCCCACTGTAATCTCACTCGGTGTGACACAACACTTCAATCAGTGCCCATTAAAGCTTTCGGATTACACACGTGAACAAAGATTCCACAAGCGTTTCTCATTCACCTAAGCTGCTATCTAAAACAAAGGTGTAACAATGCCTCCTGTATCCGGACGCACGTCTCGAGTGGGACGTAATCACGGCAATGTTAGGAAATGCATTTCGAATGATGTGCATTGAATGAAATCGTATTTCAAATATTGGCGTTCATTGATAGTATGTTATGCTGTGTAGTATATAGTGAATAGCTAGTGCTTTCAGTGAATACCTGAAGGCTCTCTTAAGGCTCTTTGCAAAGATATTTGCACCGATTTGCCGTCTAGAAGAGTCGATGCTAGTTGCTGAAAGTCAGTCTGCAAAATTGGGCAGTCGAAGTTGACAGATTGCACAGAAATCACGTAGTGTGTCATAGGCACAGATTTTTTGCCTTCAGAATTTCAGTCCATCGAGTCAGAGGATATCAAATATGATTTTAGAATGCATATTATTTTTAGTTGTCATCTTATTGTAGAGCTTGTTGTTTTCGAACAACTTGAAAATCTAGTAGAGAGTGATCCTTTATATGATATCCAGTTTTTCTCTCTAACCATTTACAAAGTCGGCAAGTGTATGATTCCTGTAGTGTATTCAAATCTGTTCAAGTTTTTAAAAGTTCTATATTTCAGCCTTTACAGGCTTTTTATACAGTGAGTGTCTATAAACCTATTAGTTTTTCGTGTTCTGTTTAGAATCAGAATAAGTGATGCCTGATGAGGTTACTCTTTTGGGGTATTTCTTTTCCATGAATTGGCCAAACGGGTTAGTAAAACTCAGTTCATGTTTCTCTCATGCACTGAATCACTTGAAACTGATTCTCAAGCAGTAAAACGGCCAACTTCAGAGTATTGAGAAGGAAAAGAGTTGTGATGAAGTGGAGTATTTATCTTCAATCATTTAAATCAAACATGCAAAAGCCCAGTGTCTTTTACCAGCCACACTTGTATTCAGCATTCAACACTTGCATCTGCAATTGTCCTTAACTACTGTAGGCATTTTCTGACTAAAGTATAAAAACACTTAAGAAAGAAGAAAACAAAATACTGAAGACTAGAGCAATGGTTGATGAAAATTCAGCTTTGATATCAAGGGAATTAATTATATTTAAAATATTTAAATAGAAAACACATGTTAATCAAATAAATCCAGCCTTGGTGAGCATAAGACAAAAAAAAAACATTTGAAGAGAAATATATCCAATTAATTTCAAATCAAATTTTAGGGCGTTTCACTGATCCCCTTGATCCCTCTCGCACCCCCTGGAGGTCCTCGGTCTCTTTTGAAACCCACTGCTTTGGAGATACTTTTGCATATACACCTTTGTACTTGTTTGGCAGTTTGTGCACTTTACACATGCTAAGTTGGTACTTTTTAAATGTTTAATTCTGTTATGCATGTTTATGACCCAGCTTTGGCTAGTGGTGCCAGATGAATCAGAACTGGCTCAGCTCATGCTGCATTTGTTCCTATAGGTTTCTATATGTGTTTGTAAACCTTCTGTGCCTGAATTGCCTGTTGATGCTGGTATATGAGACTGTATCATCTTGAAAACTCGTACACAGACCCCTGCGTTGTCTGTAGGCTGTTTCGGTTTCCTTACGCATTAGTGCAGAGTGTGTTTGTACATTTAGATGTGTATCACAGCGGGCTCATAACGGCTCTGGGAACGATCCCTCCTTTATCTCGTGTTGAGTGGGACGTACTGAACGGTGAGATATTATAGAGCGCGACGGATTGGAATATGCAGTGTTTAAAATAACGGAATGCATCAGTATTCTGTTGGCTGTAATGTGTTTGTGTTGGGCGAGAGGTCGGGCAGGTGTGTAGGGGGAGAAATCGGGGTCAAAGGGGCGATTTGCTCCTCTCTTCATTGTGGGCGTCAGGTCTTGGGGCATTTGGGAGCAGCGGATTGGATCCATTTTATTGATTGACTCCTGTGGCCCCGGCCCACAGATGAAGGATGATCTTATCTAATGAATTCCCGCTTCCCATCTCCCCACTCCCCCAACTTAATTAACTCTGCCTGTGTGTGTGTGTGTGTGTGTGTGTGTGTGTGTGTGTGAGTGTGTGACCTGTCCACTCTGCTCATTTCTTTCTCCTGCTTATACTTTTTTCACTTTTCTGCTCACATGTCAACAATGTTTCTTTCCCATCTACAACTAGACTATTATAATTGCAATTTAAGCCATGCATATCTTGCAGTTCCTAATAAATATACCCAGTCAAACTTCATTTTATTACTTGCTAAGTGTGTATAGCGCTGAGTAAGTGTTCATTTTTTTAACCTTACTGCAAGATTGGCATTGTTTGAGTAGACTGTTGCTTTTACAGGTTCATTTGACTATTCAAACCCAAATTTCCCTCCTGAGCACCAAGGCTCAATGTGTCCAGATCATGCATGTTAACCACTAAGCCACAGGTCCAAAATTATGCTTTTGATTTATTACTATTTTTTTTTTAAATGTTGTCACATTTACACACTCAAACTCTTGCACACACACACACACACACACATACACACACACACACACACACACACACACACACTCTCTCTCTTTGGCTGATTTTATGATTGTTTCTAAAGCTCTGGGAAGTTGAGGGCCAGTCGCTGCAGCCATTTACACACTTCTCCTCTCACAGACATACACACACCTCTCTGAATTGCGTTTAATCCGCTGGTTTTAGTGGAATATTCCCCTGTGGCAATTGAGCTACACACAAGCAGACAGATATTCATGAACACACATTCAACATTTTTTAAAGAAAGAATTACACAGAATCCATGAATGAAAAACATTTACATAAATTATGCATTACACAAATTCAAATTGAGAAATTATGAAATCATGTCGAAATCATCTTGTTTTTAGTGGCGGACATCTCCCTCTCTCTTTTTCTCTCTCTATCTGTTTCTCTCTCACCTCCACTTTTCTACTTCCTCTCTCATTTCTACATCTTCCACATCCTCCCTCCTATTCTGTTTCACAATTACTTCTTTCGGCACCCGAACAGTGAGAATAAGACATGCTCTATCTCTATGGACTTGCAGCATAGTGGTATTCTGAAATGACTGCCACATTGCCAGGTCCAATCTGATTGGCTGGCTGCTATGTAACTTCTGTGAGTCAGAGAGCACCAGTCCACCATGAGACAAAGTCATGTTTGCAAGTCACAAAGTTTGCCAGGTTAGTGGTTTCATATGGTAGAGCTAGATATTCAAGTTTTTGCATAGTGGCAAGTTAAATAGATATTCCATAAAGTCAGTTGTGGACCAACACTTGTGCAATTTTTCAAGACTCTTTTCCTCTCCAATTTAGTTTTTTCTATCAACTTGGGATGGTAACAATGATATGTTAGATAAACTCACCCTTAAATAACATTAAAAACAAAACTAATTGTGTTTGGTTGCCCTACATATTGGTCAGACCAGACCAGTTCCTGTCTAAATGGGCGGTTCTTGGCCAGAATAAACTCTAAAGTGGATCAGGCTGTATGGTTTTATGATTAACATGCATTTAATTTTAATTTTTAATTTAAAAATAATTTAGAATCGAAAATGTCAGGGTGATTTAACTGATATCATAATGGGGAAAAACCTCATTAAAGGAATCAAATTCTTGAAATGAAAACCTGAAGTAATTTTCCATTTATTATTATTTCTTAAAATAAGCTATATTAAGAAACTGCTTCACTGCTTATTAATATTTGGGGGGGGAGACATAGAGGGGCCTTGTGGAGACCCTTAAGATTGTGTCAATAAGTCCTTTTTGAACTTATTATAACATAAGATACGTTTAGGATATAAATGTCATTACGGTTCAAATCCCATCACAAACTTTGAATATTTATAAATTCATTACATTCATAAAAAAAAAAATGTTTTATCTACTCACATATATTGTGTGAGGAGAATGTTATTTCTGTTTACTTGATGGTTACACATGACAGTTTTTCCGTTGTTGAAAATAGTGTATACAACACAAATACAAACAGTACATTACTAAGAACTCAGCACAATCTGACTTCAAATATTACTTTCTTTAATTTATCTTGAACACTCTATTGAACACATTCTATTTATCACCGACCTTCATGCTAACAAAAGTCTAGCTTGGCAAGACCACTAAGGTAAATATTGGAAACTACAGTATCTGCTTAAACAGCACTTATTTTCCAACAGTAAAATATTATTCTTTGCATCTTTGCTTGTTTATGAAAATGTTACAGTAACCAGAGTAGGTTTGAATGATGGAGACTCGGTCCTTCATGAGTGACCTTCTTTTGAACTCCAGGCTGTGGACACCAGAAGAGAAGATAAGATCTTTACGGGGTCAGTGCTTCATGAGCGTCTCTCTCTCTCTCTCTCTCTCTCTCTCTCTCTCTCACACACACACACACACACACACACACACACACACACACACACACACAGACCGTCTCTCTCTCTCTCTCTCTCTCTCTCACTGGAAATGAGCCGAATCCTCCTCTCTAAAACTCAAAGTTGATGAAGTTGCCGTGCTTGTCATTGGGAGGCCCTCAGTTACAGTTACAGTAAAGTTACAGTGTGTGTGTGTGTGTGTGTGTGTGTGTGTGTGTGTGTGTGTGTGTGTGTTGAGGAGGGGTTTTAACACTCATTATGTTTCATCCCCTTACACCGTCTCCATTTCTCTGTCTGTTCATCCAGACCCCAGAGAATACTGTGTAAACACAATACACGCTTCAGAGCGCGAGAGAGTAAATGTGTATTTTCTGCAAGCATGCTGTCCTAATGTAAGGTGTAATTAAGTGGTGTGAAGTATGGCAGGTTGTGGGCGGGTCTTGCGGTGCCATGACTGAAGCGGTTGGTCGGCTGGGCTGTCGTTCATGCTGCTTTGAGGCTTCCTGTGATCTGAGCTTCACTGACAGCTGTTTTGAAATGCTCTTCTCCTTTAGGCTGTCAGTTTAGTCTAAACAAGCCTCTCTGGCTCTCTCCTGGTAAATCTGTTTTGTTGCTGTTGTTTTTGTTTTGTGTCTTGACACTTTTTTTACTGTTGTTCTTCCAGTTTGGACTTCTTACATCCAAGCAGTCGTCCTTGTCTTTGACAGGAGAAGTGTGTATGTGTGTGTTTTGGCAGCCTCCTCTATGTTGCATGATTTGACAGTAGTAATGAATAGGGAAGTAAAGATTCACTTTGATTTTTTACCCTATGTTTAAAAAGTTTGAACAGCAGGGATGAAATAGTTTTCTTTGTTTGATGGTTTATTTATTAGTTGTCTTTTTTATTCAGGCTGGAATTCAGTTTAGTTCTGTTTTGCAATTTGATTCCTATTTTGATTCCGTTTTATTATGATTCATTTGGGGATATTTCAAGTTTAACATTGTAATGTATTTGGAGGAGGGACAGATAGTAGCTTCAATGTATGATACAAATCAGAGTGAATCTGATTATCAAAATAAAAAGTGTGCCGAACTTAGTTCTATGCATTGGTTCTTGATTGTGAGGCTGCAGCCAATTGTAAGAAAGGTGCTGGTTTTATGTGGACTTAGAGTAGATTAACGTCGGTGGACTTGAACTTGACAAATGGTGTATATTATGGACATCTTTTCTCTGTTGAAACGAGATACCTTCTGATGTTCATTCATGTTTATTTCATAAACTATAACTAGTGAAGAGGAAGAGATGTGTTTGAACTGAGGCACTACAGCGATATGTCACGACACAATAAAGAGCCACAAAACAGAATCTATAGTTGAAAGTTGAGACTTTGTTTCATATGTTCTGTCTTGTCCGTCAGCGCGTTGTCAAGTTTCCTCTTTGCTCCGCGATGTATTTTTCAGCGGTGTGTTACGTGAGCTTGTCGGACATACCAACAGTAATGAAGAGGGGCGGGTCTTTGCGAAGGGTCAATTAATTGGAAAATATTAATATTTTTACACAGCCCTCATACTTAACATTTAGTCATAAAATAAGAATGTACACATTTGTAGACATAAAACACACATGCAAAGGCTCTGCTCTGGGCCTGAACCTGTTTCGTGAGTTAACTGACAAATTCCCATCTTCTAATGTGAGTGTGTGTATTTGAGAATTCATTAACATTCCTCTCTTTCCTCACAGGTGCAGACATGACGGAACCCAACATTTCCAACAGGCGCGGCGAGCGCATGGACCTCCTGGTAAAGCAGGAGGAGGCCGCAGCGGGGGACGGCGTGTTTCTGTCCGGGGAGCGGGATGAGGCCGTGGCCCAGGAGAGAGGGGGCTCGGTGGCCAACCTGCGAGCCGCCCTCATGAGCAAGAACAGCTTGTTGTCTCTGGGGGCAGAGATGCTCGGAGAGGAGAGCCAGCTTCTGTTCGACTATCTGCCCAAGGGAGGACACTCTCTATCCCGTAAGTCACACTTTGGTCCGCTGCTCTAGCTCATGGAGTTTCCAATAGAATCAAATAGGGAGTCTTAGGTTCTGATAGAATCCCACTGGGACGTAGATGTGCTCCTACTTTAATGATACATGCTGTGTGTTACATGCTATCACTGGGTCCATAAAGACTATCCTATAGTCTCTACAAACCATGAGGTCCTGTAGGGACTTTTATGTACTTGTACGTTGGGCTGTATGTTCTATTGAGTTTTTGTAGGTCTCCTACATAAACAATGCATGCGTCCACAAACCTTGGAGTTTCTTAAATAGGGACTCTAAGGCTATGGGATATTATGCTACCATTGCATGCTTGAAACCTCTCCTATAGGTTTCTGTATGTCTTTGTAAACCTCTGTGCCCCTGTGAAGTCTTTATGAGTAACGTAGCATCCTGCTGACCTACACAAACCTCTGTGTCGTCTGTAGGCTCTGATGGAATCCTATTAGTTGACCGTGTCTTAGAGACTACGTCGGTGTGGATGACTGTGTTTGAGTGAGGAATGCATTTTCTGCATAAAGGTTATAGGTTCAAATATATATGGATCCTGTAATTGGTTGTCATTTCTTTAGCGTTTTTCATGACTTTTAATCAAGGTCATGATTTCTTTTCAGTGGTTTAAAGCAGCTCTATATGTATTTTAGACTGTTTAAATTGAACAGCCATTTCATACTGTAGCTTTAAAGCTTACATGTAGTATTCGACCTTCATGTTCCATTCAGCAATTGTGCTCTAAAATTATTCATCTGAAAATCAGTTTTAAAGATATTTTAAATTGTATTAATGATAGAAAGGAAAACTTTGAAACTAAGGAAAAGGACACTTTGGAGCATCATTTTTTCCCATATTTTGTCTTTTTTTAAACAATGCAATGCCAACAATGCAAGATGATTTTATATTTAAGATTAACAAATTAATTATTTTGAGTTGTGTTATTATTCATGGATTATTATGTGTTATTATAAATTAATTATGTATTTTGATTATGTGTTATTCAACACTGGGAACACAAAAGGAATATATTTACAAAACTGCATGATGGCATATTTAGAACATTGATAATACTCACTCATACACGTGAAATTCCAGATGTTCGCGCGCGCGAGTGTGTGTGTGTGTGAATATCTTTTTTTACGATGGGACAATGGGAAAAATGATGTGACGTCTGTAGCTGTTACTTCAGTCTGCTCTTAACGACTCTAGATACATGTAAAACAGTGTGTTGAATGGCTGCAGACAGAAGGCAGTGTTGAATCTGAATGTACTCAGCTGAGAAAGAACTAGAATTTCTAGACAGTAGTTTGCCGTATTTAGATGCGTCCATACATATGTATGCCCTCAGAGTTCTTTGTTGAAGTGTGTGAGTTGAAATATTTTTGTGGTAGAATACGTCCTCCAAAAACACCAGAGCTTTTATGAATGGCACTGAATTTCATAAAAGCTTTGGGATCACCAAACCCAATTTTTGCCCACACTCAATCACTTTGTCCAAATATTGAATGTGTGTGGCTCTGTGAGTGTGTTATGTTATTTTTGGCTTATTCCTTTGTGAGTTTATGTCTCCTTCTCTCCCTTTCTTTGCCCCTCTCTCTTCCTCTGTCCTGAGTTGGTAATTGTCTCTTTTGTCTGTTTAAGTTCAGTCTTCTGAATAAGAGAGGGAGGACAACTCTGAACCACTCCTGCTCTTAAAACCCTTAAGGCAGGCTCAAGAGTGTGTGTTTGCTGAACTACATTAAGTCTTAATCGCCACTCTTGAGGATGAAACACAGTGGCTGTCACTCACGCCACAGGAGCTTTTGTCTCCCAAACTCCAGTTAAAAGACGATGTAGAGGAGCATTAATCTGATCATCTTGCTAATGTACGAATCCTGCCTTGCACCAGCACTGCCAGAATGTCTGGGACGTATATCTTTACGTCCGGCTTAAAGTCAACATGAAACACCATTCGCAACCCATTTTACCCATTGTGACATGACATATTTCAGAGTAATACAGGATGTTCAAGGATTTTGTCCTTTACAAATTGATTGGATTGTAAAAAGTGGACTTTAAATGGAAGGGTTTGTCAGTTAAGAGGTCTTGGTGACATCAGCTAAAAAAAGTAGTTTCAGAGGAAATTTTACAGAAATATTTTTTTTCTTTGGAATAACTTTGATAAATGACTCACAAATAGTTTACAAATGAATATGTCATAATTTACTAACCATCCAAACCTGAGAGACTTTGGTCCAAAGCAACATTATTCAGAGCACATACAAATGCTTCATTCGACCCACATTGTGTGTTTGTATATATTCCAAGTCTTCTGAAGTCATTTGGTAGCGTTGTGTGAGAAACAGACTGAATGTTTTGTAGTGTTCACTAAACATCTTGATCTGTTTTAGCTAATCTTGGTGCATTCATGAGAAAAGTAGCAATATTTGATTCATGACCAAGTCATTTTTGAGTCAGATTTCTCAGAATCTGTTAGAGTATAGTTCACCCTAATATGACAATTATGTCATTAATTACTCACCCTCATGTCGTTCCAAACCCATAAAACCTTTGTTTATATCTTCAGAACACAAATTAAGATATTTTTGATAAAATCCGAGAGCTTTCTGACGCTGCATAGACAGCAACGCAACTGATATGTTCAAGACCCAGAAATGTAGTAAGGACATCATTAAAATAGTCCATGTGACTATCCCTTTAATCCAGTTAACTAAATTGGTCTAAATGATTCATTCACAAAATGGACAAATCAGTTTTTTGAGTTCAAAACCAAATTTGGTCACTCCGAGCTAACTTAAAAGTTTCAGATTTTGAATAAAATGCTTTGTATGGATACATTTTATGGTGCTTTACATCCCGTATGAAGCTTTAAAGAAAGCTCCATTGGTTTGAAATTACATTAAAGAATGTAAATGATGAAAATTGTTCAATTTTGGGTGAGGTATCCCTGCAAGACAAGTATATAAAAAAATGTAAACCGATTTCATGTTGATTCTATTGGAGAGATGAAAATACATTTCTTAACATCTCAAACACAAAAAGACTTGTATTGAATCAGCACACACACACACACACATACAAGCTCTCGTTAATATGTAACTGATCATCCGATGATAGTTTGGGGTTTTGCGCCCCTCTAAAACAAACAGCGCTCGTTGAACCGCACCGTGCCGCTCTGACGGATCACTAGTCGCCATCCTCTCCCAAACTTCAAAGTAGATTTGTTGAAGTCTCTGGGAAAGGAATTGATTTGATTGAGCCGAGCGGGTCACGGCGGGTCCCCTTGCGTCCTGCAAGCTGCTGTGATTAACCCCGATAGTGTGTTATTGGCTGATCCTGGGTCAGGTTTGGTGGTGTGATTTGCTTTAGGTGTGTGTCTGTCTTCTCTACTGATCTATACACACTGACAGCAGGCTGACAACCTGTCCTCTCAGCGCTACTGCCGCAGTCTCAGGGGAAGAGAGCGTGTGTGTGTGTGTGAGAGAGTGTGTGTGTGTGTGTGTGTGTGTGTGTGTGTGTGTGTGTGTGTGTGTGTGTGTGTGTGTGTGTGTGTGTGAGTGAGTCGGTGTGTGTGTGTGTGTGAGTGAGTGGTGTGTGTGTGTGTGTGTGTGAGAGAGTGAGTCGGTGTGTGTGTGTGTGTGTGTGTGTGTGTGTGTGTTTTCATGTGTACGGATATACAAATATGCACTTTCTAGGACTCAGTGAGTTGTTCTAAAGAAAGAACCATCTACAGTACATACTTGATGTGTATAACAAACCACAGTGTAAATATCAAATGATACACAGTTAATATTACAATAATAATTCAATCACAATACTTTAATACAATACAATACAATACAGAACTTGTACAATACTGCACATAGGCTGGTATGCATATAATATATAAAGAACAAAATACGTTTGCATTTATGAATATACATGCAGTATGAATACTGTATTCTGTAACACTGAATTTGACCGTACTCATATTTGTAGATGCAAGATCACAAGTTAAATTAAGTTTAAAGTTTGGACATTTGTCTGAATTTGCCTTAAATGCTTAGGGCCAGATTTACTAAACAGTGCAAATTAGTGCGAGAGGGCAATTCCGAACAGCGCTGATGTGCCTGGACATTTCTACGGGTGATTTATTGACAACGTGCAAATTAAAGAACACAGACGAAACATCTCATTTGCATTTCAACCAAATTAGCATAATTACAAATAAGCAGAGCCAATGCTCATCAGGTGCGGGTGATCGACACAGGTCCAAAAGAGTTATAAGACATGCTCTTTGGGGTGTTAAAGTATTTAAAAGTATTTGTTTTTGGCTTTTTTGTCATTACATATTTCCATTTGTGTTATTTCATAGATTGATAACTGTTATTTTGTAATGTGGAAAAGAGTTATGAGTTGCTGTGTTCAAACTTTTGACTTGTAATACATGCTCACATATATATATTTATACTTTTTGTTGAAGTATTTATTTATCTCTTATCCTTAATCAGTTGATTTAGAGATTTTATCAAGATACAATTTATCATGAAAATATAACAGTGATGATGTGATTCCATAATTAATGTCCTCATTATTTTTTTATTCACAACTTTCTATTGTTGCTTTCATTTATATTGTTTTTCTTTGTAAATATTGCTCTCACAACTCGCCTTTTTTCTAGATAATTGCCTGTGCCAAAAATAAATATAATTCCAACTAAATGAATAAATTAAATGTATGCATGATGAGAAATATATGTAAACACATTCAGTCCTATTCAAGGTTCAAGGTTTCTTTATTTGTCACATGATAAATTATACAGGGTATAATCAAAAGTGAAATGTAGGTCAAATCAGGTCCGCTCAGTGGACAGTGCAAAGAATAAAAAATTATATAAAAGTAGAGTATTTTATTATATAAAATGCAGTAGAATAAAGAAAAGTGCAAAACAGTAAGAATAAAGAAAAGTGCAAAACAGTAAGATGTGCAAACAAGTAGGATGTGCAAAAACAGTATATGGGACTTAATAAATAGTACTATAAACAGGAGGGATGAGAGGGATGTGCAAACGGATATTTTTTTTTATTTTTTTTTTATTATTATTATTTTTGTATTAAGGGATTTAAAGCGAAGCCACAAAACATCATTACTTGACTAAATATAATTGCTTTAATTAATCAATCTATTATTTATTATTATTATAATTAATTTTAAACAGTACTTCCACAGCACTACAATTCTTAAAAAAATATATATTGGAAAAACACAAACTCAGCCCAAGCTTAGATTAGCACTCTTGATTGTAAAGCATTTCTGAAGTGTTGACATGAACCAGAGCTAATTCATTTTAAAATACCGTAGATGGGACATGCTGGAGTGCAATTTGGATGTTAGTTAGAACCAAGTAAATTCAATTGCTTTCTAAAGTGGAATTCAAATGAATGTGCTCATAATTGTGCATCTGTTGGCTATCTTTCAGCAAAAGTGAGCTGAATTTTTGGTTATTTTTGGAATGATACTTCATTAAATTGGACCTGAGCATGTGCCTTCCTGGTTGGGTGTAAATGCTTCACTAATGAAGGTAAAACTGTCCTGCAGTTCGTGCTATTTGTCAGCTTCTTTTTTTTTGCAGAAATCATAGGTCATTACACTTCTGGGTTCTAGACAGTTTCGTGAATGCTCTGCACATACTATAACATGGGTTGTATTCAAATATGCATATTTCCCTTCTATATAAGATGAAAAACAATACATTAAAAGAGTATTATGTTAGAATTCACAGTATTCATAAAATAGTCTGCAAAAAGTACCCAGATGACCTACTATTTCGACAACATTCGGAAGTACGATACTTAACTATCACATGAGGCCACGGGAGGGGATTTGTATGGGTCACATGATAATGACAACATGGTGAATGTAGTACGTCCAGATTAAACTCATACTATGCACATTCATACTACATAGAACAGAGTTATTACTTTTTCAAAATAACACCTACTTAGAGACCATGAGATTTTGAAAGCAGTTCACACAACAAATTGGTCTAAGAAGAATTTTCTTCCAAAACCACTCAAAAATATTGTTAGCTGTCAGGTATCATCATGGGAGTGTAACATATGAAAGTTTGTACCGTTTCCCATAGAAAAGACACCCTATGACACAGCAGCTGGTGGTTAACCTCAGTTGGCCAGATACCATGTGGTAGTTTCTCGACACTGGTGTATCATGAGCTATAATAGCATGACATGATTTCCTGTATCCTCCCAGCTACTCATTGTTTCTACATTCAGATGAGCATTTTCTCCCTGTAGATTCCATTAGATTGAGAAACCGACCGTAGGACATGTTACTTTATTTAGATAATTAATAGGAGAGATCTGAAAGTTAGTTTATCTTTATGCCAAAGACTGAAACAAAGCTTTTCAGGCTTGTTCTCAAACCCTGACCTGTGATCAGTCTTTAAATTTATACTGTAATGGACCATGGTTGGTGGTCATTAGGTCAAATGCAGTCCCAGATCCAATCAAACCTGCACTACATTGTTTTCACTTACCCCCGAAGAATTTTCTGAAAAGTTTTGTAACGCCATCAAAATACCTAAGTGCACTTTAGTTGGGAATTTTAGAAATGAGAGAGTGACAGTGGACTGATGGTATGATGTGAACCAATGTGAACCATACATTCAGTTTCAATTACTGTTAATTGATGTAGGGGAGTTTGCAGCACGGCTACATTTAAGCATTGCAGACTAAAGGAAGGAGAAATGAGAGGGTGATGTGTGCTAGATGGGAGTGGATGTGTAGGAGAGGAGAATTCCAGGAATCTGTTCGTGGTTGTGCGTTACAGTAGCATGTGCATCTGTCCACTTAGTGCTTAACCAGCAACTCCAACATATTCCCAACAACAGGAGTCCACAAACATTCTTGTCCAAAAAGACAAGATGAACATTCAGAAACACAGTGGCTTGAAAGAAGCTTAGTCTCGTATATACTGTCTATTCACTATTCAGTGTTCCTGTGGCTCAGTGGTAGAGCATTGCGTTAGCAGCGCAAAGGTTGTGGGTTCAATTCCCAGGGAACACACATACTGACAATAAATATGTATAGCCTGAATGCACTGTAAGTCGCTCTGGATAAAAGCGTCTGCTAAATGCATAAATGTAAATGTATTCAGATGAACTTGAATATAGTAGAAGTCTAGCATACATCTGAAAAATGAAATGTGTTTGTTATTAAATTGCAAACGTTAAATGTAAAAGAAGACATTGTGGCAGACAAGTGAATCATTGAATTGAATTTAGAAGTGAAGATGCAGTCACATTTACTGTTATTTGGGAAGTTTTGGAGGTGAAATCCAGTCATACTTTCAGCAATTTTGCATGAAGACGAAAGATTGCTAAAAAAAAGTTAGAATTAGGTTCAGTTGGTCATGTCGGTTAGCTGAGTTGAGACTCAGAAACTGCTCGTTTTCACAGTGACTACTGTCTGAAGTGTGATTCAAACATTGCTACACTATTGACAGTTTTATTCCCAGTAAAATGTCACTAATGTTACCGTACCTTAATGCAGAGCAACATCTCTATCTATTGCGTCATGTCTTGCAGCATTTCTTAGAATGCAGTGTCAAGATAAGTAGTTTGAAAAGCTTTGAAAATGCATCTTGAGGTGCAACTTGCTAAGAGAAAAATCCTTTCTGCAGAATTTCATAGAGATCATCATAAGGCATGATTATTTTATTCTAAATAATCACATTGAAATAACACATTACATTGACAGCCCTGAATTTTATACATCAAAGCTATGTGTTTCTAAACAGTAAAGACAAATCATTCCTCAAAATGTCACATTTGTCCCTCTACGTTCTATAATTGGTGTAAATATTTCACCTTTCTCTGAACCTTTGCCTCTGCTACTCTTGGTTTCTGTCATGTAGCATGGTTACGGTCTATTATGTGTATATCCTGTTTGAACTTTTGCACAGATTCTGGCAAGTAGCCTGACATGGTTTTTTAAAATAAAGAGAACGTCCGCCATCATTTAAAAGCCTTTTCTTTCCTATTTCTTTATCTCTCACTTACACGCACACACACACATGCGGCTATCCCTTGCGTGTGCACGTGGGTGGATGGAGAGGACCAAAAAAAACAGCAAGAGAGGCCAAGCCCTAACCCCACTCCGGTCTCTTCATCTCTTCCCTCCTCTCCTCTCTGGTTTTAAATGAAGGCTGTGTGTGCCCCTTGCCCCCTTCCCCTCCTCCTCCTATCTCTCTGCTGCTGTGTGGAAGATGGCCGCTGGTCTGAAAGTAGGTGGGTGAGACTCATTTCCTGTGCTCCTCAGGGCCTCGTTGCTCCAATGGCAGCAGCAGCTCCCACCATCCAGGGGCCCTGTTTGGTAGCAAACACGGGGCATCTACATCTTCTCCTCCGTCTACTCTTCCTCCTCTTCCTCTTCTACTGCCTCCTCCGCCATCTGTGCCACGGCCCCCAGGGGCCCTTGGTATGCCACAGTCTGGGGGCCCCCTAGACAAGCTCCATGCGGAACGGGCCCTGAAGGCCTCACCCACTGAGGTAAGTCCAACAAACACCCAATAGGCCACTTATCCTTCAGCTTTGTGCGTCTCTTAATATATAGCTCCTCTTTAAGAATCTGTTGGATTGTTGTGGATGATTTGGTGCGTTTTGCATTGCCTGTTCTGTTCCTGCATGTTCTCTTTTTCTGTTAATTCATGTTTCTGCATTTTCTTCCTTTCTGTGAGAAAAATAAAGGCCTGTGTACAGGGATTTCCACATATTCCAAAGATTTCAACATGTTTGGATCACTTGATAGTCACAAAATTCCCACCTGACCAGAACCAATCAAATCATTCATAACACATTTTAACATATTCCACAGAATTCTGCCAATTTTCTCCCAAAATAAGTAACAAAAAAACGTTCAGGATGTCTATCATCCTCTGTGCACCCTGTGCATTTGTCATTCTGATGAATATAATGACAACTTCCGCAGCCGAGGATCTTCTGATAAGAAGGGGATCCAGGTTGTGGTAGAAATCAATAGTGATGGACAATGCAGAGGGGCAGGGTCGGTTTCTGTTTTCTTGAGTGAGAGCAGGAAATTGCATTCTCCCCGTGTGTGCTGAGGTGGCATTTGGTTTCGCAGGACCTCCCCCCCAAGAAGTTGTACCATCTCTGTGGACAAGCCATCTGTTTGCTTAAACCATAATGTGTCACTCTTACGCAAGAGAGGGCGGACTTGGAACAAGGGGGATGGGGCGCACCTATACACGTGCATGATGCACGCATCTCAGAGCACGGGTGAAAAAACACAATCAGATGTGCAACCCTCCACCTTCCAAACAAATACACACCTCTCCTCATGGACAATACTTAATATCCTCGTGTCCCAAGAGTCTTCTCCATGTCTCCACCTGTTGGATATGCTGTTGAGAAACCCAAGCTGAATGAATAAAAATAATAGACAAACCAATAAAACTTTAGTAAATGTCAGTAAAATTAGATACATTGACTTTGTCAGACTTTTTAAGAGAATATATATTGAATTAAAGTTTTCTTACTCTACTGGATATATATATATAGACCTATATATAATATAAAAAATATTAATTTACTCCATATAAATGAATACATTATTTAGAGTTTACATTTTAGAATTCTAATATGAAATTAATTACATCAAAATTATTAATTAATTTATATTAAAAATAGAAAGTATATTGTAATAAATATGTTTTACCAATAATTAGCAAAAAATACTAATTAAAAATATATATTTTTTAAATTTTATATATTATTTCTGTTTTTAAATTCTATTTATTTTTTGCATTAAAGACCATGTCAACTTTTTTGCATGCTATCTTTTGCGTCTCATGTTTTGTTGCTTCAACTGTTTAACAGCCAACTGTTTCTTTGCTTTTCTTTTTTCTTCAAGGGTCCCGTCTATCTCTTCTGTTTCTAGTGTGTATCTTTTTGTGTTTTACCTTATGAACTTGCATGCCTTTAGGAGTACACACCTCAATACATACCTGTGTTCAGAAGTACACAAGTGTTGATGTGCATGTGTGTGTATTCTTACAGGAGGAAATGCAAGAAGAAGACAATAGTCCAAATAAAAATGCAGGTATGCGTTGCGTCTGTGATGCTGATGGCCCGCCACATGACTGCCTGTTATTTTTCACATACATAAGCCGATATCCTGCCGTTAGTTCTCACCTCTCTCTCCCTCCCTCTCCCTCTCAGGGCTGGAGCGTGTCCAGGTTCCTGTAGCGGAAGATCAGATGGTGGAGGAGAAGCATGGAGTGTGTGTGGCGGAGGTGCAGGGCGGAGGGCCGGGCTGGCGGCAGGAGCTCTCCTGCTCTCTGTGTAAGCAACTGTTTAGCAGCCTGCTTCAACTGAGACAGCACGAATACAGCCACACACTCTCGCTCATGGCCCTTTCGCTGGACTGCCTCGACCACCATCGCCCCCTAGTGGCCTCGTCTCCGCTCAACCCTCCGCCAGCACGCTACCATTGCTCGCAGTGTCCCGCCAGCTTCACCCTCAAGTCCAACGCCGACCGCCACGAGAAGACCATCCACCTCAAACGGAAGCTGATGCAGTGCATGTACTGCCTCAAGCACTTCCGCGACCGAACGGACCTGAACCGCCACCTGTCATCCGTGCATTCCAGCGAGCGCATCTACACGTGTCCCGCTTGCTCCCGAACCTTCAGCACGCAGAAAAACCTGGCCACCCACGGCAAGGTCTGCTATCAGTCAGGAATCCCGCCCACAGAGCAGCTGTGGAACCTCCACGGCTTAAAGGAAGATGACCATATCCATATAGACGACTGATTCTCCAAACCAGCAACATTTATTATACTTGATTACAAAGGGAATGTGATACAAACCTCAGGTCATCCCAAATCAAGCCGTCCCCAGCTTTTGGCCACAGCACTGTTGACATTTCTAATTTTTTTACTGTACATCTTCTTCAAATACCTAAATCGTCAGTTTTTTAATGACTACTGCATATGGCTGCTGAGGCTCAAATGCTATGCAAAATAAAAATATTGTATGTCATTTCTCTTGTCGCATATAGAGCTGTCTGCTTTGTGTACTACGCAGGATTATTCAAGGTTTTACTGAAGACTGGAGAACATGGAGATCTCGGTGCATTGGATGCCAATGCTTTTTCATTCTGGGTAGCTTCGCACCCCTCTCTTTACCAGCGAACTAATCTTATTATGCTTAGATGGACTCAGGTGCAGGGGTCTCTGTAACTCACTGAGTAGTGAATTCAGCTGTGAAACCTGTGCACAATGCTGCCCTCTGCAGGAGAATCTCTCTCTCTTGTATTCTGCACTTGAGTGTGTCAAGATGATTAGGGATGAGGAAGATTAGGGAATGTCCTAAATCTTTCAGTAAGCTATGTTGTCTTCAAGTGTGTGTGTGTGTGCGCGTGCGTGTGTGTGTGTGTGTGTGTGTGTGAGAGAGAGAGAGAGAGCATTGAATCATGTCAGTAATTAGCTCTTCTCGGCTCTCACCCATGCTGACCCTAAATCGCACTGATAAAGGAGATGTGAGAGTAAAATACGTAAATACTTTAAAATTGTGACCGGTCCTTGTGTGACCTCACACTAGACTCCAAACCTGACCGTAACAGCCACTAGAAAAGTAAGAAGATTGAAAGTGTTTCTGGACCCCTGCTCGCAGAGATGGATCTAAATTATAGTTTTGTTTTAATGTTAAATCTCATAGAGTTACCATTTTTGGGTGATTGTTGAAGATGGAAGTGTCAAAAGTTAATTAAGATATTTTCTTTTAATCTTGAAAGTTACCTGTCATTGAGTGGCCAGACCACAAATCTATCAAGTAGAGTTCTTGTAAATCTTCAAGGCAGTCTACACTTGTAGTAATACCTGGAGGAGACATTGTTATGTTAATTGCACAAAATATGTCATTCAGTTATGACAAGTTCATTAGTGTATCAGTGGGCGCTTACACACTAAAGGAAGCTCTGATGGAGCGTTTGGCGGATAAGGGATGTGTTAGATCTATTTTGAGAGAGTGGAAGAGGTTGAAATGGAGTGAAAATCCAGCGATTGGATTACTGAAACTCGACTCACCTCTCTATGAATCTCTATGATTGGTCAACACATGTCTGTCGGTGCACGCTGCAGCAGAAGTAGTCAGCGCTTTAACAACTTTTGAGTGTCATTCATTTTTCCTCTTTGAAATCAATGGATTTGCAGTGTTGCAGTAAATCAGTTGTGGCAGAAACTGTGAATGTGTCTGCATTCTTACTGACACCGCAGTGAAAAAGAAAAGTGGATTGTCACACTAGAACCACCTAAAATTACCCATAAGTCTTATACCCAAGTAAGCAAAAGGCCTCTTCTTTTCGTAGGATTTTTTCTCAGAAAATAAGATGTTTGTCTTGACTTTTTGCATAGACTATCCAATCTGTATATCAAGATGTGAAAGCATGACAGTTATCTTTCAAACTGTTAAGTGTGTTGCTGCACTGAATGTGGGGTGAATTGTGAAAGGAATCACTGTTTATCGCCTATGCAAGAGAGAGAGAGAGAGATTTGCACTGAAGTTTTCAAGGTCTTAGCACTTTCTCCTCAGGAAACGAAAGAACCGATGCACTCTGATATTGTCTGAAGAGGTTTGAATGGTGGGTGTAAAAACACATCAGAAATCTCAGTCTGTTTTCAATTGCACTATTTTTTATTTGCCGAAATGAAAAAAAAAATCCTTTAGACTAGAACCAGAGATTTCTGTAAATTGTGTATTTTGTAAGCGTACTATTGTGTAACTGGGTGGATGTAATTTTTTAGACAATAAATTTTGATAAAGCATCATGAAAACTGGTCATTTTATTTTACAAATAATACAAATTAATTGAGAACCTGTTATCACCAGCTAATGATTTGTAGTACTACAGTTTTGTTTGGATGCTTACACTGGGTTTATTTGCTGCCTTAAATTTAAGCTTGTTGTCATATATCAGATCTGAGCATCGGCTTTTAAAAAAGTGTAGATTGTTAACTCCAAGGCAGCAGTTCAGATTTTGAGGTAGTAAATGTAAAACATGTTGGTTTGGCCATTTCAGCTGCACATGCTCATCAGGTCTTTCATATGTTTGGATGATTAGGTAAACCTGGGCCTCAGGTTTGTTCTTACCTAAATGGTGCTCATCTGCTTATTAGCTGAGCCAGTCTAGACCAATGCCTAATGACATTTCAGTCATCACAGTATGAATAACACAAAGTACATGCTTCTGTCTGAATCTTTTACTAACAGAAGAAGGAAAAATTAGAACAAGTAGTGGAATTGCTGTTTGGTTTTGTGAGTTTGGGTTGATAATTTGTGCAACAATTGTTCAGCAAACAATAGGAAGCAAACGCTATGCTGAGTTGTGGGTTTTTCGTCTTTCTTTGTTGAATTTGAGCAGTAAAATCTGTTTTGGTGCTGTGGTTGCTAGGGAAACTGTCTTTTGGGGCTGCTTTTGGTAGAGAAGGGCAGGTGGGTTAGGGAGAGTATCCCTCTTGCAGTTTGTCAGTGCTTTGGCTATCTTCAGTGTCTGCCACTAGATGACACAGTAAAAGGATATGAGGGATTGGACAGGAAATACAGTAACTGATGTGAAAGTAGCATTTATAATAATATGATGAACAGTGACAATTTAGAGGTGACTTTTTCCCTCGTTTAATAAGGGAAAATACAAATACTTGGATTTAATTAAATGCTCATTAATAATGTCTCTGTGTTTTTCTGTTTATGTTTTTGGTATTATTCTCAAATGGTGATTCTCATTGCAATTTGTTGTACTCTTGTACAGAGAAGAGTACCGTAATACAATATAATATCACATAAAACATACATATTAGCGTACTGGTAAAGCTACCATAATACTTGACAATATATAAAGTTACAATTTTTTTGCATTACAATAATACATTTTGGTTCTTTATAAGGTGTTTCAGTTTTTAACATTATTTAATGAAATAGCTGACAAGAAATGGCACTAAGTAATACTTTTACATCATTAACTAATGTACATTTTTACATAGATACATCAGATTTTGTAAATTAACATTAATGTATTATAGATGAGGTCCGTATATCATCCAATTATTCCATTCAATCTGGCAAACAAAAAACAGCATCATCAGAATCATAATTAATGTTCTTACATATGAAAGTAATAAACAACCCTCACTAACAGCATATGAAATAATGTACAAACCCAATTCCAAAAAAGTTGGGACACTGTACAAATTGTGAATAAAAAAGGAATGCAATAATTTACAAATCTCATAAACTTATATTTTATTCACAATAGAATATAGATAACATATCAAATGTTGAAAGTGAGACAGTTTGAAATGTCATGCCAAATATTGGCTCATTTTGGATTTGATGAGAGCTACACATTCCAAAAAAGTTGGGACAGGTAGCAATAAGAGGCCGGAAAAGTTAAATGTACATATAAGGAACAGCTGGAGGACCAATTTGCAACTTATTAGGTCAATTGGCAACATGATTTGGTATAAAAAGAGCCTCTCAGAGTGGCAGTGTCTCTCAGAAGTCAAGATGGGAAGAGGATCACCAATTCCCCAATGCTGCGAAAAATAGTGGAGCAATATCAGAAAGGAGTTTCTCAGAGAAACATTGCAAAGTGTTTGAAGTTATCATCATCTACAGTGCATAATATCATCCAAAGATTCAGAGAATCTGGAACAATCTCTGTGCGTGAGGGTCAAGGCGGAAAACCATACTGGATGCCCGTGATCTTGGGCCCTTAGACGGCACTGCATCACATACAGGAATGCTACTGTAATGGAAATCACAACATGGGCTCAGGAATACTTCCAGAAAACATTGTCGGTGAACACAATCCACCGTGTCATTCGCCGTTGCGGCTAAAACTCTATAGGTCAAAAAAGAAGCCATATCTAAACATGATCCAGAAGCGCAGGCGTTTTCTCTGGGCCAAGGCTCATTTAAAATGGACTGTGGCAAAGTGGAAAACTGTTCTGTGGTCAGACGAATCAAAATTTGAAGTTCTTTTTGAAAACTGGGACGCCATGTCATCCGGACTAAAGAGGACAAGGACAACCCAAGTTGTTATCAGCGCTCAGTTCAGAAGCCTGCATCTCTGATGGTATGGGGTTGCATGAGTGCGTGTGGCATGGGCAGCTTACACATCTGGAAAGGCACCATCAATGCTGAAAGGTATATCCAAGTTCTAGAACAACATATGCTCCCATCCAGACGTCGTCTCTTTCAGGGAAGACCTTGCATTTTCCAACATGACAATGCCAGACCACATACTGCATCAATTACAACATCATGGCTGCGTAGAAGAAGGATCCGGTACTGAAATGGCCAGCCCTGCAGTCCGATCTTTCACCCATAGAAAACATTTGGCGCATCATAAAGAGGAAGATGCGACAAAGAAGACCTAAGACAGTTGAGCAACTTGGAAGCCTGTATTAGACAAGAATGGGACAACATTCCTATTCCTAAACTTGAGCAACTTGTCTCCTCAGTCCCCAGGCGTTTGCAGACTGTTATAAAAAGAAGAGCGGATGCCACACAGTGGTAAATATGGCCTTGTCCCAACTTTTTTGAGATGTGTTGATGCCATGAAATTTAAAATCAACTTATTTTTCCCTTAAAATTATACATTTTCTCAGTTTAAACATTTGATATGTCATCTATGTTGTATTCTGAATAAAATATTGAAATTTGAAACTTCCACATCATTGCATTCTGTTTTTATTCACAATTTGTACAGAGTCCCAACTTTTTTGGAATCGGGTTTGTAGTACAGAGCTCTTTTACCAATCAAATGTAAGGGGCGTTTCAGCCCCGCCCACGTGTGTGAATGAAATATTGAAGCATAAACCGATTTGTAAACCACAAACAAAATAAGAGATGTCAAAAGTAGGGCTGTGCAATTAATCGCCTGCGATTGTCATGCATATCTCGTCAGTAAAGCCGGTTCGGTGATTAGTAGTAAATCTCTATCACCTGCTTTCAGATGAAGCGCCATTTAATACACAGAGCTACGAAATCTACAAAAAACATGTTCATAATCGCAGCCGGCAACGGATGAGATACGGATAACAATCGCATGCGATTAATTGCACAGCCCTAATGTCAAGCCAAAATCTAATTTTCCATTCGCAAAAAATAAAATAAAAAACACGTTACATTTCTCGACCGTATTCCTCCAAAGAATGCCAACTTAAATTTTTGGTTCATGCAAAAAAAAATAGAACATTTTTAGTTTTTTTTTGCTAATGAGTGCAGCACCAACAGGGGGCGGCAGGGAGTAAAACGGATAGTTTCCCCAAAAATTACATTTAAAGATCACTTCAAGCCCCTGACTTCAAAAACAATCCGCAAACCGTTGTCACAACAGTGTAAAAGTCACCCTATTCCGCAAGTAAAACTGCAGATTTCACAACCCTGTTACCAAATTTGTTTGTGCACCAGTAGTGTGAAATCTGGGGTGGATGAATGCTTAGCTGTCGAGAAAGTACGTGAAATGGGCATTTTTTCTTTAAGCAAATTCAAGTTCTTATTTTTACTTTTCATTTTGAGGTAATATTTGACCTGGACATGTTCTTCCTGTTGGCTAATTCTGATGTAGAGTAATGTCCTCGTTTGGGTCATCCCTTACGGCTTTACAGAATGCTCCTAAAATAAAAATAGCCCTGACTCCACCCATGAAAATAATTAGAGTTAACATGAATCAGCCCGTTATGTTAATGCAACAATAGTGGCTGTTAATTAAAGTCATTCTACCCAATAGAAAGTGAGAGAGAGAGATTAACCCAGTGCTTTGGTAAGTAAGTTTGGTATTAATGCCATGTGCAGGGCTTTAAAACTTCTCACATTTTAACTCTCATACTTCCAGTGACTTAACCTGCATGTGTTCAGACTCTGATCAGCTCTCATCACATCTCTTCATCTCTATCCACAGTTAATGACTTCACAGTGATCAGGAAGAAGTTTAAGTGCCCATACTGCAGTTTTTCCGCCATGCACCAGTGCATCTTGAAGAGGCACATGCGTTCACATACAGGCGAGAGGCCGTATCCCTGTGAGATCTGCGGGAAAAAGTTCACCCGGAGGGAGCACATGAAACGCCACACGCTGGTGAGTGCAGCACCAACAGGGGGCGGCAGTGAGTGCCAGCACTTAAAGGGATACTTCCCCCAAAAATGTAATAAAATAAAGACCATATTTTGAAGAATGTGGTTAACCAAACAGTTTCCAGTTACCATTGACTTTTAACTGTTTGGTTAACCACATTCTTAAAAATATCATCTTTTGTGTTCACCAGAAGGAAACTCATACAAATTTGGAACAAATTGAGGGTGATAATGCCATCATTTTCATTTTGGAGTGAACTATCCCTTTTAGAGCAACTAACATAACATTGTGGAAGCAATTTCGATTATTACATCTGGATGTTTATAATTAGATCAAATGCAATTACAAATATTTAATATAAATATCTTGTGAAAATGATTGAATTTCAAAGCCGATAGTTTGACATTTCTTTTCAGGTTTTTTTAAGGACTGTACAGCATATGTGCTTTTAGTAAAAATGTTTGTGTGGGAGACATTTGAGTCTCTAGTGGCCCCCTATTAAATAAGCATTCTGCCATATCCCATAAACCCCTCTTATCTCAGTTTTTCTGCTGCCCTTATTGCCAGCTGTTTTTAACACCTCCTCTTCTTTTTTCTTTCTTAAAGCCTGTATTTACTGTATCTTCCCAAGGGAAGCACACATAAACAAGCTTTGGCGCATGTTCTTGGTCTCTGTGTGGCTAAGAGACGTGCCACAGAAATTAGCTCTGGTTTTGAGCGTATCAAAGGGCCTGTAATAGTGTGACATGATAACAGACAGCGCTGCTTCTGCTTAGCGCTGAAACATTTAACACCTAAACATTGCTTAATTCATGATCCACACCATGATGGATCACACCCGATATGCTACACCGCCACATGTTGTCACCGCTTCATTATAATGTGGTGAAAAATTCAAAGGTCTATACAAGAGACTGTAATTGGCTGAATGCTTCTCTTCTCTTGTGAATCCAGCAGCGACTGCAGATGCATAGTTCTGTTTGAGATGCTTTTATGGTTTATGTATACATGTAATGCTAATAAAATGTACCACACTAGAGCATGGCATTATAGCAATCTTGAGGTCTTGGCTTAGATTCCCAAAGGAATTCCTTGTGATGATAAAATGCATACTTTAAATCCAATGTAAGACATTAGATAAAAGTTTACTTCAAATGCATAAAAGTCCATTTCAAAGACATAAAGAGCAGATAAATTGCAGATGAAATGTACATTATGCATTAATTTCGCAAGTTGCTATGTTGCTTGGCAACTGTAAATAGCCTAATGAATTACTGTATATCAGAGATTCTCAACAAGTAAACTGTATTATTTGGCAAAAAAATTATTGTTAATGAATCAAACTATTTATTGAACATTGTGGTCTTTTATCATATTCCTTTTGCTGCAGCATATGCTGAGCAATAATCTCAGAATAAGTACCTGTTTTAACTGAGTGCGTTCTTTACTGTATGTTTTCCAGGACGCTTTAGGATTGATTATTACAGGCAATATAAAGCTGATGCGGTTGCATGCATTTGCAAATATCTCAAAACCGACCTCAAAATAGCCCGGTGGACCCTGTTTACACATTTTTATCATTCTTCTCTTGATTTGGGGGGTGCATAAACAAAGACACTATGTTTAGACGGTTTAAGAAACTAGTCTGAGCAACTAGCAGTTAGCTAAGTCTTAAAAAAAAAAATCTGATTCAAAATTATACTAATGTGCCTTTCTATGTAACTGACTTACTTCGCACCACATAGTTCTAGGAACTTAGTTCTAGGATCTAGCCAGCATGGTGGTTCCTAGAGAACCAAATTTCTCCCTTGGGCCATTTTCCTGATTGCATTCGCTAACTGGCAGCAGGAACTCTGAAGCCGCTGGCAGCAATGTCTTTATTCGGCATTCGTGATAATGGAGATGGAATATAAAGGCAAAATGTATGCGATTGAAAGAGCATGGAAATCGGACTAAATTTCCTATGACAACTTGCAGTGTTACATGTCAGCGAGGCTGAGAAAAGAACACATGCGGCAAACAATAGGTAAATGCTGTTATCACTGTTTTCCCTATTCGCAGAGTAAATATTTGTATATGGCTTTTTAAAAATGCCGGGTAGCCGGTAATTCGTATTAAGGATGGGTCACAATTTTCGAATATTCGATTAGTCGATTTAATTATAGAATATCGATTAGGTTGTGCAATTATTTTCTAAAGGTGTATACACACTGGGTGTTTTGAACCGTGCACCGAGCGCATCTGAGCCCCAAAGCCCTGTTCGTTTGACTAATGTGATCGCTCCATGCCACGCTCAGGCGTAAGAGGTAGGCCAGAGTGCGGTTCAGTTGGACTCAGGCGCAGCACACATGTAGTGTGAGCGCTAACCGCGCCAGAGAACGGAAGTTCTGATACGTGCAGCCTGATTGCGTGAACAATAGACCTGTTCAGCAATATATAGTAAGAGGGCCATTTGTTACAGCGTCCCAAGCAACTCAAAATAATAAACCACAAAGTTAACAAAACGATGCACTCCACTGTGCTGAGCGAGAGTTCTTCTCTGCCTTCCGTGCTATCGGAAATGTCCTGCTTCCCACTTATGAAGACGTGACAAGCTCGCTGCATTCAAATTATTTGTTTTTTGTTGAAAGAATAATGTAATATTCCACTGGTTGATAACCATAAATATTTATATGCAAACGATTTGTGCTGTTTTTGTGTTAAATGTGAAGAATGACAGGTTGGATGCCAGAGACTTTTTTATACAGACAGAGTATGTGTAACATGATTTTATTATCGTAATTTTGACTTTATTCTTAAAATATTATGACGTTAATCTTATTTATTTAGTTATTTATTTGAGAAAGATAAACTGATCAAGCTTGCGCTGGCGACTTGGTATTTTAAAAAACAAAAACTTGAATACAACAAACACAAAATGTTCCAATCATATTTCTGAATTAAATTAATAAAGAAACTAAACTAAATAATGACCACTTTGCTATTAAAAACAGAACTATTTAAATGGCTGCAACAGCAGCTTTGTTATTGTGAGGAGAGAGAGAGAGAGAGAGAGAGAGAGAGAGAGAGAGACAGAGAGAGAGAGACAGAGAGAGAGAGAGAGAGACGGAGAGAGAGAGACAGAGAGAGAGATGGAGAGAGAGATGAGAGAGAGAGAGAGAGAGAGAGAGAGAGAGAGCTCTATATTCATTCCCTTGTTTCAATTAAAAGTTCCTCGGACTAATTGTGAACAGATTGCACTCCGTCTTCTTCCCGAGCATGTGAACATGTTCATTTAAAAAAATTATATATATGAAATAGGTTATTGTTATGAAGACAGACGTTAAAAGTAATGTTCACATAATAAGTGCTGTCATTCAGGCTGTTCACAATATGTTTTAGCATGTTTAAGAATTATATTTTGTTTAGTGCGCAATATGTTTTAAGCCCAATATTCATTGATTAATTAATCAAATATATATTTAATATATATTTTTTTAAATAATATGAATGTTCATGCTAATTTTAAAATAGAAATATCCAAGCCTTTTGAGCAGTTGATAATCGACGGAATGTTCTGTTATGAATGCTGTCATTTGGTTATGTTATATTAATATGTTTCAGCAATCATACGTTACAACCATTAATTGGCTTGGGTTAAGATAGACTATTCTCTAATTAATTAAACAGTTTGTTATCATACAGATTGAAAGCCTGAATGGTTTCTCTCACTCTCTCTCTCTGTTTATGTGTGTGTGTGTGTGTGTGCGTGCGTGCGTGCGGACGTGGGTGCAATTTAGTAATAGTAATCGAATAATACCCAGCGATTATCGAATATTACTTTTGCTTAAAATGCCCATACTGATAGTTCTTATAGAAATGTTTTAGACCCTACTCTGAAGTAGGGCTGTCAGAATGGCTAAAAATGTAAATTAGAATTTTGTACATAAATATGATCAATATTAGAATGATATTCAAATTTAAATGGCATAATTTCAATTAGGGGGGAAAAGCTTTTGGCTTCTCTCCTGAGGCCACAAGAGGGAGAAAAATATTAATAATGCACGTTTATTCAAAGCAATAAAATAACACAACTATCTTTGAAAAGGAGTGAATAATGTTTAAAATAATGTTTATAAACCAAATTTTATTAAGTTAATTAATTAGAAACAAAACCGCATCATGCATGCATGTATGTATAGTTTAATACAAAGGACTGAAAACCAATCACAAAGATAACTTTTTTTATCACATGCAGTGTTATGGGGGAAAAAACACCATAAAGTCTCCAGATACGTTTTTTAAAAGTTGAATATGAATTTTACAAGGCTTTCTAAACATGCGGCTCTCTTTTGAGAGACACGAGTGCAACAGTGATAGATGTCCCTATAGGAAATGCAATAAATATACGTTCTGTGTTAACAGCTTAATTTCAAGTTTGCCATAAACAAGATCTTCTCTGCATTGATGTTCTCTTTTTTTGCTATATTTTGAATAAACAAGCTCATCATCGTATCTTGTGTGCCACTGATAAGGCTGCCTGACGCACGCCTAAAATTCGAATGCAACGTTTTTATATTCGAATGTGGATTTTTATTTTAAATTCAACAAATATTCGAAATTCCAATTTTTATTCAACAGCCCAACTCTGAAGAAGCAGCTCATTTAGATTCCCCAAACAGAGTTCCTAGAACCAAAACCGTTCCTAGTTCCTGAGGTGCGAAACATGTCAAAAGTGGGTACTTCCACCAATAGTACTAGGACCTATGAAAAGGCTCCTGCGGTGCAAAAGGCCCTTTAGTAATGACCAGTGTTGAAGAATAAATGAGATGACTAACTTGCATGCAACCAGCCACAGACTGAGTCTTAATTCCGCGAGTAAACAGGGTCACTTTAAGCCTCACATAGTGGTACAATGAATATTGTATAATGGTATTATAATCGTACTGCCACAGAACATTTTTGAAAAGAAATGAAGTGCTGTCTCTTAACAAGGCATGTTCACTCTTTCTCAGGTGCACAGCAAGGACAAGAAGTACGTGTGTAAAGTATGCAGTCGTGTCTTTATGTCGGCTGCCAGCGTGGGCATCAAGCACGGCTCT
Source organism: Gymnocypris eckloni scoliostomus (assembly GCA_027564155.1). Taxonomy (NCBI): domain Eukaryota; kingdom Metazoa; phylum Chordata; class Actinopteri; order Cypriniformes; family Cyprinidae; genus Gymnocypris; species Gymnocypris eckloni. The sequence continues at coordinate 62,047,764 of CM050412.1, read as the reverse complement.
CGGCGTCACGGTGTCTGCGCAGACTGCTCGGGTCGAGGCATGGCTGCCCTGCTGGACCAGAATGGCGAGGATGGCTCGCCAGAAGAGGAACTCTTGTATCCCGGTGACCACCGTTTCCCCGATGACACCGCCGATGGCGACGGGGAAGAGGAGATGATGGTGGAAGCGGAGCTGATGGGAGAAGGTGAAGGAGAAGAGGAGAACGGGAAATGGCGGGCTGGCTCAGGGATGTTGCAGCGAGAAGACGGAGCAATAGACGATGGCAAAGAGGAAAGTGACTCGGCTCTGGAAGGAGAAGCCAGGATGGGAAGTGAGAAAGACTTCAGTTGGATCTCCTAGTCCAATGCCTGGATCCTTGTCCAAGGTTGACCACCTATTCCTGTAAGGAGATATGCTTTAGGCGGGGCAATCGGATCTCAGCATGTGGAAGGAGCCGGATACAAAGAGATCATTGAGATGCCCACAGGGCCGCCAAAGGAGAGACAGTGGAGAGTCCTCTCGCCCCGACTCCATGTGCTTCTGACCCAGGCTTCAGTTTGTCTCCTTTCTTCCTTGAGGACCAAACGGGTTTCTGTGTATGTGTTTGCTGTTTCTTCAGACAAAAGAGATTGTGTGGTCTCGGGAGATTGTCCAAATTAGTACCATGCTTTGATGGGTCAGACAAAGAAAGTGTACGAAAGATGTGCTCTTGCCATATGGTCAGCTGCCACCAGGGGGCGCTGGCTTATCTATTGCGCAGCAGTTCACGTCAGAAGACTTGCACCAGTTTTTTTTTTGGCACATTGTTGTTTTCTGCGGAGAGAAACTGCAACAGACTTGCACTTTAAACGTTGACTAGATTCCTATCGATTCCCTGTTTCTGTGGTTTACATTTTTATTCCAATTTACATAGATGAATATGGTGACCGCACCTACCTTTAAGGATACACAGTATGTCCTTATGACTGTTATATATGAACATTTGTGCTAGGTTTGCTAATTATAATGTATGCCTTGTAATGTTTTATTTCGTTGCAATTTTCATTCCTGAACATTTATATCAAGGGGGAAAATCATGTATATAGATACATATAAGTGAGATGTTGATTTTGTGTTCTCGACAAAGAACGGTAAAGGGGAAGATGGGTGAACACTATGCAGAAACTACTCTTTCTAGTTCTCAACAATCTTTATTCTCTCTATTATTGGAGAGAAAACTAGTCTTCAGCAATGGCAAAGCAGAGAGACTGGAGGAGAGAGAGTATCCGAGTAGATTTATGAAAATATTACTTGTGTTCCACTGTAATATTTCCTCATTATTTGCATTCCATAGTGGACACAGTCAGGGATGGGTATGGTTTTATACAGAGGGTTTCCAGTGTGGTGCGTTTCTATTAAAAACAAAACAAAAAACCTGTATGCAAATGTGTGTATTTTGTAGGTTTGGTGTGTGGGGGGTGTTTAACTCAAGCTAACATCATTCAAAAGCCTTTACCGAAGCAGTTTCAGACTCTCTCCTCTCATCCCTCTTTTTACGTTTGACATATTTCGCGTTTCCTCGCAGCCTTGCCATTGTACTGTACTGAGTCTGCCTCTGAAATCTTAAAGCCGTGTGATGTGATGGGAGATATCATGCCTTCCCACTAAATATTTATTGCTCTAACTTCTGGAATCTTCAGACATATGCATCAATTTCTTAATCAGTGAACCACAGCTTTCTTTTATTGTCAGTCCATTTAAGACGACGAAACACAAAAACACTTTGTAATGAGACCATGGGGACTGATGTGTGCTGTAAAGTGAAATTGCTGTTCATTTATTGGGTTTAAATGGTTATTTATTTAGTTTGTGTGTGTTTGAGGGAGAGATTGTCTAGTCTTTTTACACATCCTTAGCATTCTGTTTGACTCTGTGTGTGTGAGTGTGTGTGTGAGAGTGTGTGAGAATGTGAGTGTGTGAGTGTGTGTGTGTGTGTGAAGGACCGGGTTCATGAATGTCTTTTTACTCATTGTTTTAACAATCTGTGCCAGAATAAAACGCTTTATTATGCTTTACTTATGATTAACACATTTTAATTATTATGGTTACTGTTGATATTGTTGTAATTCTTATTGTTATTATGATTATAATTATTGTTATTGTTATTATTAAGTGCTGGAGGCTAAGCTTTATTATCTGTTTCATTTTATAGTTCCTTTCTTGAAAAACAGTGTAAAACTTTCCAATCTTGCCTTTCTATGGACAGCAAGCCATGTGGCTTTCAGAAGTAATTATATTGTGCCAGTTCCATGCATTTCTGAGTGATATTTGAGAACATTTTTTTCCCTTATTATTCTATTTTGTTTTCGAAGGATGAACCTTCTGAGAGCTTAACTTACTAAGTGTTGACAGAAAGGTATATACAGCACACGCTTCTATATTACTAACGTACACTATTAATGAATATTATACCAAAAAATAATAATCTGGTATACTTTGTATACATTTAGTGCTTTTGTTTCGATTTGGTGTACAGGTGCAAAGCTTTGATCAAACAGTGAATAGCTTGGTTGATTACATTTTTTCCCCTCTACTTTGAAAAAGCACAGATTATGGTGTTCTGTTATAAAGGGCCACTTGAAAGTACATTTGAAAGAAGAATCGCAGCTTTAATTCTGTTGCCCTTGGAAACGTGCTCAAGTTTTGGATGTGCTCTACTGTATGCCATCACTCTGCATCTGAATTAAGAAGGCTGGCCACTGTCATGTGGAATTGTGGGAAATGTATTCTTTGCAATGAGAAATTGTACAAGCTTTAGACCTCAAATGTCATTGGCCCAAGTGCCAGACAAAATTGCTATCCAAATCCCTCCAAATAATTGGACATTTAGCTTTTTCCTGTTTGTTTGTTTAATTTATTGTGGTATTTACCTTTAATTGAAATAAAATCTGGATAAAAACAAACTGGATGGCATAATTTGAATTCAATTCATTTCTGCAAGTAAATAGCCCCTTTCACACAGTAATGCCAGTAAATTGCCGTAAAATGACCAGAATGACGTTACCAGTAAATCCAAAAATGCACTGTTCACACAGGCAACGGCGTTCCGTCTTTTTTCCGGTAAAGCACACATCCATTTCAAAATACGGGTAAATTCTATGACATCATTAATCAGAAATTAACCACATGTGTTTGTAAACATGAAGGGTATACGCGGGCAGTGTTTTTGTTGATGTTCATCATAGAAGATGACTTCAAACCAAACTACACCGTGCGGAGTAAATGCGTCAGAAAGTTATGATTGGCCCAGAGGCATTGAATTTTTTATTTCAATGGCTCTGGATTGGCCCAGAGTACACGTCTTACGTCATTGTGTTCTGAACTTGTACATGCTCATACCGGTAATCTCGTTCTGCGTTCACACAGAGCAGAATTCTGGCACTTGACCAATGTTACAACTTCCCTTACTGGTAAATTGCTGGAATGAATTTACCGGTAAAGTCTGTATGTGTGAAAGGGGCTAATATGGGTTAGATGTCATGATTGGTCTATTTTTAAATGCACTTGTTGATACTTCTCAGTCATTTCAATCAGGTAATTTCTACAGATAAATATTAAAACATGTTTGCCTCTATGTACTTGACCTACAAGTTTACTATAAGTGACCAGTGTGTAGTTAATTTTCAAAGTGTTTGTGAGTGCATGCACATGTAGGTTTTGCCCATGCATGCCATTTTATATTTTAAGATGTCAGAGATGTACATTCTGCCAATTTTGGTGCACAATATAGCATTTCTTGCTTTTTTATTCCAGTGTTGTTCTTGTTTATTCCAGCTGTCTTTATCTGTTAAACCAAAGCTATTTGCTGCAACCTACCATTAAGCCTCTTTTCATCACTTCTCACCACAAGTTAAACAATATGGACCAATGCAGATACTATACTTTCATACACATACGCATCATTATAAACCAGGGAATTATTTAATTTAATAATTATGTTGCTTGTTTCTGAAGAGATTAAAAATGATGCCATTAGATTCATTTTAATTTTTTTCAAGATTACTCCTGATTTTGTAATTGTAAAAATAACAATGAAGAGATGTTAGCTTATAATGATATTTGTGGGCAGAAATAAATCATTTCAGCTAATCTGTTTCCTTTAGTATTATTTTAGCTAATCAAATGTAAATATAGTTCCAGATTTGAATTCTCAAATTTGATTTGAGACAAAGTAGAAAATAACAACCTAATGTTATGGGATTGATGGTCCAATTTTGAGAAATATATTCTTTGATGACTTAATGAATCAGTATGATATGAATTAATACGCATAGATATAACATAATTTAAGCAAATCTTCAGCAAATATCTTACCAGTTAGAAAGTAAAATGAATCAATTTCATATGCAATATGGTTTGCTTGCATTAAATAAAAACATCCCTGAATTTTAGAAATTAACAATCTAACATAACACATTCATGCTAGACAGGGCTATTTTAGTAGTTTTTTATACTGGTTAAATGTCTCCACATCCTGATAATAAACAATAATTAAAGTGGTCTTAATTTGAATTATATATATATATACATATATCTTTTGTGGAAGGCTCGGGACAATAAAATGTTCATCCAATCGTTGAATTCGGTCTGAAAGCAATGATAGGATGTCCCACTTGCATGTCATCCTATATATTTGAGCGTTTGGGGGCGTGGCTACTGTAGCAGGCTGAATCAGAGGAGTGTTTATCCAGTGTGGAAAAATACATTCTGTTTCACTTACAGAAGTTCAAGCCAAAATTCAAAGACCTGCCAAAATACACAAAGATAGACAACAGGGTACACCAAAGGTAAACACTGGCAGTGATTTTACAAGATGGACAAATTTGATGGAATGTTTGGGTTTCAACTGTTAAGACAAGTTTCATCTCAACAGGCAAGCTAAACTGCAAATTAAAAGTATTCCTAATATGTACAGTGGGGCAAAAAGTATTTAGTCAGCCACCAATTGTGCAAGTTCTCCCATAAAAAGATGAGAGGCCTGTAATTTTCATCATGGGTATACCTCAACTATGAGAGACAAAATAAGAAAAAAAATAAAAGAATCACATTGTAGGATTTTTAGTAGCAATTTAAACTGCAATTTAACTGATTACATTTGTTATGCTTTTTCTCAATTTCTAGCAAATGTTTTCAACTGTTAATCAGTCAATTGACTCTGAGACAAGTTGTAGCCGTACGCTTTCAGCAGCAATGTGGATTGATTTAATTTGTAGAAGTAGTGTGCTGCAAATTTAAACAAGACAACCAATCAAAAGCATCAGAATAGGCCGTTTAAATGGCACGAGGCATAGCGCACATCTAAAACAGTCAACGCAACAAATTAATATTACTCAGCCGTTAACATTTTCATAAGTAGACATTTTCAATTTACATATTATTTAGTAACTGTAACGATCACATGTATTCTGTAATTAAATTACATAACACCATAACATGTAACTAGTTACTCCACAACAATGTGAAGAGATCACCAAGATTATTATAATATGTAACACTATAAAGTGGTTTATTCTGCTGGTTATTATCCCAAAATTAGTGGATACTGTGATAATGCAATGTTTCTATCTTGAGGTGATAGACAACTCCCAGTTATTTTTTTTTTACATTTTCTCTCTCAATATGTCATTATGAAAGACATTTTAGCCTTCCAAACATTTCAGACAAACTACACTTGCTTAAGAATTTCCCTCCAACACTAAACAGCACTAATGTTTGTGGAGTCTTTCCATCCTATATCAGCCTGCTTTTCCTGACTGCCCAGCTTCCCCGCCTGTTGTGTTCAACATGAGACAGATTTTATTTCTGTCCTCATAGAACTGTGGAGGACTAGGGGTCAGAGCGGTTTCAAATCACTATATTTCTAGCACTGACGGCACACAGCTATTAAACACGTGGAACAGGTCTGTTTTACTGGCCATGGAACCACCCAGTTGGGGTTCTCTTTTCTTGTGGTCATCTTGTAATTCCAGACAGATAAATATTTGTAGGCGAAGTTGTTGGGGTCTGAGCTTCTGGGGTCACTTGACTGACATGTCCACCTGCTGCTGTTTTTCTCCACCAAGCTCTCTCTCTCAAGTCTGTCATGTTGAAATGCAGAGGACGGACCAGCTGACTCAAGCTGCTGAAAAAAGTATATGTCCGTATGTTCCATAAATACCACCCCCTCTGTTGAATGGAGGTTATTTTAGATCGTACATGTGGGATAAGGCCTCCGCCCGCCCAGAGCTGAGTGACACACACAGCACTTTGAAACCAGTGGCTGTAGTTGAGTTCTTGAAAACACAAAAGTGGACATGTCTAAGCACACTGATCAGGAGTCATACGCAGAGGAGATCGATGAGGATGAGATTCTGGCAGGCCTCTCAGCGGAGGAGCTCAAACAGCTCCAGAGTGAGATGGACGACATCGCTCCTGACGAGAGAGTGCCGGTGGGAATGAGACAGAGAGACGCTTCTCAAAAGACGACAGTCCAAGGTATTGCATTTTTTCGCCTTGGTTGTTAATATATTAAATTGTTTGTTGCCATTAATCCTGAGAACAAAGGGAATCTTTGTAAAAAGCTCTGAGGTGCTGGAAGAAAATGAGTTTAACACTCAGCCTACTCCATCTTTAACTAGCTCCCAGTAGACCGTTGCTAAAACTGGTGGTCGTATCACTGTAGTTTTAAGCAATGGAACTGTTAAATATATTTAATAAGTATCACACTCGCAGTCATGTTGTTGTACTGAAAATAACAGCCATCTTGTCCTTCAGTACAACATGATTTCTAACATGATACATATTTGTCTAGTTTGTGTATATATTTATTCCCTTGTTTATCTAAATAATATTTGGCAGAGGGTGTTCAGGAAACCTGTTTTAGTGATACCAGTGGCACAGAAAAGACTCTTTCACAGAAAGTGCCAAGTTTAATACAATGTAGTCACATAATGATAAATAGTTTGCCTATGAAGAAAAATATGATTATATACATTGTTTTTATTTTAACACATTTCATTTCAGATTGCAGCGAGCCCCAGTCAGAAGAGGAGATCGATGAGGATGAGATTCTGGCAGGCCTTTCAGCAGAGGAGCTCAAGGAGCTCCAGAGTGAGATGGAAGAAATCGCTCCTGACGATAGAGTGCCAGTGGGAATGAGACAGAAAGACCAAACTGAAAAACCACCCACTGGATCATTTGATCACAGATCGTTGGTGGAATATATGTACTGGGAGAAAGAGTCCAAACGTATGCTGGATGAGGAGAGAGTTCCCACAACTCTATTACCCAGTCAGGTAACTGTAGTTACTGTCTGCATTATTTGCATTCAGTGTATTACATGTCTCATAAACTGTTCAGCTTGGAGCTCTGGTTATTAATCATCAATTTTGACTATTTATAACTGCTGCAACTAAGAGGCCAATAACACTACAACAACAAATGCCTTGAAACAGCAACTGTGCTGTCATGCAGCATTTCAAATGGGACATTCTATTTTTAGGCTTTGAGTAAGTTGTTGAAGATTAAATGTTTCGTAATTCGTAGTCTTTAAAAGTTGTTCAACACTTTAGACTTGACCCTTTTGTCCATTTGTCATCATCAGAAGAAAGCCCAAGAAGCGCTTGAAGCAAAAAAAGAAGATAAAGTTGAAGAGGTGGAATATGTCTATGAGGAGATCATAGAGGAGGTTGAAGGAGGAGATGGAGATATTGTTGTTGATGAAGTAATTGAAGAAGTGATAATGGAGGTTGAGGAAGACCAGCCTGTTAAGATAGAACCTGATGCATCTGGCCCTGTAGTGACCTCAGAAGATGGTTTACAGCCACCTCCAGAGTTTTCCGATACAAATGTTGAAGCAAAGACTGAACCTAATGAGACAGAATCTAAAGTGAATGGGGAAACTGAAGCAGATTCCACCCAGTCTGAACCTGCTCCCTCATTATATGAGAACTGGGTTCCCGAGAAAGAGGAAAGAGTCATATCCAAGCTGAAGATCCCAAAACTTGCACTAGGTGGAAGTGCTTTAGTTAAAAAGACTGCAAGACCTTCTGGGAATGAAACCAATTTGGAGACCACTTTGGTTAAGATCCGCAACAACAACCCCTCTGTCACAGATGTCAATCTTAACAACATTGAAAACATTCCTAAAGAAATGCTCCTTGATTATGTCAACGCGCTCAAGAAGAACAGAAACGTTAAGACCTTTAGCATCGCAAACACTGGTGCAGATGAAAATGTGGCATTCGCTCTGGCTAACATGCTCAGAGAGAACAGAAGCATCACCACACTAAATATTGAATCCAATTTCATCACAGGAAAAGGGATTGTCGCAATAATACGTTGTCTACAGTTCAATGAGACACTCACTGAGCTCCGCTTCCACAACCAAAGGCACATGCTAGGACACCATGCAGAAATGGAAGTGTCTCGTCTCCTCAAGGCTAACAAAACCCTTCTGAAGATGGGCAACCACTTTGAACTCCCAGGGCCTAGGATGGTGGTCACCAATCTCCTCACCAGGAACTTGGACCGTCAACGGCAGCAGAGGATGGAGGAGCAGAAGCACCAGCAGATGAAAGAGCAGATGAAGGTCTTGGAGATGTACGAGGACTCCTTGAACTTGCCCCATGGCATGTTGGAAATGCTTGGAGGATACATACCATTGTCCCTATTACAGGGTTCTCATAATGGAGCTGAAGAGACTCCTGAAGGCTCTCCTGAACCTTCGCCACAACCGAGTCCTCCTCATCTGCTCCGCAAGACTCAAAATCCTGCCCCACAACAGCGTCCTCCTAGTTCAGACAAAGGAAACCTCTTAGAGGAAGTACATCTGAAAAAGACTCTGAAAGGAAGGGATCCGCTTCTGGAATTAAACTTATGGGATGAAAGGAAAGAAGGAAGAGCTACTGTTCAGCTAAGGAGTGTTCCTAAACAAAGAGGTACAGCAAGAGAAGGACCTGCAGATGAGAGAGCCAACCTGAAAGATATGATAAAGACTCTAAAGCCGGTTCCTCGAAGGCGACAACCACCTAAAGTGGAGGAAACACCTCGGGATCATCTGCTCAATGAGATTCGACAGAGCAACGTGGCCTATCTGAAAGCGGTATGTAATGCTGAAGTTTCTCAAATTAGCAATTCATTAGCTGAGTGCATAGTGTGCATGATCTCAGCTTGATTGTTGGCCATTGTTGGGGAGGGACAACTGGAAATGTTATTGGGGTCATTAAAAGTCATTAAAACTCAAACAATAAAACGTACATTAAACTTACATTACCATTAACTATGTAGGCCATAGGTCTTCAGCCCTGCTCCTGGGGACCCACTGTTCTGCAGAGTTTAGCTACAACCCTATCAAACACACCTGAACCAGTTAATCAAAGTCTTCAGGATCACTCGAAAAAATAACAGGTCAGGTGTGCTGAAACAGGTTAGAGTTCAAATTTACCGAATAGTGGGTCTTAAGGAGTAGCGTTGAAGAAATAAGACGTAGGCCCACATTTGCAAAATTAATAACAAGGCATTGTCTGAATTTAGGTAAATTGACAATTATTTTAAAAGGTTTCAATAAGTTGTAGGTATTTTCAAGATATTTTCTTTTTAGATTGCATAGTTTGAGTAGCTTCTATTAAATAAAGATTAACTAAGATACTGATATAAAGATACTGCTAAGATCCTAGTTAGTTTGAATAGATGCACTATGACATCAATAACAAAACATGATTATTTCTTACTTTTTTTTAAATCCCATTTGATTTCCATGCTAACTTTGGTAGTTTATGATAATCTATGATGGTTTTACCCGGCTTTCTTTGATGTTATTAGAACATATTTGCAAAAAAATACCTTTTGGGGGTACCAGTTGAGAACTGCAGCTTTATGATACTTTCATAGAATACTCATTGTGCATGGAGTTGACCCATTAAAATTATTTATTTGGTGATAACTCTGGTGCTAAGTTAACAACTCATATAGAATACATTTTGCATTTTTTAAATGTAATTATGTGTAAAATGTTTTCATATAAATTGATTGTTACTCATTATGCATATTTATAAACTAAACATTCACATTATCACCTGGCTGACAATATATTAACAAGAATTTGCTAGTGTAATTGTAACAAATAATTTCACTGAGCTATTCTTGAATGAATAAATTAAATGTGAAAATGTGTGAACATGCCAAAGATGTGTTGGCAAGTTCTTATTTTTTGAAGATGATTTTTTTTTAGCCAAACCATTTACTATGTCAAACTATTTGGTGTTTATAATGGTAAGCATCACTACTGCTCACTTTTTGAATCGCTAATCCAAAGTACTCAACTTCAATGAGTAACTTGTTCCACAGATTTATGATCTATAGGCTGATATTGAGCAGTTTGATCACTTTTCTAGGTGACTGTACGTGTCATTATGTTATTGACTTGGATTTCTGTAAAGCAAACAGAAAGGCTGTCAATGATCCAATGGGTCCAAGAAGAAAGTGCCAATTTTGATATCATTTCAAAGGAGTTTCTACTTCTGTTTCACATCCACAGGTACCTCTTCCAAAAATCCTGGAGTCAAGTGAAACCAGTCTCTTCTGAGTCACACACGTGACTTCATAGACAGACTGCACAGAGGGACAGGGCCAACATCAGAAAGGTCATGGAGAGAGTGCAGTTCATGTGGCCAAACAATTCCATGGTGCTCCTCAACTAATGGAGAGAGTAGAGTGTACTCAAATCATTTGACCCAGGGGGTTGGGAATGGAGGGGAGCTGCACTCCCTTGGACAAGCGAACAGTTATATAAGAATAAGCACAACACGATTGGCACTTTGATGAGGTCCTGAACTGTAAAATTCAACATGCACATCTATTCATATAAACCACTTCAATAAATGGTGTGAATGTCTGTGAATGGCTACACATAGTGCACATGAAAATGTATTATTTGTGTTCATGTATTTATAGTGTCAATAAACACGATAGTGTAAATGTCACTCTGGACCTTTTCTTAATTGTGTTTTTAGAAACTATTATTAAGATAATTACAGCATTCATGCAGCAACTCTTTTCCAAGTTTTCCCATTTTAAACACAGTTGAGGATTATTCTTCCAACACAGGGGTCAACCAATTAATGTTTGCTCTAAAAACGAATTTGTGGAAGAAAAGAAATTCATAAGCATTAAGCCAAAAATATGTATACCGTCATTTTAAACAAAGCTACAGATAAGAAGCTAAAGTTTAGCTATATGTGTCATTGTCATTCACACATTAAAATGTATTGAGTAAAATTAAACTGTAATGAACAAGTATTTCATTATGAGTATTTAAAATGTTTAATTTAAACGTCATATCAGTATATGGGCAGTTTGGTAGGCCCACTAAACGCATGTAAGCCAGGCTTACAATTATCAGTTTTGAACAATAAAAGACATTAAAAAATCTAAATCCACCAAAGGGCCCTTGGCGTGAATTGTTGAAGACGCCCAGCACTAATTTTATTATGCAAAATGTTGCCAAAATTATAACTTTGCTGCCCTCTGCCGGACCACAGTGAAATATCGCCCTATTTAAAAGTGTATTATACAGGTAACGTTAAATTAAACAAAATATTAGTTTGACAGCAATGAGCCAGTCAGTAACATTATTTAACAATACCCACTACATAACACATATAGTGAGCGCCACACACGTGTTCTGTGTTAAGTAGTCAATAATTTGGGCGAACCAGTCACAGTGATAAAGATGAAGTGGGATATGCTATTCTTCACAAACACCAGGAGTGAGAAAAATTAGGAAAAGTGTGCCAAACCTTGTGCTGTCTCCGGCTGTTGGTAAGCCTCTCATCTGTCGCTCTGCACATAACGTTAATACTGACGGATCCCCAAAATGCGTTCATTTTTTAACAAGGTCCCTGTTTTATGTCAGGCTGGCTTTAACAGTTTGTGCAACACTTTTTGTCGAAGATTGTTTTATTAATATATCGCAATGTAATCTAACTTGTAAAGATGCTATTTTTGAAGAACGGAGCAGTTGAAAACTACATTTGCGTTGACAGAAAAGACAAAAGTTCAAGTGTGAGCGCGGCAAAAGTCTTAAAGAGGCAGCAACAATAAAATCTTAAATAAAATGTTTGGCTTTTACTCGGTTTGCATTCAAGGTAATCTGTATGTTTGCATAACACTAATATCTGACAAAACGTATTTTCACAAAATCTTTTTCAGGGGGCAAAATATTGGTAGACTCATTCAGCACTACACATTTTTGCCAAATCCGTTTTATTGAAGTAAAATATGTAATTCATTCATTCTCATTAACTTCTAAGACAGAAAAGTCCCAAAAAAGGTTTAAATTAACTACCTATTCTTAGCCATACATTTGACAGTAATAAAAAATAATGTTTTTCTTGTTTGTTTTTGGCAAGATAATGACACCACCACAAAAGATGTTTAATCTTCAATTTTATTGACAAATCTCCTCACAAATAATTTCATAGTTATGGACCGCTTATACAAGGTCAGTTACTTGTATTTTGAAAATAAAACCATCAGAGCATATAAACACTGTAAACCAATTTGAAACCTATTTGATGGGTGTGAACAAACAGAGATGTGAGTTAAGAGTCTGACGAGGAGTCTTTGATGTCTGTGCTCTCCGTGGCCTCGCTAACCTCGCTCATTTCTTTACTCTCTCCTCCGCTGTCTCCATCTCCCTCCTTCTCTCCATCCTGCACCGTCAGCTTCTCCACCAGGCCAGTAACTGATGTGTCCTGAGATGGTGGAGCCTCTGAGCCCCACAGATGAACTCCTGGTTTCTGCATCTTCACATTAAGAAAAGTTAGTATTTTCCATAGTGGTGATTTTATAAAAGTAAACATCTCTACCAGCGTTCACCGCTGAATAAGGAAGCAATCTGGTAAGTGTAATGTGTTAAATGTGTTTTTGAGTGAGTACATTTGCTAATTGTTAACAATGAATCTAGAGAATAGAGAAAATGGATTAAAAAAAGCTACCAGTAGCTATTTAATTTTTGAAGGTGAACCCAATTTATCCCCCTCTACTTTTTTAATTAAAATCTGTGGAAGGTGCGACTCAATTGCACTGACCAAATTTAGATGTGTGAATGTGTGATTTCTGTTACTAACACTTTTCTACCTATAATAATTGGGCAGTAATTATCAAAGATAAAAATACATATTTTTGATTAGTTATTTAAAAACCACTTGGCACACAACTCTAAGTTGGCACAAGCCTCCTTCTGAGATCGACATAGATACATCATGACTACTGTTAGAGTCTTAATCAAACAGTTGGAAAATCTGCAAACTGAATATTTGTGGTTTGTTTCACCAAAGATTAAAAAGATTTTGCCTCTGTTATTCTTCCACATATGTTCAGTGGGTGTAGAGGCTCAGGATACAATTTGGTAAATTGTTTATTCATCTTCATTCAAAGGGATGGTTCACCCAAAAATGAAAATTCGGTCATTAATTACTCGTGCCGTTCCAAACCCGCAAGACATCCGTTCATCTTCAGAACACAAATTAAGACATTTTTTATGAAATCGGAGAGCTCTTTGACCCTCCATAAATAGCAATCCACGTAGCAAGGAGACCGGTAAAATAATTAATGTGACATCAGGGGTTCAACCATAATTTTACGAAGTTACGAGAATACTTTGTGCGCAAAATAAAAATGACGACTTTTTTCAAATTCATCTTCTCCGCGTGACCCTAGCGCCATTTTGGAGAATATCCGCTGGATGGAAACTGCGTATGCTCTTCTGTGTTAGCCGCATACCGGATGTGCTGTTTTTGTTCAAATCAAAGCGTAAATATACGTAGAAGGTGTATCCGCTCGGTGTGGCTGACACAGAAGAGCGTACACAGTTTCCGTCCAGTGGATATTGTCCAAAATAGAGACCAACTGTTGAATAAAGTCGTTATTTTAGTTTTCTTTGCATACAAATGTATTCTCGGAGCTTCGTAAATTACAGTTGAACCCCTGATGTCACATGGATTATTTTACCATCTCCTTGCTACGTTTCTGGACCTTGATCGTGTAAGTACCCTTGCTGTCTATGGAGGATCTGAGAGCTCTCAGATTCCATCAAAAATATTGTAATTTGTGTTCCGAAGATGTCTCACGGTTTGAAACGACATGAGGGTGAGTAATTAATGACAGAATTTTCATTTTTGGGTGAACAAACCTTTGAAGATGTGTTATTGCAACAACACATACCTCATCTGCCATCTGTGTGAGATTCCTCTTCATGGCATAAGCATCTTCTCCATCTGCATAATATTTGGGCTCCACTTCACTAATCCTAAAATACAGCATCAGGAAGCATTTGGTATGACTGTGATGCAATGCAATATCACAACATAAAGAAAAGAACACAATGCATTTAATGCCTCTCCAATTTATCATGATACATATTCATACACAGTTATAAATGGTGGTTAAAACAGAGCTGTTTTTGAAAATAGGTTTATTCTAGTGCTGTCAATTTAACACTAATTTACTACAATTAACAGTTAATCATCCATTTAATTATACCGATGTTTTTGAAGTTGAACTACTTATGAAGGGTCATTAACACAGAATGTCTTCATCGCTCTGCATTGTTTTAATTGTTTTCAATTTAAAAACACCTTGTGAATGATAAGAGACACCTGCAGTTAGTTCATTGTGTTATACTCCATCTAGAATTTTATGAAATTAGATTTGTAATTCATTAATTTAGTTGTAATTGACTGACAGTCCATATTCTTTCCCAAATACAATATAATAGAACTGGGAAAAAGAAGTGATACTCACTGAAACTTAAGTGTGTTTGAGTACAAGTGAAGAGCGGCCCGGTTACTGAAATACAAACAGAAACACGGTCAGGAAAATCACTCCAGAAAGTCTCTCAGGCCTGATATGATGATAGAGATTGTACACCTTACCTCTTCCTGACATGTAAAGAGACATATTTGGCATTGAAGCTCTCAATCATGGCTCTGCTGGCTTGATCCATCAGTTTTTGAGCCAGTCCAAGACGCCTGTGAGAGCGTTTAACTGCCTGTATTAACACACGAGTGCATTTATTTACAGGATGAAAGACAACGAGAGAACAAATGAGGAGAAAGAACAGCAAATGTATTCTGATTAAAAACACTACCAGTGATGTAATGTGTCCATGAGGCACGTCGTCAGGATCCTCCTCCCTGTACAATTTTAAATATGCAATTTACTAAAAGAATATTCTGTATTTTATTTTAATAAAATGTATTTCATTATAATTTTACCTAATTAATTGATTATTATTATTAATTATAATTATTTACAAAATAACCTTTCTTAAAGGTACAGTTCACCCAAAAATGAAAATTCTATCATTATTTACCTTCATGTAAATGATAAGGGTAATGATGAGGAAAATTCTGCCCTCATGTTGTTCCAAACCAGTAAGACTTTTTTCTTCTGTAGAACAAAAATATATTTTGAAAAGTGTCGGTAACCAAACAGTTTGGATTTCCATTGCCTTTTCTTTTTGTCCATACAATGTACATTAATGGAAACAAAATTGTTTGGTCACCAACATACCTTCTTTAAGTTTCACAGCAGAAAGTAAGTCATACAGGTTTGGAACCACATGAGGGTGAGTAAATTATGACAGAATTGTCTATTTTGAGTAGAGTATCCCTTTAACTTAACTTGGAGCTTTTATGGACATTTCACACATGAAAGCAATAAATAAAAACAAAACTTACATTTTAGCCAAAACATATCCCACTATCTTCCGTTCTCATCCTCTGCTATGTATGACAGCTGGAAAACAAACGCAGCTGTTCAGTGAAGCAGTTCAGCATATGATAATCAGTGTTTGTATAGATCAGGGTCAGTCTCAGACCTGTGGCCAGGACAGGCCGTGGTAGAAGTAGTACTTCATCTGATAGTTCTCTGGAAGACACAGCAGGTTACAGTGCTGCATGTTCATCAGATCCTCTGGCTGGAAACATGTAAACGAGGAAATAATTGAGCAACCTGCAGTAATACTGAATCATTCACATTAACTACATTAGCCAAAACTAATCCTATTCAGAGAGAAGCTGGAAAATAGTCATGTATAACTACACTATGACTATTTTGGTGCTTGACTGACGGAAGTGTAAAATAGACATACAGTCAAACCAGACATTATTCAGACACCAGATACACTTTTTACTAGTGGGTGCAGGACTCTATAGTTCATTTATATAAGTGAGGATAACAAAATCAAGTAAACTGTGACATATTATGCCCAAAAATTATTCATACAGTGGTCTACCAGTAAAACTGATAATCATTTGTGACCAAAAATGATTCAGACACTTTGACCTGACCATGATTTGCTAAAGTGTTTTTTGTTTTCTTGAATTGCTAATGCGAACTTTGTACACCACAGACTGAACAAAATTAAGCATTGCTTGGTAATCGGTTTACCTACATTTGTATTATCTAATCGTGTCCTTAAATTTAACAGCTATTCAACTGAATCCATTACATTTATGGTCTAAAATGATACAAAAGTAACGTTACAGAACACGGTCCCTTTAAAAACGAGTAAACTGCGTCTATGCGTCCAGCAAAGTGTAGATATAATAAAAAGACAAATAATATTTAATACAATCAGCGTCTCATCGAACAGAACGTCAATGATGCCCAAAATGGGTTTCGAGACACACACTGTCTGGTGACTGCACCGATATCTTGTCTTCACTTTCAGTTACTCACCCGTGCGTTGCGTATATTCATTTTGCCTTCTGGATTGCTAGATAAATATATTATACGATGTCAATACAGCTGTCAAATAGCCAGTTTATTTCTATAGAATCGAATTAGCAGGCAGATGGACACAGCTACACCACTACAACCATGTTGCCCACGACCGGAAAACGGATGCTCGGATAGTAAAGTCTTTCCGGTGATAACGATAATAAAAGTCCTTGAAAAAGCAACGAAACCAAGGTTTAGTTTTTGACATATAAAATGTTTTATAAAAGATTTACATTCGTCATTTGTTTTAAATAAATTATTTATATTTTAAATCCTATTTATGATTGAAAATCATGGAGTAAAACTACAAGAGAAAAACAGGCCTTCATTCTGTTTTTATACATTTAATTTGATTAAAGGATCATTCTATTGAAACGTCCATTTTTCTGTCGCTAGCCTTTTCATAAATATTACACATTAGGGTTACAATTTCTTTATATTTTAAAATGAAACAATATGTTATTTGAACAATTACACCTTCGTGGGCCATCAATGTGGCAATATTTGTTTTTTTATTAATTATATAGAATTCCAAGCACCACAAAACTGCTCGTCCCCAAAGCCATGTACAGAGGGAACGTGCTTTATTGTCACTGGTGTTACCTTCCTTATGAATAACAACAGTGAAGATCAGTATATCAGGTCTTATATATGTCACTGGTGTTACCTTCCTTATGGATAACAATAACTGCACAAAAAATTATCAAGCTATCATTTATATTCATAAAGTCAAAAGGTAATCCAACAATGTGGCTAGCAAGTTTAAATGTTAGAAAAATAAATACATTTTAAGACATCTTAGCATACCAAAAGTGGACGTTTCTGTAGACCTGAAGCTTGATGGATACCAAAACTACTCAAACAGTGTTTTTTTTCTGAAAATAATTTCCACTTCTCTTCCAGTTTTTCATGTTTACTTCATACGCGTTTTTAAATCGTGACATGATTTTCAGATGCATGACAGATAACATTGATTTAAACAATTGTGCAAAGGTCTCTATAAAGACCAATAAACAAACAAACTGACTGAGTGTCAGAGAAATTGACATAGACTACAGAAATCCCCATGACTTTTCCAGGCCTGGACAAAGACTACTCACTCACTCATTGTATTGCAATACTGTCTGTACTGAAACAAGCCAAAGATATTAAAGGAATATGAAAGGACCAGATGAAAAAAGCAATGAGACATGTGAGGCATCTTAGCTATGCTTTATTGTAAAAGTAGTTGTCTATTATAATAAAATAGAAAACACTGGGCAGAACTTTTACAGAAAAGTTAAAGAACTCACAAATGTTGAAGCCAAAAAAAAATGCATTACAAAAGCCAGACACGCAGTTATTCCCAAAATGTACTGATAAATAAATCATTTGTTTAAGACAGCCTGACAGGATGTTGAGATTCAGTGCTGTCAAAAACTCACCCTCACAATACATAGACTAACAAAGTTGGTAACAGACACTGGTTAAGTGTCTATCAAGAGCTGACACCAAAAGCAATAGCGAGCAGAAAGAGACCATGCCCAGATGAGGGAACCAATATTAAAGCTCATCAATTCAATTATTTACAGAGATGTGGAATACAATACATCTGCTTTAATAAGACTAAACCCATTTGTGGCTTGCAGAGAGATGTGGAATACAATACATCTGCTTTAATAAAACTAAACCCATTTGTGGCTCCTGAAGCCAATCGGTGGGAACATTAAGACATGGTTAAATGTCATATACATACAGTACATGCTCTGGAATCCTAATCTTTCTTTGTGTGGTCCAATTATAGCATTTCATTTTAGATTTCTACAAGCTTGCTACAAAAAAGAAATGCAACAAAATACATGAACACAACCATCACAGCAGGAGCAGATTGTATATTTATACCACTTCTGAAATGTGAGCAGCATTTAAATGTTAAGACTTTTGCTTGTTGAAAGAGGAATGCATAACAGAAGCCGTGCTTTTCTTTAAGAGTAAAGAGCAAAGGGAATGACAGCGCAGTGCAAATATCATAATGATGCTTATGTGCATAACCAAAAACTGTAAATGTTGTTCAGTCCAACAAAATATTGAACAAAATAATGAGAATTGTCCTATAATGCATTTCATATCATATTAGCTGGTTATAATTAATAACATCTAAAAAGTGTTTGCTAATCCTGTCGGTCCTTCTTCAAATGCAAGTGCCCTTTTCTCTCTTTTATTTGAGGCACTCATCTTGGGCTGATTTTTGTAAAAAGGCTTCAGCTCCTCATTTCTGTCGCCCTCTTCTTTCACGGTTTGTGCGGGTTCACCCATTTGTATGTACCCTCGTAGCGGAAGCCCACCTTCTTTACCAGCTCATCAGCCTCGGCAGGACCACGGCTATGAGAGAGCCAGAGCAAATGTGAGAGATATACACATCACTTCATAAACAAAATACTTTAATAAAGGCAGCATGTTTTACCTTCCGTATTTGTATTTGATGGGTGGTGTCTTCTCCTTCTCTATCTGGTGAAGCAGAGGAGTGAAGATTCTCCAGGCTTCCCTCAACTCATCACTTTGATGAAATAAGTCAGATTCAGAAATGGTTGTTTCAGAATTATTAAAACAGACATATAACATTTACATCACTGTAGAGATCACAGCAAGAAACGCACCTTCGTACAAAATGCATTTGGCTGCCACAAAAACATCTTTATTTCGCATTTTTAGCCACAAAACAATTTAAATTTCAAGACCAGAAAGATTTTCATTTAAGGTCAAAACTTGGGTCCTGTGAGGCACGACCTTTCGTTCCACTGTATGTCCCCACGTGTAGCGAAATGACAAAAAAGCTCAACTTGAACTTGATATGTTTGGCCAGACTGTAAATATTAGCTAATTAGCAATCACTTACCATCCCAACGTTCGTTCTTTACATAAAGCACTACTGTGGCAAATGTAGCCTGAGTGGAGCCTTCAGGGACAGTTTTGTCATCTAGATAACCCAGTTTAGCTTCTCCTTCTCCATCTGGATCTCCCACATACTGACCCAAGACCACATCTGAGAGAGAGACCGGCTCAATGCACTTCAGCACCTTCACCTGTAGAGAGACAGAGAGAGACACACAGACAGAGAGAGAGAGAAAAAAACAGGTATTAGGAGATTTATAATACCGGTAGAGAGCTATCCAAGACAATTCCCATTTATCTCAGCAAAAGCACTTCACTTAGATGCATCATGAGCACTCATTTCTGGATTTTAACCAATAAGCTAAGCTGTGATTGAACACACACACACACACACAACTAAATAAGATAGAAAACAATCTTTGCAGCAGACACAGAAAAAACAAGTCTAGTTTATCCGGTGAAAAGTCTTAAAACAAAAATGTTAAAATGAATAAATACACAAACAAACAGGAAAAGAAAAAATAGAAGTCTACATCCATAATAATAAAAATAAACACTTAAACAAAAACCAAATAAAAGCATTGTAAAATAAAAAGGAAATAAACATAAAAAATCAGTACAAAACAAAAGGAAAAAAGAAAACAGTGACAGAGAAAATTGTACAAAAACAAACCGTTACAGTGAAAAGTTCAAGTCTACTTCACCGTTCACACAGAAGTCTAAAAAAAATCTAAATAAAACAATTATAAATCAAACAAATCCCTATTTGTATGGGATTACTTCATACTGTTAAAAGCTTTCAAAACCAAACAAAACCGTACTTAATGCAAAAAACTAAAATAAAATAAAAATCAGTACAAAACACTCCTCCAACCTTATGCTAATGGTTAACTGTAAGACTGTAATGGATGAATACATTTGATATATTTGCTCTTCAAGGCTAAATTCAGGATCATTCAGATAAGTGCCAGAAAAGAGTGCTGCAGGGGGCGGCTGTACACGGTTCATTGGCTGACCGGCTCGTTACCTTCTCATCTCTAACATCATCAGAGCTGGTGGATGCAGGCTTCTCCATGGCAACCAGACTGAGCATCTGCAGCAGGTGGTTCTGCATCACATCACTGGAGACAGAGAAGAGAGGAATACATTCATTTACAAATCATGCTCGATTAGAATATCAAAATCCTCACAGCCTTTGAAGCGAATCCTCATGCACAGAAAGTGCAATCTATTTTTACACACTTTTTAATTTCTCTTAGAAATTATGCATTTTATTTGCAATTTCTTCTAATGGTGCTTCACACAATGCACTTTCATTGTATGGAACATTTTTTGCAAGCATCAAAAACTTTGTGTTCCACAGAACACAACATACAACTCAGAATATCATACAGGTTGAATGAAACAAACATGTTCAGTTTTTATTGGAATATAATTTTATGACATGCAAATAAAGATCTTAATGTCACAGATGCAAAAATCATCTCATAGCAAGAAAACTAACCGAATGATACCAAAGTCGTCAAAATATCCCCCCCGGCCCTGGGTACCAAACGGCTCTTTGAAGGTCAGAACCACACATGCCACACTGTCCCGGTTCCATATGGGGCCAAATATCCGGTTTCCAAACCTGTAAAGAAAATAATAGAGAAAACTGTAACTAATGAGACCTTCATACAGATGAAGGAGTTTAACCCTTAATTATGTATAAATGACAACTGTGTGTGACAGCCAGTGAAAAGCAGCAGGCAGACAGGGATGAAAAGAGTGATAGAGGCAATGGGAAAGGGAAAGAGCCGCACCTGAGAACCATGAGGTTCTGGACCATCTCTTTGCCTAGGTAATGGTCTATACGGTAAATCTGGTCCTCAGTGAAGAGAGAAGAGAGATGACTGGTTAACTCCTCTGAGCTCTGCAGGTCATGTCCAAAAGGCTTCTCCACGATTATCCTGTTCCAGCCTCTACCAAACATAAACACAAAAAATATGCTGCACTTGAAAAATGCCTTTGCTAATGCAAACTCATATACGCAGACAATCAGAAAACTGAGCAGAACTACACCTCGTATCTCGCTAGCGGTATTTTAGAATTATTAATATACTATTAGATTATTTATTGACATTTTGAATGAGCTTGTATTCTTATATTTTCAGTTTTCAAGTTTTAGCAATATTGATACAGATTTACTAACATAGATATCTCTATAGTGGTTATACATGATATAATTAGTTTTGGGTCAATCTAACGGGCAGTCTTTGGTCTCAATCTATTATTTGTTCCAGAGCAAATAGTTTGGGCAAAATCTCATGTTTATGTAAATTAAATGCTGTATATCAGAGCTCTGTCTTTGTACTTTTGACTAAATTGTCCAAAAAAATGTATGATGGCTGTTGTTGTTGTTTATTAAATATTATTATTCAATACATAATAAATAATATTTCATAAAAATAAAAGTAGTGTTTAGTGTTAGGAAACAATGGGTGCATGTGTTCGCAATGGTGATTTTAGTTACACTGCTCTGCAATTAGATGGCAACAAGAGACTGTTTTTACGAGAATAATTTTATAACGAAAAATAAGATATTTGTACTTTTAACAAAAGCACTGAGCAGCGCTGTAAAAGTATATCACCCTTAACAGATGAAAGGATAGTATGACAAAGATATATCGCTTTCCTCAGTAGACATTCAAATTAATGTTTTATTGTGAATATGAGATGCAGGTAATGCGGGTAGTCTCTCAGTCAAGCTCGCTCTCATTAAACTCTACTATACATAATACACCGCTTTTAATACAGTAATAAAATAAACTTTTAATGAAGCAACTCAACCTTCCTTCGTTACTAGCTACTAAAGTGACGTTTTCAAATTAGTAACAGAGGCAAGTTTAAAAGCAACTGCATGCGCTTGCTCCTCACTTGGTGCTCATGCACTGATGCTTGATGTTCTTGGTGACGTCGTGGTAGACGCTGGGCGGCAGGGCCAGGTAGAAGAGGCGGTTGGCCTGGGCTCCTCCAGGCAGGGACAGCAGGTGAGTGTTCAGGTTGGAGAAAGAGGATTCATCCACGTACTTCCCACTGATGTAAGAGTTTCTTTTGAAGAATGCAGCGAGGCGATCTGCCTCAGAATCTGCCACCTAAATGGAGGGGTATTTTAACACAGTAAATAGGCAGTAAACAGACAAATGCGCATGGAGATCTCTCTGAGCTGTGACCTTCATGTAGGGCATGCAGGCTGTGCGTATGGCATCCACGGTCAGATCAGAGCGTGCATATCCCACAAAATATGTCTGTTCAGGGAGAAGACCGTCTCTGAACAACCACCTACAAGAGACAGACAGAAATACTTCAAAGGTTTAGGAGTCAATTATATTTTCAGAAAAATTAATTAATACTGTTATTCAACAGAAACACACTAATTTGATCAAATTGACAGTAAAAACTTTTACATTTTCAAAAAAGATTTTGATTTTAAATAAATGTTGTTCTTAAACCTTGAAAAAATTTATTAATACATTTAATAAAAAAAATCTAAATCAAGAGTAATAATTGTAATAAAATATTAATAAACCTTAAATTGTTTATTTGTCAATACGATTAATTAAATGCAGCCTTGGTCAACATAAAAAAAATTCTCACCAGATCCAAATGTTAAAGGGTTACTCTACCCCAAAATGATGATTTAAGATTGACACAATTTAAGATATTTTAGATGAAAACCGGGAGGCTTGTGACTGTCCCATTGACAGCCAAACAATTAACACTGTCAAGGTTCAGAAAAGTATGAAAAACATCGTCAGAATAGTCCATCTGCCATCAATATGAATGTTATAAAGTGACGAGAATATCTCTGAATAGGTCTGCACGGGCTCAAAACTGAAGCCCGAACCCGGCCCGTACCCGAGATCGTCTGACCCGACCCGAGCAGCACAGTTAAATTTAGAGCCCGAATCCGACCCGAAATCCCCCCCCGCCCCCGCCCCACAGCGAATAACAAAAAAAAAGGATGCATTTCACGATTGCATGCAAAGAAACGGATTAATCAAGGCTCTGCCATTTCACAAACATTTACCAGTTATGAAAGTTTGTGACGTCAGGCGAGCGGCGCATACATTCTGCCGAGTTTATGAATTTTTATGGACAAGAAGATGATAACCGTGCAAATTATGGTCATTTTGTCAGTTAAGGCTCGTTAGCATTCTGTCTACTTTAAATCAGACATAAGCTCTTAAATAAGATTGTATTTATTTGAATGAATTAATCATTTATTGAGAGAGAGAGAGAGAGAGAGAGAGAGAGAGAGACCGAGCGAGCGAACGAGCAAGAGAGAGAGAGAGAGAGAGAAAACTCTCCACAACCGAGGAAAGTTGCGCGTGCATGTGAACCTGCGTCTGCGCGTCTCTCTCTACAAGCAATGAGGCTTAGTTACTTCAAAAACAGCGATTTTGCCGCCTCATTGCAGAGAAATATAATGTTGTGACTTGTGAGTCAGTAGCCTGTCGAAGCTATTTTACTAATAAAAGTTTCCGTGCTGTTTGTGCGCGATCTCTGATATGTGTGTGCAATGTGTGTGCGTGCGTCTATGAAAGCAGCGAAGCCTCTGCATATAGTTTTGGTTTAGCTACAAACCCGAACCCGACCCGAGCCCGAAGCTATCCATTAAACATTAACCCGAAACCCGACCCGAAACCCGAAAGTATTTCGGGACCCGCGGGTTCGGGTCGGGTAGCAGACCTCTACGAGAATACTTTGTTATATTCTTGTTACATTATATTTTTGTTTCAGACGAATTGTTGAATAAAGTAGTCATTTCTATTTTCTTTGCATACAAAAAGTATTCTCGTAGCTTCATTAAATTCAGATTGAACCACTGATAGCAGATGGACTATTCTGATGATGCTTCTCATACTTTTCTGGACCTTGACAGTGTTATTTACTTGGCAGTCAATGGGACAGTCACAAGCCTCCTGGGTTTTATCTAAAATATCTTAAATTGTGTTCCGAAGACGAACGAAGCATTTACAGGTTTTGGAATGACATGGGGGTAAGTGAAAAATTACTAAATTATCATTTTGGGGTGGAGTAACCATTTAAATGGTACTGTACTAGTAAATAGTAGTTTGTGTAAAAGCATGCCAGAGTGCTCACCACAAAGTTGGGTAGATTTTCTTTTTCGCCAGATCTCCCTACAAAAAGATCACATTTGTTACATCACAGAACAATTTATTAATATAGGCTGAATTACACAAAAGCGGTTGCACTGTGTGCAACATTTTCAAAACAATTTGATCACAAAAAAGAATTTCACAGAGAAAAGCCGATCAGTGTTAAATTATCTTAAAGGCTAAATGTTGAACACGGGCCCCGACCAAAAACTTCAACATCATTGAGTTGGCACAATAAGAGCACTGTTGGGAATTTATCCCACTTTACATTTCCAAACCAATTACTTTGAATAATGTATATGAAGAGACATTTAAGAAGCATCTTCTCACCAAATATTTTCTGTAAAGCTGCTGTGGAACAATATTTAGTACAATTAAAAAATACTAATATTTTATTTTAGAAATAACATTTCCAAATAATATCATAATTCATGCATAAATGGATCTGTAGACATGTATAGTTGCCTTTATATTTTAATGAAAGTGGTCCCTCACAAAGAGATCATTACATAAGAAAATCCCTGTGCTTGCTGTACTCCTGAAAACTGAGCAGGAGAATGATCAATTATTTATTGCTTGGAGCAGTGAAGTGCCAAATCTTGTCTTTATTCACATTTCTATTTTTGGTCGATGACACACTTTGTTTATCTTTTTTGTGTGTGCTTATATTTTTACCCATAGTTGACTAAATAAAACAGCAAATGTGCGTTTAAAAGTCACAATATAAATACTGACGATCCATGCTGTTTGCACTGGTATGTACTAATTTTGTCCAAATGCTCTCTAGGATAATAATTCTCCTTGAATATCACCTGCCGCAAACTAGCAATAGCACGTTACACCATCACTTGGTTAAGAAGGAAGTTACTGACATACAGCACATTTGTTTTGAAAGAGACTTCATTGCTTTTGTTGTGTAGTTTTTCAGATTTGAAATTTAAAGGCTAATGACCATCTAAAACAAATCTGCAAACAGTAAATATATTTACAAGGAAAACAATCCGCATTTGTTAAACTATTTAATGGTGCCTGTAAGTCAAGAAAAGTAGTCTTTTTTAAGAGTATAGTCTGATTATAGTCAACTATCACCGTGATTCAATGTGAATAAAGAGGAATCAAAACCTAGGGAACTGCCATAATTTCTGTGGAACACATTGACTAATTTTACAATAACATCTCATTATAAAGATGACTAAATAATAAATGCAAAATACACAAGTAGATACAGTGTAGCTTAAAACAACAGTCGACCCATCCCTGCTCCACATGATTCAATCTTCTCAATGCAAAGGTCATTGATCTCAGCAGATCTGCTCACACCCATTCAGACACATGAGAAACGCTCTGTACACGGTGAGACAGCACTATTCGGTTTGTTTTGGCTGATTTATTATGGCATTGTGGGAGAGTCCCATCTCTTCAGATATGCATTATTGGGGATATTAGTAAATATATCAGTTCGCTATTTAAACTATTAGTCGCTCATGTTGCTTTGCTATGTTTAAAAGCACTCAGTAATGGTGACTTGACAAAAATCATCCATGACCTTTTACCATTGCATTATTAAACTAAAACAAACACAGAAAACTAAGCAGCAAGATAAACTGTATGCGTTTCTTCTGATTAGTGACAGAACAGTCCAAAAGAAAAGTGACTTATTTTTTGTTCATAACTGAGGAAAGTGTATCTCAGTGAAGACAGTGTAAACAGTAGAGCATGATGCTAAGGCCATGGGACTGATTTCCAGGAAAGTGCATGAAACGATAGAAAGGTCCATGTTGAATACAATGCAAGCCACTTTTGGGAAAACAACAAGTAAATGTACAGTAATGCATTTGACACCTGGAGTTTCCGTTTCAAGCACTTAAGCAGCCTATTTTCTAACAATAGCAAACAGATAAGTCAGACATACCCATCCTAAAACATATTAAACAATTGTAGGTGGAAGCAGATAATGAACAGCTTATTAGCTTATTTATTTCAAATAAACCCAATATACTAGTCTATTTTTGGTGCCAGATTTTTTTTAATTTATCTAAAATATTCTGTGGTGTTCTGACATCAAATTCTGTCAGTTGAGCATATAAAGTTACAAAAAAAGTTTTTTTTGGCACACACACACACACACACACACACACACACACACACGAAGTAGCACAACTGTTTTCAACATAGATAATAATAATAATAGGAAATGTTTCCTGAGCAGCAAATCATCATTTCAGAATAATTTCTGAAGACTGGAGTAATGATATTGAAAATTCAGATTTTCATTTTAGGAATAAATAATATTTTAACATATTCACATAGAATTTAAAATGTTAAATTGTAATAATATTTTCAGAACTGTTTTATAAGTACTGTATTTTCATCAAATAAATGAAGCCTTTGGGAGCATAAGACACTTTTAAACGGTAGTCTATATAACAATTCACAAATGTGTAAATCAATTCACAAAATAAAATATATATTTTCGTACAAGTCAAGACAATATTTTGAGATATTCCTGTCCAATTCCATTTATAAACACTTTTTATTTTTAAGCACATCTGCTTTATCTTCATATTTTAATAAAAGCAAATCATTAAAGGCCTAGCTTTATTCTAAGTCTGATTTGTGCAAAATGTATTTTTATTATTACTATAAGAGGAGTTTTTTTGTCATTGTATAATGGCAACTGATGTGCAGAATCCACATACAAGTGAAGCAGAATTTCTATAGATTTTTTTCTCAGAAATTACCCTTATGTTTTTAATTATAATGAAGAGTGTAATTTGCAAAGCTACATAGCTAATAACAACTACTCACACCTGAATACTCACAATTATTCTTTAAAATGAAATTAGGAACAAATTTGGTTATGTGACAGGCTGGCTGGGGGTCGATGCACTGAATATAAGTGGCTCAAGGTTAGACAAATGAGGTGATGTTGCATCTGCATTTTGACATGGTTTCTGAATGACCTCAATATTATGCCAGGAAACCTGTGGAAACCATGCATACCCCTCTCTCTCCACCACCTTTCTGACTGCACCCTCGTCCCAAACACAAGCCAGCTCTTTCAGCGCTCTCTGACTTCACACCAACTGAAAGAAAAGTGCTGACAGAAAGCGATATTGCATAATCCTATTTAAAAGCCAAACAATAAGAACAGGAAAAGCCAACAGTAACAAAGATCGTTTCACAAAGCAGTTGTGTAAAAACAGACTAGTAAAAAGCTGAACAAATGAGGAGGAACAAGGAAAATCTTGCCAAAAAAAGGAGGAAGTGGGTTTAAATTTCACAACCAAAAGTTAAGATGATAAACAGTCTATTGAGAAGTCTAAAAGCCTGAACTACTAGAATGCAAACGTGATTCACGTTCACTTCATTCTTAATATTTTGTGTGATTATTTTTTGCATACATTGGGTTTGCCAGCATTTATCACAGTTTACGTTTTCATGCTGAACCTAATCAAAGCTGTCAAGACACAATACGTCTTTATTCACGTCTAGCCAATCACAGATCTTCTGTCACC
Organism: Gymnocypris eckloni scoliostomus; assembly: GCA_027564155.1. Classification (NCBI taxonomy): domain Eukaryota; kingdom Metazoa; phylum Chordata; class Actinopteri; order Cypriniformes; family Cyprinidae; genus Gymnocypris; species Gymnocypris eckloni. Next base: position 62,019,428 of record CM050412.1, on the reverse strand, counting down.
ACACTCGACCAATCTCCTTTCAAGGCCTTAAGCGTTCATGGGCTGTGAACTGAACCACTGAGTGAGTTACTCAACCGCCCTGTTCTGTCTGGATGATAAATAGAAGTCCTATGCTGGAAATGTCCATTCATGGTTGCATAATTTCTGCTGTACTTCCTTGTACAAAACATCAAGGCCGTTTTATTAATTCAGCGTAATCGGAGATTTGCTTCCTTTATTGGATCAGCCGTTAACAGGCTGTGCTGTAAAACTATAAGGTGTATAACCAAAGTAACTACCATGTACAAGAAATAATATGAAATGGGATCTAAAATCAATACATTAGTATGATTTTGGACATATTTTTTGACAGTCACTTCAATGATTAAAAATAAAGGATTTCTAAAAAAGGGGTTTTGCAACAACGCCATAGAAGAACCGATTTTGGTTCCCCAAAGAACCTTTAGGTGAATAGTTCTTAAATATATATATTTTTTTCTTAGTGTGAAGAACATTTTAACAATCTAAAGAACCCTTTTCCACTATATAGAACTTTTTATACAATTCAAATGGATGTTACAGGTTCTTCATAGAGTGCACATCTACAGTACATGCACTGTTAAGGTCTACATTCTGGATGCTGTCATATTCTGGTGAACACATTTTTATTTTAAGTATGCCAATGTGGACATTTGGGTTTTCTTTTCTCAATGTGTCAAGATGCTGCCATTGGTTCATTTTCTTTTGGTATTTTTTCACTAGGGATGTAATGTAACGACTGATTCAAGCCGGCAGAGATAAAAACAAATCGTGATACAATTGAGTTTATATGAATGCATCTCTAAGGGGAACTTTCATCTCACCTCTGTATAATGCACAATAAAGAAAGCACATTACCACTGTTCCATAAGCGCCACCTGCTGTCAGAGAGTGAATGTGCATCTTATTCAGTCTGTCTGCTGTTTTTGTTTCATTCAGATGTGTTATGTGGTATAGTTTCAAAAAGCTAAAGCCATTGGTTTTGCTTGAAATTATACAATCTAACTTAAATCAAGAAACTGTTCATGCTGCATAATCTTTATTTGAATTGTGATTAAAATGCAGTGGCTGCCTCAATTTGTAATGAAAAGCACAGACAAAGCCTTATATTTGTAAAAAAAAAAAAACTTTTATATGTATTATTTGGGATTTGTTTTGACATTTAAATGTAGTTTTGTTCTTAGACATTTCATTTTACAAATAAATGTGCAGCATTTTGTCTGAAAAATAATAAAAGCAGATTTTTCATTTATAATTTCTCTTAAACCTAATTTTATTAAAAATAAAAACTGTAGGAAAATTGTATCATCAAAGAGGTATTGTGAATCATATCGCATTGTGAGTCGTGTGAATCGACACACCCCTAGTTTTCACAATATTTCAATTAAAACTTATTACCTCCAACAATCCCAACAACACCACCATGAAATGTAAAGCATGGCACAATCATTAATAAACACATGCAGTAATATATAACTAGAGCAACAGAAGAAAAGCGAGGATGAAAGTTTGCAGCGAGGACTGGTGGCAGAGAGCTGTCATGTTAGAATTTACAGAATGGCGACAGAATTCTAGAATGTGGAAATGCTCATTCCTCAAACTATATGCAATCATGTGATGAAATCTGGTGATTAAACTGTATGCGCACCTGTGCCAGCTGTAATGTGCTTTACAAACTTGGAAGTTGTGGGGAGTGTGCATATAATCTTTTTTCGTTAAATTGTCTGGGTAAAACTTTAGATTAGAAAACACATATTCACTATTAACTAAGAGTTTGCCCTAATGTGCTGCTCATTGATAGTAAGGTAGCTGTAGTAGTTAAGTTTAGGTATAGGGTAGGGTTTATTAATGTGTGCTTTATAAGTACTTTTAAGCAGCCAATATTCTAGTAATATGCATGCAAATAAGCAACTAGTTAAAAGTGTTCCCTAATCTAAAATTTTACTATTTTCTGAATAAAGTGTTTACATGCAAGAATGTATGTTATTCCATCGGAATTTGTGAAATCAGATTATTGCCTTAAACTGAATCAGGCAACTGGATTGAGGTGTTCACAGGATTTAGTCCTAAACAGAACATTGCCAATTTCAGATTAATATCATAATACTGATGTGCATGTAAATGTAGTCACTGTGAAGAAAAAGCTAAGTTAAAGTTTTAAAGTTAAACTTTAAAAAGATTAATATAAGAACAACCTTAAGAAGTACAGTATGTGTATCTCTGTTTGTGGGGTGAGGTTGTGGAATGGTTTGGAGCATGTGTTAAAGCACTGTATAAATATTAAGCAGTTTAAAACGTTGTATAAAAACACTTTATTAAAAGGATATGTGGATATATAGGGTGATTGTGAGGGTTATAATGTTGATTGTGTTAGGTGATTATAGAATGACTGGTTATTTTGGATGAAAACCATGTGGTTGGGGTTTAGTTATTGTGGAAGGAATATATACAAATAATATAGGGACTGGTGTAATATATTAAAAGATATACTGGAACGTTATGGAATTGTACAGGGGGTGGGAAAAATAATGCTTTTGCTTCATCCCACTCCTTTTCCGGACACTGTGTAATGTATAACGTCTTTGGGACGCGGTTTCACCTTGGTTTGGCAACAACTTGTTGTGTTTATATATTTTGTTTTGTTTGAAATAAAAAAGCCCAAAAACACAAATTCATACATTTTGGTTTTTCAAAAGATGTACAGTGTACAAAATGAGAAACAATTCATGGCTGCAGATGAGACTGCATCAACTCCTCATTAGTAGAGAGAGATTTAAATATACCACATACACACACACACACACACACACGGAGACTCACCGAAGCACCCATGATGATAAAGATATGAACGTCAGACTGGTGAAATTCCACATCATCATGTAGCTCTTTCCTCAGCTGCCCAAACACTTCTGAGCGTGAGAGGGGGAAGCTCATCTTGTCTGTCAAGAGGTCAGAAAAAGATTAAACCGCAGATCTCGCGCTGTCTTCGTGTTCATACAGTCATATTTTATTTATACAGTTTATACAGTTATTTTCTGGAGTTATATTACAGCTGTATCATTTCCATTCATTCATTTTGTTTAAGTTAAACTCATTTTTAATTAAAAATAATTTTATATGTGCCAAAGATATGTATAAAATAAAAGTTAAAATATTAGATAAAACAAAAAACAATCAGCCAGTATAAATGTTGGCTGGGCAGTTAATATATAAAGTTGTTTTGGAAGCTAGCAGACATCAGGATGAACGATAATGCTGCTGATATATACATAATGCAACTTAGAGACAACAAAACCAGCAAAATAACACTTATGTGTATATGTTAATTAGCCACCACAAACCTCAAAACGGCAAAATAAAGAAAGAAATTGGTCTATCACTACTGGAAAATGCTGCATGTAAATTCACATACAAAAGGTGTTCTCCAAACAGCTTTTACTAAAGCTGCCAAGTGCCAACATCACACACAGTGCAATGTTAAAGGCATTAGTATGAATAACAAGCTACACAATATCAACAAATAACACAACCACAGAGCAAGTTTAACTACATTTCCTGATTCAGAAAACATACATGACCTCTTGAAAAGAAAGTAGTCTAGAAAAACGATATGTATTTGTTAAAGCTCTTTCACACGCTATAATTCCTTACCAATGCAGAGTCACTTGCACTCTTTAGGGAACAGACACACAACACCAACTATAGTGTTGACTAGTCTAGTAATTTGACAAATCAAATCACAATTAGGATGACAAACATATAGTCCTACCACTGCGTTCAGGGACTGTAGTGTGTGCTCTCTCTGTGGCATACAGAAAAAATACACATAGAAACCTAGTGTGACAAAAAGCTCAACCTCCCACAGACCCACACTCTGAACTTACCATAATGTTATTAGCACAATCCCTTATTTAACAGGGCTCAGCCTGGCACTGACTGGCTTGCTAATTATTTTACTCAGTGCATCACATTCTAAACAAAAGCCTAAAACATAGATATATGGAATAAACTGAACATCACATTCTGAAAGATAAAGCTGGTAACGTTAAGGGAAAATCCGAAGTTAGTAGACAGCTGGATATTTATAAACGCACTCACTGACAACATGCTACTTACTTTTAGTGCGCTTTACTTAACCAAACAAAAATAGCAGGATTTAAAGCTAAAAAGCTGTAACAGACTGAGCGCAAAAAAATGTAACAATACTGACTACAGTGTCATTCTTCAAGACAGTTTCCTCCTTCCCTGTTGAAATGACACGGCGGGCTTCTGTGATTGTATTGGTGTAGAGAGAGGAACTCACCAGCGCTCGCTCGACTGCCCATCATTGCTGGAGCATATGACGTCACCGCGCAACTGAGCTGAGGATAAAGAGATGTGGGCGGGGACAGACTGCAGGAGGGAGGGGCTTGTGGATAACAGCCCACACACGGCGGTGATTGACAGCTAAACACTCCAATGCTCTTCAGTCCAATGGAGAGCGAGCATGCAGAATATCTAATGAATATTTAGTTCTGCTGATAAGAGCTAGAAAAAAGTCGAATGTAGAGCTCTGAAAGAATGTCAGCATGACACTGCAGATAAAAAAACACACCAAAATAAGCCTATAACATACTTATTTAATAATTGGAACAATTAAGCATATTAACATATATATATTTAGTATAGCTACCTCAATAATTTAGACATCTAGCATTACGTTAACAACAGCAAAACTAACAGCATAAAATACTAAATTCTATCCTCTATTGCATTAGCGCCACCTTGCGTTAATACACATACTTGATTGGATTTAAAGTAGCCTGACTACTAAACTGTTAAATCTACTGCAAAAATGCATCCACTCTCGTGCAATACGTGCAAATAACACGTTGCTTACAAAAAGACATTTTAATTCATCACCAGCTTTCTTTTATAAATACAGGTCTAATGATACAACTAATCAGCGTTCAAAACGAGAAACACAATTGTTAATTAAAAGTGTGCATTATTTGACAAACAATGACTTTAGTAAATTTAATCAAGTTTAATTTAATTAGTTCAGTTTCATTTGACTGAGATTTATAAACTCCTGATATATTGCACAAACTTACATTAGAGCAAAACAGTGATGCAACATTTGTTTAACTATTCCTTGCGTTTCTGTTTTGTACAATATATATATTAAAAAATACAAGATTCAGATATTCTGATGGAGGACGAACCCCTTTTGACTTCATATCAGATGAAACACCAGTGCTGATAATTGTTGGCAGGGTCACAGTTTTTCATGATGATGTTGCCATACTCCACCATTAAACACTTACTAAACAAAGCATTGTGGACAAGATATATCTGCAAATAATTACAAATATATATATATATATATAAGATAACAAATCTCTGTAAATTTGGGATTATAAACTAATTGTGTCATAATAGTACATTGATTATTTGTGACATAGCGCAGCCAGAGGCAAAGAGATGTTAGGATATGTACCGCACCTGTTGGGAAACAAGAATGAAACCCCACGTCTGCTGTGGAGCTGGGACGGTTCCTTCACCCTGAAAGTTACACATCTCCACTCGCACGGGTTCAGGCTCGACCGTCGCAAGCAGACACAGCTGCTTATCAATATTATGCCTCAGCTCCTGATGTGACGTGTACTCAAAATACTACAAAGCAAAACATATGCTTGAAAAAGGATAGAAAAATGGCCAATAAAAGATTTAATACTACAATTATTTTACTGCTATTTATATACTATTATAGTATTTATTTATTTATTGCAGTGAGCTTTTGTTTATTTTGGCCAAACAAGCTAAACAAATGTTTAGTAAAGTATTAATAATGGCCAATAAAAAAATTATGTGAGGATGACAGCAATTATCATAAAGTACCTGATTTATTCCCATGTTGTGGCAAATGAATAAAATCACTGACTTCACTCCAGGATTTTTCTCACCAATATCAAGACAAGTGTTTGTGGCAATGTTCTTCAACTACAGACACAATACGCACAAAAAAATTATATTTCATGGGAAATAGCTATTGCAATAAATCTGAAATTATAACACTACATTACCGATCCAAACAGCGCAGGGTTCAAATCGGGCACGAAGGCCTCAGTGTAAATGTTTTCTAGGTACCAGGAGAAATTTTTGCAGTGCAGCCTTTCTTTGAGCCACAGCCGCTCACTGATGTCCCCATATGATTTCTGTGCTCCTCAGAGGAAGGAGAGAAATATGTGAGCTGTAAACTAAAATAATGTCATTTAAATATGTATCTTACCTCCGCTGCAATGGCAGCAGCCTTTTTATTTCTGTTGTAGAAAATCTTCTTGTATTCATCCATCCAGACTTCTGCGAGGCGAACCTGGTTGCGTGCAATCACATCTATGCCTTTTATGAAGGAATGTGGACTTTTGGTACGAAAGATGTGGCCGACCACAGAACAGGGAATGATCTCTAGACTGCCTCCACACAACCATACCTGCAAGAGCCAATACATCATGTATGACACCAGAACAGTGTAAACAATTGTTTTTTGAATGATCTTTTATTTATATGTTTTCAGTTTATACTGTAATTTTAGTTAGGATTTTATTAATTTTTGTACTGTGCTTTTGTCATTTTTGTATATATTTTCTTTCTTTAACTTTTTATTTCAGTTTTCACTTCAGCAATATTAGTACTTCAACTTTATTTATTTCAGTTGTCGCTTTTACCATATATATATATATGGTAAAAGTGTCACTATATATATATATATATATATATATATATTCGAAATAAATGTAATGAATTGAATTAAAGAAAATGACTAGTTAACAAGACTGTAACAAAACTGTACCAGAATTAGAATAAACAGAGATGTCAAATGTCAAAATCTTCTATTTCTGTTCACTCAATTGATGCAAAATATAGAAACCTGGGAGAGGGTCTTACCCTAAATGACATTTCTATGTTCTCTGCTCCCCAAAACTCCATTTGGTCATCATAAGTTCCAATGTGTTCAAAGAACTGCTTGTAAATGGCAAAAATCCCACCGGCAATAGTGGGTGTCCTGAATGGAAAATGAAACCACATGAAAACTGGTGTCTCATACGCAACAGCAATATAAATGTAATTTAAAGTCAAATGTGTTATGAGAAAGGTGTCTCTGTGTAAATTTGTAGATCATTTGCCTGACAGGATAGGTTTCATCAATGCGTTTCACTCTCTCTTCTTCAGGTATAGTCTCCCAGCCAAAGCTCAGCATCCAGTCAAAGTTCCCACAGTATGTGTGCGGGCCAACATCACTGGCTTAATGAACTGTAGATCGTTCTTGTTGATGACAGCAATGCTTGGGCTCACAACTGTGGTAGGTTCCTGAACTAACCGGGCCAACAGGGGCTCCAACCAACCATAGAAACATTCGCCTAAGAAAACACACACAAATGAATTGATGTCGACTAATATGCCAACTTGATCACTTCAAATCGGATTAGACTAATGTTTACCATTCTCTCCTTTATGTTTCCACCTTTTACTGTAATAAAATACTCAATCCTCACAGCTGTATGAATATAATATATTAACCTTTTAGAGGACTAAGATTTGAGCATCTAAGGCTAAGACAGTTGGAGTAAGACCACAAAATATTAATCCACTTCAAAACATAGACCTCTATTTATAAACTGAATCAATCATAAATTGTTAACTTGCAAATATGTTCAGCATTATTCAACAATATTTTTCAGAGTTTCTAGACTATTTTAAGACACAGGCCCTGCCCCACCTAAACTTACAGTCAGCAGCCACTACTGGATTTGATACCTCCATCCAATTCAGTTTTTTATGTGAAAGCCATAGGTTGTGCTGCACTATATAAAGACCCCAACAGTATGTACTCACAGTGGGAGTCCAGGAAGGCGAGCACCTCTCCTCCAGCCTCTCGTGCACCCATCAGTCTGGCAGCGATTAGACCTTTCCTCTCACGCTGCCTCAGGACACGCACAATCTCAAGAAACCGGACGTACTGCTCTAATGGGGCTTTGAGATGATCTGAAATGAAAACAAATTATCAATACACTAAAACTAAGACCTAAACTACAAGATTTTAAATCAAATATAGAATGTCTTCAATATTTAAAATGTAAGTGGTTTTCTAATGTGTTTTGAGCATAATAACACATATTTTGCTGAGTGGTTGCCAGGGCATTGCTAGGATGTTCTGGATTGTGGCTAACACCGTGTCTACACCGGACGTGAATGACACCATAGACATATATAGATGCCCTATTCGACCACTCAAGGCACATAGATGCTGCCGCCATCTTGGAACGGTATTTTTGATGTCATTCTCCATACTGTAGGTTCGCAGAGAGCCGTTGAGCCGTTCTGTGCATGTGCATCTTTCGAATATTCAGTGATTACTATGGTGAATGACGTCAAGTTCACCGCTGCAATATGGCGGATGGCTTACGATAATAACGGTCCATAGAAACAGTAGCTAATGAGGAATCTAGTATATCTATGAGTGACACGACAAATCCCCGACAGTAAACTGCTGCTTCATTCTATTTATGACGGACTGACACAAAGTTCAAATGATTTTTAATGGTTACTTTTTCACCTCCAGCGTAGGCATTACTATTGTGTTCTGGGGAATGCCTTAGCCACCACTCGGACCACTCTGATAATGTCTTAGCAACCACCCAGTACACAACTGCATTGCTATCATGTTCTGGGTCCTTGCTAAGCTGTTGCTATAGTGTTCTGGGTGGATGCTAAGGCATTGGTATTGTGCTTTGGTGATTTTTAAGGCGTTACTAGGGCATGCTTGGTGATTGCTATTGCACTACTAGTGTGTCCTGATTGGTTGCTAAGGTTTTACTAGGGTGTCCTGGCTGGTTGCTAAAGTATTGCTAGGCTGTCCTGGGTGGTTGCTATGGTGTTACTAGGGTGTTGGTTGCCAAGACATTGCTAGAGTGTTCTGGGTGGTTGCTAAGGTGTTGCCACAATGCTCTGGGTGGTAACTAAGGCATTTTAGGGTGCTCTGAGCGGTTGCTAAGCTATTGCTAGTGTGTTGTGGGGAGATGACGAGGCACTGACATGTTCTGGGTGGTTACTAAGTCGTTGCTAAGATGTTTTGAGTGCTGGCTAAGGTGTTGCTAGTGTGTCCTGGGGATTGCTAAGGCATTGCTAGGGTGTTCTGAGTGGTTACTAAGCCATTTCTTCTGGGTGGCTGCTTACTGGCTCAAGTCAAAAGATCCCATCGCCAGGTCTTTATGATATTCTGGTCTCTAGATATTTCTTGGCTCCTTCCTTCAACATAAGGTCATTGAATTTGTTTGCTCTTTTTAATTGTATACCTTATTCAAAGAAGGTACCTAAAAATGCAATGCATATAAGCCTTTACTTACCCTGAGTACTTGCATCATCCACTAGAATGATTTCTTTAAGTAAAACAGCCGGTGAAGTGTGTAAGACACTGCAAATGGTGCGGAGAAGAGTGGACCATGCCTCATTGTGGAACACCATGATCACACTGGTAGTGGGTAACCGTGGACATCTGCTGAACTTCTGCTCAGCACATCTTGGAAGAGTAACAGGGAACTAGTGCTACACGATCAAAAGGTAAAATAAGAACATTTTTGCTCAGTGTTCCTCATTTGGTACTCACTCAGGGGGCCGCGTGTCGACACCAAGACTGCGGTGGAAGGAGATGCGGTCACTGGCAAACTGGTTGAAGCCATTTCTAGAAAGGCCCTCCTGCTTCTCCTTCAGCTCTGCAGGTGTCAAGATGCTAGTGACAATGGGCTTTCCATCAGCTCCAGGTCCTTCTGGATCCTCCTGAGGTCTCTCTATGTGAGGCCTGAGCTCCTCCATGCTGTAGAACCCAGAGGGACATCTGGCATCTCCAGATAACACTAAAGACCTTTCAAATGGTGATATGGAGGTGTACATCTGAAAATGCCAGATGCTACTGTTATTCCTACCCACACTGCCTCTATATCTTGGCTTTAAGGAAAGATCTTGATACCAGTAGCTGGCCGACCCCCACCCTCCAAGATCCAGCAGTAAAACCCACAGAATGGTGATTAAAAGGGTCAGTCCCAAGATGCTCAGTTTTATGGGTAGTGTACATTGAAGACTTCGTAGCTCATCCTAGAAGAAAATAAACCAAACAGGAGATTTGATCTTACTTCAGCCATTTGTAGCATCGGAAAATGTCTGCAGTAAATCAATAAATTACTTTGTGCCGTTTTCAATTTGAGTAGTTGACATGAGCTCATATTGATTGAGGGAATAATGAGTGAAACATGGAATATCGTGATTCATTTGTCACTCAGTAGAACTGAAGGGAGAGCGAGGTGATTCGAGTCGGTGGAGTTGAGCCACCCCTTGTTTTAGACAACCATAAACAAAATAGGTGATATGACCACACCTATTTGAAGAGTTAACCATTTTACTAAGCCTGTGATGGAGAGAGGCCAGTTGAGTAATTGGTCACTTAAAAAAAAAAAGTTCAGAGTGATTTTTGTATGTTTAACAACTCATGCTTCTTGTGTCTGAACAATTACAGACTAATCTGAAAAATAAAATCTAATGTTTGTGCTCTAGGAAGTTATAAAATGAGCTAGTGTTATAATTATGTTAGCTCTAAACTGCTGGATGATACAAGTTTGTTCAAATGTAAGAGTGGGTAATTTGAGCCAAAGGTAATATTTTACTGTAATTCTACAACAATATTGCATTAATTTTAGACCAATTTGTTTTTATTTTGTTCTTTGTTCTGGACTTGATATTGTTCTGAAAATTTTAAACAGGCCTTGTTTATGAAAATTGCCCATTGAATTATATATGAAGTTGTATTTCCCTGCAACATTTATAAGTAGGATGTTGACTAATTAGCCCAGTTCTAAGTCTGTTTTTTAACTTGAACACTATCTTGTTGACATTTTTAAATAATGTAAAAAATCCTGCAGTCAAACCAGAGTCTTGAACCACAGGCAGGAAAACTTCCTGGACAAATGGCCAGTCCATCACAAGGCTCAAACAGATTTTACAAAGTCATATTTATTGAATTTCTCTTCCTTTGATATAGCATGAGGTGAAAATGTCCAGTTTTACTGAAGCATAATTAATGACTCAATTTACCCCTTACTGGGGGCAAGTTGAGCCAAGAAACCACTCTTTTTAAAAGCTATACATTGAAAGCAGTTTATTTTAGATCCAAAGTGATGCACCACATCCTGAAATGTATGTAAATATTTAAGTTGGACCCATTACTGTCACGTGCTCACTTAAAACACACTAAATAAAAACTGGCTCAACCCTAACATTTGGCCCTCGAGGAGGTAAAAATAAACCTGCGTCTAGTGGAAGAACATTGTTTTGGTAGTGCTTCTGCTCTGCTCCTCTGTGCGGATGAATGTGGTTCACAAGGATACAGGACATCTTATCAGACATAAAAAGAAATGTTGAGTAATAATGAAGTCAAACTTTATTCATTTATTATTTTAATCTTAAATAGAACCAGATAGAAAAACCTATAGAATAAATGGGACCCTGGACCACAAAACCAGTCACAAGTAGCACAGGTATATTTGTTGCAAAAGCCAACAATACATTGAATGGGTCAAAATTATCTATTTTTCTTTTCACGCCAAAATTAATTAGGATATTGAATCATATTCCATTAAGATATGTTTTAATGTCTTATCTTAAATATATTAAAATGACCTTAATATAATAAATATATTACCTTAAACCTTAATTTTTTATTAGTAATTATGTATTGCTAAGAAGTTCATTTTGACAAATTCAAAGGTGATTCTCTCAATATTTTTTTCCAGATTCCACATTTTCAAATAGTTGTGTCTCGGCCAAATATTGTCCAATATTGTCCTAACAAACCAACACCAATGGAAAGTGTATTTATTCAGCTTGCAGATGATATATAAATCTCAAATTATGATCTGGTTTTGCGGTCCAGTGTAACGTATAGCAAAATATGATATATATAAAGATAAATATGAGAAAGTATCAGTAATTGTATACATATATAAAACACAGACAACTATGGACTGATGCGTATTTTTAAAACGGTCTTATAAAAAGGAACGAGGTGGATCAAAGAGTGGTGCTTCAACTGAAGCATGTACTTACCTGCACTAAAGAAGCGTTGTAACCACTTTTCAGTTGTAAACATACACGCCAGAGATAATATTTAGAAAATGGCTCGTATTATATTTTCTTTAAGCAGTATGCCGTCATGCTGGTGCATCTCATTGGATAATTTAACCCTCGGTTTATTTCCTGCACAAACAACAACTGAGGAACAGCAATTAGTTAGTGTACTGAAGGGATATTTAGGAAGCAAGCAATATTATGACTTTGAATTGCTTTAGGGTTTATAAAAGTGATGATAAATAAACGGGAGATGGGGGTGGTGCAAGTATCCATGGCAACACTTAAACAGCGTTTGAAGACAGCGCGTGAATCTCGTGTTCGACTCGTCTTCGGTGCTCGTTCTTTCTGCTGTTGTTTTGCTAGTTCTCATAATATATTTTTGATTATGGCTTTCTTCGGACTTACATATTTGGGCTATCAGAATCCTTTTGGGGACAGGATGGCAACATCTACCCAAAACAAACATTCACGAGGTACGGCTGCTTTGGTGCGACGTTAATACAGGCGCTTTCGACGAGTCTTTATCTGTTTTCCTACAGTTACAGTAGGGGTCCAATATGTGTTGTTTTCTTTCAGACTCATCAGACCTGCATCTCGGCAGCCAGAGCAGATATCAGGACTTCAGCAGACGCGTTCAGAGGTGTAAGTTCACACCACATACTGATTGTGTTCCATACTAAAGAGTCCTTCATGTAAGTGAATTATGCTTGCTCAAGAAGGGATATGTTCAGATTATTTCATGACCAGTGTGGATTTTTTAAATGAATGAGTCTTAATAATTTATCTTAAATCTAAATTAATTGGATGCTTTTTTGGTGGTCAGTGTGACATTGATACGATCTTGTGTTTCTGTCTTAAGCTCCTAAAGAACTGTACCGTGTACCTGTGACGAACAACCAGCAGTATGGCTGGTGGGTTTCCACCGATGGCCTGAAGAACCAGGAGCCTTGGACTCAAACCCGTCGCTTCCCACGCAAAAACAGCGACATGACAAAGTATGAAGAATCTTCATCTATGTAGGCCAATGTGTGTCAACAGACAATTAATGGTTAAGGCTTTAATAATGCATATTTCACTTATTTTCTCAGGTTTGTGAATGAGATGTCAATGACCTGCCCAGACTTCAGCTTGTTTTGATTCCTGGTCCATGAAACTGTAAGACCGTATGTTCACATGGTGATCACAGTCCCGGCCATAATACTGCAACACTGCAGTATGTCACTTCGCTTTGCTGAACAGGAGGTGCAGAGGTCACATTAATGCAAGCGTAACGTATCCACTGCACATCTATGACTGTGCCATATTGTTTATAGAATTTGTTGCAATAAATTTAGTTCCAATCTGTATGTGCTGAATGTTATTCTTTGAATATACCTGCATTATGGTGACTAAGTCCAGTAATAATAAAACAATGAACCATTTGGGAATAAACTTGACCTGAAGCAGTTTCGATTCGTAAACTTCTTCCTGAGTTTTAGTAGACTACAGGATGCAATGATGATCTAGGACCATGTTAAGTTTCCTTGACACTAGGATTTGAATTACAGCTCACCAAATATTTACTGAGCAAGGCATCTTGATTTACATGCAAATGTCATGTTGAGGTTTGAAAGGCAGAAATTAATCCGTTCACATTGTTAAAATTGATCCTAGATTGATTATAGAAGTGATTGTAAATAAATACAAATCTGGTGATAAAACAGGTCAAATCTACAATGTACCTACCTATCAATATTCTGAAGCAAAAAACTATAAAGATGCATCGTTTATGGTGACGCAAACACAATGCCTAATATACACCAAAATAATCTTTTAAGCAATTTGTGACCCTTGGACCACAAAACCAGTCATAAGGGTTATTTTTTAAGTTGAGATGTATTCGTCATCTGAAAGCTGAATAAATAAGTTTTCCATTGATGTATGGTTTGTTATGATAGGACAATATTTGGCTGAGATATTTGAAAATCCGTAATCTGAGGGTGCAAAAAAATCTAAATATTGTGAAAATCACCTTTAAATTTGTGCAAATTAAGTTCTTAGCAATGCATATTACCAATCAAAAATGAAGTTTTGATATATTTACAGTTATAAATGTACAAAATATCTTAACGGAACATGATCTTTATTTAATATCCTAATGATTTTTGGCATTAAAGAAAAATCTATAATTTTGACCCATACAATGTATTTTTGGCTATTGCTACAAACATACCCCAGCGACTTAAGACTGGTTTTGGGCACCAGGTTCACATTTAAACAAAACCACAATAAAAAGCAATCACAAAAACCAAATAAAACAGATTTTTTTTTATTTTAGAGGGGGAAAGTTTGTCTATATTCATCAAGAGTCTTTCTAAACTTTCCTTTGCAAGGTTGAAAAGCTCGTCCCTTTTCTAATCCTTCGACTAAAGTAAAAACAAGAATTAAACAAACGAACGAAAAGGTCAAGGAAAATAAAGAGACAATCAGGAGGCGTTCAGCCCTGATCTAGACAGAGGCCGCACGCGGTGTGAGAGTCAGTAGCACTAAAATACACTCCTGCTTGTCTGCAGTACATCAGGTACTGTGTTAGCTTCCCTCACGCTGAATCTCCATTCTTGTACGCTTTTATTTCACGTACTGGACGGAACAACAGGGCGCCCTTCCTTTGGTACGAACATGATCAACTGACATGCAATGAAGCTTTCAATAAGTGAAGCACACATAGAAGGAAAAGACAGTGCTTTGGCCGTCATGCAAGTCACTGAAAGAGGGGAGCAAGTTAGCGAATGTTAATGGCGTCCACCGGATGAATCGCATTGTACACTGTGTGATTCAAAGAGGCACTGTTATCATATGCTGAATTTGTTCAATTAAGGCAAATGCACATCAGCTCGCACTGCACGCATGCATTTCTATGTTGTTGAATAGCTGGCTAGCAACTTTTACCTAATGCATTTGAAGTTTACAGTTCAGATATGTATTTTTCCAAGTGGCTTTTTCCTTAAAGAGATGTTCACTACAATGAAGCATGGCGGTGGAGGGAATACTGTTGATCTGATCATACATCAATGACTGCAGTTGATCTGTTAGTACCAAACGTCTCAATTCAGGTCTTTGTTCCCTCTTCTCAGCTGGAATGGAATCATAATCAAATAGATATAAGAACAACCAGAATAGGAATAAATGGATACAGAGGTGATAGAAAATACCCAAACAACTTCAGGGAATCAAAGAAACAAACAAAATCGTAGAGAAGATACCACAATCAGACATGCTTTTGAGCTGTTTAGTTTGGCAAGAAAGCAGCTAGTTGTATCATAGAAACCTCACAGTGAAAAGAGTTATGCCCCTTCGAGATTACAAAGCACAGTATTCAGTCATAATTTATAGATATATTTCTTTCGTTTTTAAAAAAGTCCTTCTAGAATGAATTGGATCTCGATAAACTGTCTTGTACCGTGGTATCCAATGCCGTGGCTTTTCCCCAGATGCCTCCGAAAAACTATTTTTTTCCTTTTGTTTAATTTTGTACCAAAAATACTTCTTTGAAAAAAGAAGAACTGGTTGATGGAACTCACGAAACCGAAGTCTTCCTTGAGGACGCGTTGAAGGCCCAGACCTGGTCGTACTTCCAAAAATGAAAATAAACTACTTTTCCAAACACTTTTCCATCTGGAATTCGTCGTTCTGAAGGAATCATTCAGTTCTTCGTATGATCCGGCGAACAACGCTCTGCCAGTCACCCACATTGCTGGTCAATCAATTAGTGTAATTTACTTTAAATGATAAAACGTCATAAAAAAAATCAAGGGGTGAGGACGTCAGAGCATTAAATTATAATTAATACTTCCGCAAACGTTTTGACAACTTCTTTTCTATTAAATACTTTGGTCTTTGGTCAATAGTTCTCTTAATTTATACAGATACTGTATTCGTACACACACAGATATACGAGCGTACGTGTTTATGTACGGTATAAATGTGGATGTTTTTCACACTTGTTCCATAAAGGACTTTTTGCACAAAACATCAAGATTAAAATAAATAAGGAATTCCGAACAAAACATGAGTACCTGTATTTATATTCTCCTGAAATAAAAAATAACAGAGGAAAAAAATGTCACACAAAAATAAAACTGGAGGGAATGCCTTATGTACAGCGTTTTTCTTCGGCAAATAAAGGCCTTTATTAAATAAACAGACTTTGCATCTTTCAAGCAGCCTGAGGAGAGGCTTAAAAACAATCGTCCTTCAAGGTGCACAGCCATATCCACGAGCTCTCCAGTCTGGAGTCTGCTTTGTGTTTTTCAATAATCTTCCTTTTTTCTTCAAGTGGCTACTTGTTTGTCTTCTGTTTGCCTCGAGAAATCCTCCTCTCTGGGGAATTGTGGGAATCCAAAGAAACTAGTGCACTGCTAACTGTTGGGAGGTCCGTCGTTCAGAAAGTAAGTGGTCATCTCACCCTTGCCTTTCACCTTTACGACCCCTCGACACTCCAGCTGGTAACCTTTACTGGCCAACAACTGATGCAGGTCTGTGGTCACCTGCAAGGTATCCAATAAAACATCAGAAATCACTTCTAAACGACTTGCTCATTATGACTAAGGCATCTAAAGACTTGAAGGTTTACCTGAATTTGGTCTGGGACCCCTGTACTGTCCATCCGACTGGCCACATTTACTGTGTTTCCCCAGATATCATACTGCGGCTTCCTGGCGCCAATAACTCCTGCGACCACTGGCCCAATGTTCAGTCCTGCACACACATGCATATGCCAATTTAGAAATGTACCCTTAATATTCATGTTTCAAAAAGTAAAAATAAATAAATAAAACCATTAGTTAAAAGAAATGGTTATTTAACGCCATGTGACGCCATGTAGTGTGACCAGTATATTTGAGTATTATTTATAGTATAATAATATTAATATTGTGAATTTGCATTTATTTGTAATTTTATTTAATATTTACTTCTATTTAGCTGTAATTTATTTCAATTTTATTTTAATTATTTTATTTCAGTTAGTTGCCAAAGCATCATTTCTAATTTCAGTTTTTTGTCTAATATTATAAATGTATTTATTATTAATATTAAATAACTGTGCACAATAATATTTCATTTAATATTAATATTATGGCTGGGGCAAGTTAGCATATTATTATCACGTTAACGCATTAATTAACGCCAACAATTATGTTAATCGCGCATTAACAGGTTTTTTTATATTATTATTTTGAAAGCCTGTTGCTTCCTGGCTCTGAATACACATACAGACAAACCATGGGTCACAGGAGGTGGGATGTTGATCAACCAATGAGAGCATTTGGGGAGGGCCAAAGACTGCAGCAGCGCTCACATGAACGCTCCCAATAAAATGATTTAGGCTAAGCATCTACTTTCACAAACCACTGTTCACTGTTATTTTTAATTTGTATTAATGTTTATAAATACTTTTAATAATGTGTATTGTCTTCCTGTGGCTCAGTGGTAGAGCATTGCGTTAGCAGCACAAAAGGTCGTGGGTTCAATTCCCAGGGAACACATATACTGATAAAAAAAAATGCATAGCCTGATTACACTGTAAGTCACTTTGGATACAACAGTCTGCTAAATGCATAAATGTACATGTAAACAGAAAAGCAAGCATGGGCTGCTGCGTGCATGGTTTGGCATGGCAGAATGCGAGCAGCGCTCCCATATTATCGCTAAAAAGCTGACATCTCAGTTCATCGCGATCTCATGAAGCCCTGTAATTACACAATAGCACGCACTGCGCAATAACTTTTGAGCGGTGAGTGAATTCTAACTTAAACACCTTTGATTGGCCATTGCGTTCCTGAAATCAACAGATATGTCTATGATTGGCTACATTGCTCAACGCGGCAAACACGTGTTATAAATAGAAACTGCCTATGCTTGCGCATGTTAATCATTTGTATGTCTTATTAGATGGTCTTGTTGCTTTTGTGCAATAGATGAATAACAATTTCTATGTTTTTAGATATTTTATGTTTAGATATATCTATTTTGCGGGAGTCCTGCAAATCATTTTATTCTCCCACATCACACTCGCACTCGCCCATCAAGTGTTGTCCCGTGCCGCACTCTGTAGCGTTGGGTCCCGCGAGAGTGCAGGTCTCTACTCGGAAGATGCTGTTATTATGTTATGATCTAGCCTCTGGACTCTGAGCATAACTTGTTTTTTTGCAGTGGCAAATAGCTTTGGTTTTATATTTAATTTGATTGCATTAATGTTTATGTTGAGATTTACAAGAAATATGTTGAGTGCTACTATGTAAAGGAAATACTGCTGTTAAAAATCACCTTATTTGTTAGCAAACTTTGTTCATATAGCAGTACTTTTAAAAGTGCACAATACACTACTTTTGAATTTATTATTGAATTTTGCGCATAATGCGATTAATCTCAATTAATCATGAAGAAAAATAATGCGATAAATCACGATTTAAAATTTTAATCGTTGTCCAGCACTAACTCATCTAATTTTTTTGTTTTAATTAACAATAACAACACTGAGTGTTTTTTTATAAACTTTCATAAATAATTAATACAAAAATAATATTTGTGCGGAGCTGTACCTGTACCACATGACATTTTACAACTTAAACTAATCTCAGCTTTATCATGGCGGAAAAATAAGAAATAAATAAAAATGACCACATTTTCAATTAGGTTGTTTAAATGTGGTAATTTTCGTCAATCTGAATGAATCCAATCAGATTTTAGATTCTGACAGTTCTGTTTATATGAATCCTGATCTACTTCTCATTGTCATAAAAAGAGACTTACTGACCTTGACACAATCATGCACCACATGAGTTTAATTTGGTGGACAAAACTTTTTCAAACGTTTAGAAAGAAAAAAAAATCGGAAAACAATGGACACCTATGTGACCCTGCAGGTTTTGAAACTCACCGATCTTCATCTGGAAATTGTTGAAGGAATGCTCATTGATGTATTTCATCTGTTCGCGGAGGTGCATGGCGTAGTCAGCCAGGGCGGTTATATGCGAGCGGCCTTCCTTGTCATAGGTGGAGTCGTTAAGGCCAGATGCAGCCATGTAGGTGCTGCCAATAGTCTTTATTTTCTCCAGCTGCCTGTATTTCTCCTCACTGATGATCTGCAAGAGAGGAGAGATATAGAGGGGAGGTTTTCATAAATATACACGACCATTCAAAAGACACTTTCATATCGGTCATACTGAATGTAATAATTAAAGATTCCCTTATTCTTTTCAAACACAAACCTCATCAAAATCAGCGATGATTTCATTGAGGAGCCTCAGACACTCCACTCCCTCGTTGTTGGCCTCCAGCTCCACGTAGAACTCGGAAAAGTTGCTGATGGAGGCGAACATGACAGCCACACACTCACATGACTGGTAGTACAGCTCGTCATTCCTCCTCTCTCTGGCTAGAAAGTGGCGGCCACATCTTTGGGCAGGATGTTGTGGAGAAGCCGGCGGTTGTAGGCTTGAAGTTCCTCCATCTCCTCCTTTTCTTCTGTGGCCTGTAGAAGAACAGACAAATTACTTGTTTATTGACATATAACAAAGATCTGTAGCAGTAGTTCAGTGGTTTTGGTCTTGGCCAAAATATTGTAGGCTCAAACCCTGACCTGAAGTTTCCAAAGGAAGTCTAGACGAGCCGTTGACTCCACTTGCTGGGCATGTAGGTACAGTGCTAGTACAAAAATAGTGAGGATCACTGGGGTCATGACCTTTAGAGACACTTTAGTAACCCTGAAAGTACTGAAAGAGAGATCAGGTCAGCCACAGGATCAATTATTTACATCACAGCATGGATGTAACAGAATACAGCACACAGCCCGGAATAAAGAGTTAGTGTCTTTAAGTAAACATTCATAAACATTCAAAAAATGAAGACATGGAAACAAAGAGTGTATTAACTGCACATACCACTGCTCAGTAGTTGTATTGAGATTGGACCTGTGGGAAAACCAAGAACATTAAACATTTTGCATTTATAAAAACAATAAATTAGAAATGAGATAATGGGAAGCATAAGAGATGAATTTAAGTCTCACCATTGCAGAGTTTCATTGAAACACTAAAAAACAAAACAGCAAAAACACTTGTTTTAACACAACATAAATATGCAGTGTAAAGGTTAACATCACAAGAATTTTTAACTCGCATTTATTTATATCACAAATAAACAAACTATATTCAAACTAGTATTTAAATCAGAGATATTTTAATATATTTTTTATATTTCATATTATTTCATATATATTATAATTAATATTGCAAACCAGTAAACTGAAAGTATTCAAAATTAATCAGTAATTGAAAGAAATCAGATATATGGATGGATGGATAAATAAATAAAAAAACTACTAAAACGTACAAAAATGTAAATGAAAACTGAAAATATTAAAATAAAACCTAATTTAAAATATAAAATAATAAATCATAATATAATGATATATAATAATAATTAACATTGTTGCAAACTACAGACCACAGCATTGAATATGTTAATACTAAATGAATGTAATAAAATGTTCATTGTATTATTGAATGTAATCCCAAACAACAGTCACAGATCAGATGTTATGATGGCTGATGTTATCAAGCCGCTACAAAGCCTCTTCTCTGTGGTGCAGAGGTGGAAAGAGTACAAAAATATTCTACTCAAGTAAAAGTACCATTACATTGCTGAAATTTTACTTAAGTACAAGTAAAAGTACCAGTCTAAAAATATACTCAAGTAAAAGTAAAAGTAGCTCATTTAAAATATACCTGAGTAAAAATTACTTAGTTACATTTTAACAATGAGAGGGAGGAAAATGGGATAGACCAAAGGTGTCAAACTCAGTACCTGGAGGCCACAACACATCTGATACAGCTAAACTAATCATTTAGGCTTATTTGAAAACTGGTGTTTTTACTTAAATGAATCGGAATCAGTATCAACAAAATGCATCTTTGCAATGCAGAGGAAATGCAGAAGCTTCATCTGAAGTGGCATAGATGTATTACACACTGACATGAATGCATTTAGCCTGCAGTTCCAAATGCATGTTTTGATAAATAAGACATAAAATGTGACCCTGAACCACAAAACCATAAGGGTCCTTTTTCCTAAATTGCGATGTATACATCATCTGAAAGCTGAATAAATCATATTTCCATTGATGTATGGTTTGTTATGATCGGACAATATTTGAAAATCTGAAATCTGAGGGAGCAAAAAATCCAAATATTGAGAAAATCTCCTTTAAAGTTGTTCAAATTAAGCTCTTAGTTTTGATATATTTACAGTAGGAAATTTACAAAATATCTTCATGGAACATGATCTTTACTTAATATGCTAATGATTTTTGGCATAAAAGAAAAATGTATAATTTTGACCCATACAATGTATTGTTGGCTATTGCTACAAATATACCCCAGTGACTTAATACTGGTTTTGTGCTCCAGGCCAGGGTCACAAATGTTAAATAGTCATTTGAAATTAAAAAATAAATAAATAAAAAGATACTTTAAATGTTACATTAGAACCACCAGTAGGTGTCAGCAAGTCACTGATAAGTGAATCATTGCGATTGAACAGAATCATTTAAACGGTTAATTCATTCAGGAACAAAACACGCCATTGCTCAGTCAGAGTAAGGCAATATATAATTTGGAACTGTAAATTATTTTTATTTGTGTGCATTCAAAAAACAGGCAATATGGTGTCTAAAATAAGTCTCTTAATTAACTTCTTGTTTTTGAACTGTGTAAAAGAAAACTACAGGCCTATGTAATCATGGTGATTTTTGAGAAAAACGGCATTCTTCATGTGATGTTGACTTACTATATTAAATTATATAAATATACACATTTTCTGCTTCTATATCTTCAATGTTGTGATCATTCTAAATGCATTTTAACAGACTGAATCACGCAGTAAAAGAAAGCACTCCAAATGCACGCGGATTAGTCTTATCTAACGTTAGATTTCATGGGACACTGTTGTCAAATCTCACATCGTTAAAACAACAATTATTATATTATCGCAGATGATATCGCACACCCTGCACCACTGCCTTTTTGGCTCATTTGTGCAAAACCTTTTGCTAAACCGTCAAAGCTTCATTTTAACCACCAATGCAATGATGTAAGTATTTACCTTATTTCTACATGCTTGCGAAGGGCGATGTCGATATATTTATAAGCTACTAGTTCGGTCTCCCGAGGCAAACACAGCTTACACTGCATAATAGAGCATGAATATATGGCCAGGGGTTCACTTCATTCCTTTAAATTCAACTTCAGCAGAATATGACGGGGTCTGGTTTTCAGCTGGGTCTGCACCATTAACGCCTGTCTTGTCCGTCTGCATCTTTCTTGTGATTTTTAGCGCCAGTTTCTTCTTCTGCCCATTATTTGCTGCAGTTGTTTCCACGGAGCGATTTTGTTTTTACTCAGTAATTCACGTGTTTTAAAATATAGAGAAGTACAATACTTCCCACAAAATATACTTAAGTAAAAGTAAAATTACAGAAAAAAAAAAATACTTAAAAAAGTACAAGTACACAAAAAAGCAATTACCACCTCTGCTGTGGTGTTTGAGTACTCACAGAGCATTAGCTGTAACGAAGAGGTCTGCGTTGTCAAACAGCGCCACCTCTGGCCACTCCACAAGCAGCAGGAAAGTGAGCTGGATGAGCAGCATTAAAGCCAGCTTCCCTATACTACTGATCTGCAGGAACACTGAGCAGGCCAACAGGGTCAGCAGCACACTGTAGCTGAAATACTGAAAGAGACATAAGGGATAAAACCAGAATCCGGTTTCATTTGCAACATTGTTTTAATCTTAATGTGACTATACACGTGTTTTACCTCAGGGAAGGGGCAGGAGGGAGTGTTGCTGGGACAGATATTCAGACCGTCGGCTGCAGAGCGAGACAAGTTGTGAATCACACAGGGAGTCACCATCTCTGACGACCAGTTAAACTGCTCTCCTACACAGTCAACAAGCTTCTGTGTATCACAGGAAAACTGCAGGAAACACAAATCATACAATCAGGCTCCAAAATACACAATCAGATTGTCTTTATACATATCAGAACAGATTTGTAGAAATGTATCATTACATCACTTGCTCACCAATGGATCCTCTGAAGTGAATGGGTGCCGTCAGAATGAGAGTTAAAACAGCTGATAAAAACAACACAATAATCCACACCACTCCAGTCCAATCAATGAACATCTTGTGAAGCTTAAAAAACTGTCCGTTTGTAATTAACAATAATTATCATTAATGCATTTTAACTATAACCTTTGTTTTCGGCAAAATACAAGTCCTTTGACAATATTATAGCTTTCAAAGTCAAGTTGAAAAAGTCATCTCGGCTGAAACAGGAGAGAAATATGCACAGATCAAGCACCATTTACAAGTGAAAACAGTCTAAATCAGTTCTAAGCCAAATACATTGGTGGGTTTCGATGTTTCGATATTATGAAATATGGACTTGTATTTTGCATAGAAGTGATGGTTTAAAGTCAAAACATTTTAATGGTGGATTTGTTTCTTACAAACAGACAGATTATCCCTTCACAGTGTGTTAATTGACCAGATTGGAGTGAGTGTACTTGTGGATTATTGTGATGCTTTTATCAGCTGTTTGGACTCTCATTCTGACGGCACCCATTCACTGCAGAGGATCCAATGCTGAGCAATGTTAAATTCCTCCAAATCTTTTCTGATGAATTAACAAACTCATCTATATCTTAAAGTGTGAGTAAAGTTTCAGCAATTTTTCATTTTTGGTTGAACTATTCCTTTAAATGGATAGTTCACCTCAAAATAAACACGCTGCACTTTTCTAATGCTTTTCGGCCATTTTTGGAGTTTGACAACCCTGGTCGTCATTTAATTTTATTGTACGGATTACAACACTCTGGACATTTTGGCAAATGTTGTGTTCTGTAATCTGTAGACAAAAGAAAGTCATATGCGTTTGGATCGACATACGGGACAGTAAATGATGACAGAATTGGTATTTTAAGTAATATTTGTGACCATACAGTCTCTTTGGAAGAAATAAGATTGTTAGCTAAAGTGTTAGACACACTAATGTTGTGTGTCTGTGAAGTGATTTGGCAGCTCTGCATACCATATTGACAAAGGCAGAGATGAAGACGAGGATGATGGTGAAAACTCCCACCAGTGTGCTGTTGGTGCGAGACTGAACAATCTTCTTGGACACAGTCTGCATAGCAGCAGGGAAGAGCTGCAAGACAGAGCGAAAGAAAGGACAATTGTGCACGTTTGTACAAGAGAAAATGCAAAAGAATGAAAAGCAGCATAATTAGATGTAGCTTACCTTCACACAGGAGTAAATGGCACAGATGAAGAGGATGTTGGCAAGAATGATGAAGATACTGATGTATATTCCCAGCATGACCAGGGTACTGCAAAACACACAGGAGGTTTCAGATTCATGTTAAGTGTGTGGGTGTGTGTCTGTGTACGTACTTAGCCATATATTAGGGACAAATTTGTACAGAAGTGAGCTAAACCTGACAAAACCTTCTTTTGTGGATGCCCTAATAAAAAAAAATCTATATTAAAGTTTAATTTTTTTTATTGTAATAATGCAGAACGTTTTCTGTTAGGATTAAGGTGCAGTCGCATTAGCAATTAGCATTAGCATGATACAAACAGGTCTAGTGTCCATTGTTCATAGCATATGCATGAAGCAATGCTCAGTAAAGTCACTTCAAAACCAAGCAGCTTTCTGTTGGTCAGCAAAGCAAATATGTGAATCTAGAACACAAATGAAATCTGCGAGGGGAACTTTTTTTGCCATCACACAAAACTATTGGAACGATTTCTATCTGGAATAACTGGATTTTGCTCACAAAATTTCGAGCTACAGTAAACACGACCGCCATCTTTAGAGTGTGGGTTAGGGTTAGGGTATAGTATTTATAACTAGCTGTAAACAAAAACAAAATGAGGCAAAAAGGAATGTCCCCATTTAAAGGGACAGTTCGCCCAAAAATGAAAATTCTGTCATCATTTACTCACACTCAAGTTATTCCAAACATGTATGAGTTTATTTCTTCTTTTGAACACAAAAGACAATATTTTGAATATTTTTGTGACCAAACAGTTGATAGCCATTGTCTTCAATAGTATGGAAATCAATGGCTACTGTCAACTCATACAGATTTGGGTCAACTTGAGGGCGAGTAAATGATGACAGCATTTTCATTTTGGAATTAACTATCCCTTTAAGTACGAGTGTGTGTGTGTGTGTGTGTGTGTGTGTTTTCACTCACTGAGGAAATATAACGATCTGGATAAAACAGATGAAACAGAAGACCAGCAGCGTACAGGCCACATAACCTCCGAACCGATCATCTACTTTCTTAGAGTACTAGAAACAAGACCAAAAATATAAAACATAATTAAAATATTTTGATTTACCAATCTGTGCCAAATATGAATGCTGTGTGAGTTATTGTTGATTGCTAATGAACAACAACCACCCAGAAGATCCTGTTAACCTAATGACATGTTAAAATTGCTGTGAACATTTCTTCTTCTTCTTAAATACCAAACAGGAAATTGGAGGACATTTGATCTCTCATGATCTCATCCATCCTGTTAAACTACTAAATTAAACTGTAAAGGGAGGGGAGATCTGGACAGGAAGCTGGAACTCAGCCAGTGTCTTCGAGTCTGACCTTCTTCTCCAGGCTGGAGGTTTGGAAGGTGAGGAGGAACTTCTTCACGTGGTCTTTGCGGAGCTGGTCGATACTGCGAGCGTCAATGGCACGGCCCAAAAACTCATCCACCTCGTCCTCGGGGTTCAGTGCCTCCTGAGCACCACGGCTGCATTTGTGAGAAGAACAGATAGAATAGCACATTTCTATTTGTACCTTATGCATTCCCTTTTTCCCCACTGCATTTATTCTCTAAAAGCTAAGAAAAACACCCACTTGTCTTTGTTGGATGTTTCATCAATGCCCTGAGTGAAGAGAAGAAACAAATGTGAGCCAAAGAAGATCTGAGAGTAATGTAGCAGGACTGAAAGAACAATGTAAAGGCAGAAATCGGCTGAAGGAACAGCAGAGAGAGGTCAGGAGAGAGTCTTATAGGGAGTGGGTGACAGATTGAGCGACAGGTCATGTGGGGGCTCACCATCTGTCTGAAGACTTTGGAGTCTTTAGTCCTGGAGAAGGATCTGTCAGGCACCCATCGCGGCACCAGACCCTCGTTAGAGTTCGTCCGCGTGCGCTGCATCTTAGCCATCATGGCCTTCTCCTCTTTCTGAAACAGTCAAGGGCAAAGGAAAAGATTTGAGCTCAAGGATCTTGAATAAAAGAGAAGCATTAAAATTAGAGATGCATTGATATGATTATGTTATGCCATATAACTGATAAATGGCAGATAACCAATAAACAGACAATATTACAATTCTATTTTCAGTCTAAAAGCATAGGAACAATTAAAGAATAAAGACTAAAAAAGGCTAAAGAGTAAATAAAAACAGTAAAATGATTTTTATATTATGCTAGAATAGATAACCGATAAATGACATCTAACAAATAATAGCCAATATTAAAATTATATTTTTAATCTAAAAAGATTTTTAAAAGATTAAATAAGGCTAAATACTAGATAAAACATTTAAAATGGTTTTCATGCTATGCCAGATAATTATTAAATGTCTAAATTGATTTAAAACAGTTATTTAAAAAAAAAATTGTTTTAAATGTTACAAATGAATTTATGCATCACAAATCATTCTAATGTACAGTACTATATAAAATATATACATTTAATTTGAGATTTTGTGATAAAAAATTTTTTTTAGCAACAGTAATTTTGACTTGGCATAATCTAATTATATTTAATGAAATTTTCTACACAGTCTTGTTTTAAATATGGCATAAAAAATGTATACATATATATATATATATATATATATAGAGAGAGAGAGAGAGAGAGAGAGAGCACAGTTATAGTTATTAAAATGGTGTAGCATGAACTCAGCACAAAATGACGTGTCTAACCCGCTTTTGACTGCAGCCCAAGACTAGGAAGGTCTCAATGCTGTTCTCTTTCAGGTAGGCGTTTCTCTCCTCCAAAGCCTGGTTCCACCTCATAGTCTCCATTCAGGTACTGCAGAGTAGCTTTAGTGATATGGATCCTCCTGAGGAAAAAAATGAGTTTCAGTCAGGACGTTACGTGAATTTTGTGGTTACTAAGTCTCTCCGGTGTTATGTATAGCTATGTGTACATGTCTGACTCTCACCCGGCTTTGCCTCCAGCCTCCATGTGGTTGGCCAGCGTGACGTCATTGGACCACACGTCGAATTGCCACTTTCTCAATCCAAGAACTCCACAGTGCACACGACCACTGTGGATCCCGACCCGCATGTTTACATTGACCCCTGTGACCTCTCGCACCAATCTGCGACACAAACATGTTTTTAATAAATCACATGCTGCAGTCAATGTTATTTTTACCTATTACTAAAATTATTATTATTATATTTTTTTGTCAGTAATAGTCAGTATTAGCTTTTATTAGAAAGATCTATTTTATTTAACATTTAGCAATTTTTTAGCAATTTTGTGTGCTTTTGACATTTTTGTTTTATTTTAAATTACATTTTATTTTATTTCAGTTTTAGAAACTTATTTCTTATTTTGAGTTATTATTGTTAGTTTCTACATTATTCCAATTCAATGCTAAAGCAGGATTTCCCTTTTTTATTGATTTGTTTTTATTTTAATATATATATATATATATATATATTTTTTTTTTTTTTGCTTTATTTAAATTAACAAAAACTGAAAAAAATTACAATAACAAGAATGGCTGCAATATATAAGTCTATGAATTTACATCGAATTCATGGAATTATTAAATAAATATAAATAGTTATTATTAAACAATAACTGTAATACAATAATATGAATAATTACAATAAATAATAAAAACACTGGCCATTTGCCCCAACTTTCAGGGTCTCACTTTTACTTTAAACTTCAATATAAAAATTATTTTGTTACCATACAAATCTATACGTGCTTTGTTCACAAATCCCTCATAAACAAATAGACCTAAAACATTTATCACCCAACATTAAATTCACAGATCACTATCAAAAATGAGAAAATTTAACCTCCACAACTCTTCATATGAAATAAATCTCACAAAGGTTGATGTTCAGATGAGACGTAAGTGAGACTTACGAAATGGCTTCAATCATGTCCACCCCCATCTCCACGCAGCAGTGAGCGTGGTCCGCTCTGGGCTCAGGTAACCCTGACACGCAGTAGTAACAATCCCCCAGGATCTTAATCCGTAAGCAGTGGTTCTCCTGCACACACACACAAAAGGGAACAGAAGTTAATTAGAAGGTTCAAGCTGAGGAGATGACAGCTTCACGCTGAGGTGTAAAAAGAGGGTAGTCATTCTGCTTAGAGTGTGATACAGACAGAGTGTGTGATTTCTGTGTGTGCATCTGACACCATGTGTAAACGAGTGTCAATACTCATCAGACCGAAATATGTGACAATGGATCTGACAAAGGACGTCCATTACAGCGAGTAACAGGTCTTTAAAGAAGTCAAAGCAGAGCAATATGAAGTATTGGTGTTTTGTTCCTGAATGAACAAGTGTTTTTAATCTAATCATCAGTGAATTATTCAATGGTTGGAGTGCTACATTAGAAATGCTGCTGTTATTCAACATTTCATCCAGAACCCTTCAGTGCTCTCATCAGATCTGAGGACACGGGACTGTTTTTATCCTCGGCTGCACCACAGTGGGGTATCAAACAGCTTCTGCCATGTGGTGGAGCTCATGCTGAGGATGCCCTCTGGGAAGCCTCATTCCCACAGCCTGGAGCTGAGACTCCCAACCCTCAGGGATTATGAGAACCCACAAAAAACCCACCACTGACTGCAGCACCATGCATATATTGCATTCTTATTTTAATACATGTTGATAGTTTGCAATGTATTGCAATGGATTTGCTAGCTTTTAAATGAAACTTACATTTTTACTAATAATGTTTGAAGGGGTCATATCCACATAAGTGGTGCACAGGTGAAAATGCACCAAACAAAATTAAAAAAAATGTGCTGTGTGAAGAAGTTCAGACCACTCATTTGCATACCCACATGGCTGACAGCTGTTAATGCACAATCACCAATTTAGATTCACTAACTGTTCTTGGTGCTAGCATTCATAATTGTATTTTGTGTTTGAAAGTATTATCACACTTTATTTTATTTAAAAAAAACTAAATAAATGTCAATAAAATATATAACTATTTTCATTTATTTGTATAGTTATTTAAAGGGGTCATGAGCTGAGAAACCAAATTCCCTTGATCTTTTGACATGCAAGAGGTCATTGTACTATAAAAACATCCTGTAAGTTTCATAACTCAAAACTTTCTTGTAAGTCTAAAAATAGCTTTTATTGACGGCAGTCTGACAAAACCACATGTTGTGGATGTCTCTATGATGTAATAGTGTGGATAAGCACAGCCTCCACAGATGATCTTCAACGCCT
This sequence comes from Gymnocypris eckloni scoliostomus, assembly GCA_027564155.1. NCBI lineage: Eukaryota > Metazoa > Chordata > Actinopteri > Cypriniformes > Cyprinidae > Gymnocypris > Gymnocypris eckloni. Next base: position 61,989,688 of record CM050412.1, on the reverse strand, counting down.
GCTTCTACATCACTGCCTGTTTAGCCCCTCCCACCGATTCGCTCATGTAGTGTTTACGAGAGAGACGAATGCGCAGGTCTACACAGAAATCAAACTATAGAGATGGCTCTGAAGACAAGAAGATGCTGCACAGTGCCACGTTGTCTTTGCATTTAGGGCTGTGACATTGGCCGTGACAACCGCATCACTAGCGGTGGTCGGTTGCCACCGCGGTTGTGTATTACCACCGACGGTAGTGCACGTGACATCACCCACTCTATAACAAGCATAATACAAAGTTTTGAAAACAAGTGTAATTATAGTAACAGTTGCAAATAGTTTTATTTAGAATATAAATCTGTGCTAATTCACAAATAATCTCAAATGCCATACACAGTGTTTCCTTTAGATTGGCAGGTTTGAGTGCAGGAAAATTAATTCAGCATATTTATTTCGTGATGAGCGATGGACCTTGTTTGGGAAACCAAATACTAATTCGCCGATCTGGAATCATTTCCATTCATGTCACCCATCCGCGTTTGTAAAAGTGTCTTCAAGTTCACGTGTACGCAAACGCCCGGCTGGTCAGGTGTGTATTGGTGAGGCTTTCTCCAAACTGGCCAAATACGAACGAGACAGTGGTAAATGGAAGATGTTAACAAGAAATATATATAATAAATATATTAGTGCTGTCAAAGTTAACGCGTTAATGCAAATTAATTTTAACGGCACTAATTTTATTGATTTATTGATTTTTACTAATTTAATTAACATTGCTGACCCCTTAGTGATTTTTTCCCTTCAAAAAAGCGCCCAAACCTGACTTTTTTCTCCTTCAAAAAAGCAGTCTCTGAGAATTGCCGGTACTGCCGCGTGAGCGCAAGGTCTTACTGTCCACTCCCAGCGTGCGCACACACCGCTCTCTCTCTCTCTCTGTGCATCAGCTCGGTTAAGTGTGCGGCAGGCAGCTGAGGAGCAGCACTTTCAGTTAAACACAGATATTATATTGCTTCTCTAGTTTTATATGATGCAAGTATAGCCAAATCAAAGCACTGATATTGTCTTTATCTTATGTGTATTTGATTTCATCGGTCGACAGCTCGATTTTCAGGATTTTTGTTCAGATTAACATCTTGGAAGGGAGAGCTGGTTATGTAGACTAGTCTTAATGGGTCGCGTTTCAATCACTATTTCATATTCATGATTGTCTGATCAACAGTGTAACAGAAAATATAAATGAAGGCCACTGAACTTGCGACACGAGACCCTCCTCTACAGTCATAGTGATTTAAATCAGCACAGCCAGCGAAGGATCGGACGCAACTTCTGTTTAAACAAACACACATTTTGCATCAACCACAAAATAGCAGTGTCGTTGTCTGTTGAGGAAGTACAGACGTTTGTTGATGGTAAGCGGATCCAGCAAAGCTTGATGGCACGTAATGGAAAAAGCCTTATGTATAACGTTATTTTTGAACTTGCTATATTTTCAGAGTATGTTTTTCTGTTTATATAGTTTTACCTCTGTATCTGTGTTTTGCTTCAATAATAAAACATATCTGATCGAATAAGTGTACCTCCAGACTATATTAAATATGTATCATTGAAAAGTGAGTAATTTAAGGTGAACCTCTTGAACAAATAAAATGATTAATGCAGCGATTATAACTCATGACAATCACATAAAATAAAAAACGATGCATTGTACATTTTGAAATATTCAAAAGTTTATGATAATTCACTTTACAGAACACCCTGCATGAATAGTTAACTAATCAAGTAACGCAGCACACCCGCGCCAACATCCCTGCTCTCCTCATCTAACGTTAACTTTACAGCCCGTGTCACTGTCACCACAGTCTGCTGCTGATCGTTAAATCACAAGCATTCTCATAGACCTCTCAATTGTTGTTAATGAACATCCACATGCCAGTAAGAACACTATTCCGTTTCCTTTCTTTGTTGTGAGTTTCATTTTGTGGCGCACGATGATGCAGGACTTTCAGAGGCGGGCGACCATAACGACGCTGAATAACCGACTATATGGATAAACTGCAGAAATGCAAACCAACCCGAACTGAGCTGCACTGCATCATCGAGTATTGTTTGGCACTGCATACATGCAGTGGAAAAGCGCCATTTATCTTATGTGTATTTGATTTCATGATTGTCATATAAGATTAAATAATTTTCAGTGATTTTGTTCAGATTAACATCTTGGAAGGGAGAGCTGGTTATGTAGACTAGTCTTAATGGGTCGCGTTTCAATCACTATTTCATATTCATCCCTTTGTCTGACAACAGTAACAGTCAAATATATAAATGAAAACAGTTTAGTTGAGATTTTAGCTGCATCAAAAAACAGTATGTCGGCACAGAGAGGGAAACAAATGCAATAATGAATGGCCATTTGTACTCTGTACATTTTGCATGTTCTGAGCTGCCCTGTCCTGCAGTAAACAGGTTTGTGTAAGTAAATTGCTCAGTGCAAAGTAAGAGAAGTAATGGAAACCTGGTGTTTCTTTTTAATGTGTCTAAAAGACATGAACAATTTCTTTGAAAAACATCTATAACCTTTGAAACATAGTCTTCATGCTCTGTTGACTATGGTTTCAATAATAATAAACATACATTTGGATAAAGCATCCAAATTTGTCCAAGCCCGTGTTTATTAGAGTATTACAAACTTAAAAATTATTAATTAAAGGTACATTTGAATGAAAATGGGAAAACTGTATTAAATCGCGAACGTTAACTAATAAATCTCAACAATTTATTTAACATCGCTCTATCGATTGACAGCTGCAACATATATATATATATATATATATATATATATATATATATATATATATATATATCACAACACCGCACCATAAAATCTGCCACCGACAGCCCTATTTAAATTACGCAATTTCTGATAAAGAGTGAATCAACTTTAAATGAATATCCAGACTGCATCAGTAAGAACTCTGTTCTTTGTTCACTTCATGCAAAAGATTTAAACTAAAAGATGATGATATGGATCCGACAGTAATGTCATTAAATCCATTAGATTTTCTGTTGTGTTTTGGGCAGGGTTCTGTTGTTTTTTTCAGCAGGGCATGATTTAATCCAGTTATAGTTAATGTGTTGCAGAGTTTGATGCATAACAGCAGTACCCACCTGACATTGTCGTGCTTCTGGATGTAGATCTTGTGAAACATCATGTCTTCTTTTTTAGCGTTGATGTCAGCCTTCATTTCCATGGCGACATGTCTTGGCAAAACAGACAGCAACAGGCGTTCCTGAAAATTGTAGAGAGGAGAGAAGAGAGGGAATGTGTGTGAGAGAGAAAGATTACGAAGCAATTCTTCTCACTGAAGATCAAACATCCTATCTTTATGTAGTTGTTTTTGTTAAGCATCAGCATATATTTTGTTGGCTTGTCCACTGACAACAGTGTTTATTTTATTACATCTCTATTAGATTTATATACATAGAATAGAATGGCATTTAACAAAATGAACTGAGCCTTCAATAGATTCGGAGCAGATGCCATATTTGGTGAAAGAACCATCTGTTTGGTGTAAACCTTGGTGTCAAACATTCAGCTGACAAAGTGTTGAAAATATGCGCAGTAGCCATTTAATAAAATTTCCATAGAATGGGATGAGATTTTTAAAGAATTTAATTTAATCTCATGAGACAAGATTTTAAGAAATTCAACAGAGTTCTCTAAGTGTCAAAGGTGGAATCTTATGGAATTTTGTTGATTAGGAATCACAAAATTTTCACAATATTTAATTTAGTTATGACTGTTACAATATCAGATATTTACTACATGCTTATCATGGCCAAAATAATGAATGATAACAACATAATTACAATATCTATAGAAAATAAAATAAACTAACAATAAGCAATAAATGTGTTACCGTATATACTATCTTTATTAAAATTAGTTCAAATAAAAACTATCCATTGTTAGATCATGTTATCTCAGGTTCATTAAATAATATATACAACTTTTGATTTAAATGTATTAGTAACTGATAAAAGTAACATTAACAAAGATTAATAAATCCTTTACATGTATTTTTCATTGTTAGTTTGTTAACAGAAGTTTATAAATAGCATCTTATTGTAAAGTGTTACTAATTCATCTTTAACATTGTTTATATTGTGTTTTCTTTTTTTTGGCCAAAGAGAGTTTGTAAGTGTAACGCTGAGTCCACTGAAGGAAAGTAGAATTAACCCCAAGGACAGTTTATTTCAAAAAGCGTCAAACAAGTAGAAAATAAACAGAACCAAATGATGACTTGAACTTCACTCCAGAAACCATAACAGAGCTCAGAAACAGAGGGTTACACTGACCAAAGCTCAACAAGAGACGAGGGAAACATGAGGGCTATAAATACACACGGGCTAATGAGTTAACAAGGAACACCTGAAAACAATTAAGACAGGAAACAGAAAAATGAGGGACAGGAAACAGAAAGAATAAGACTAACCTTCAAAATAAAAGACATGACATCATAAAAGACATTAACTCAAACCATGAAAACAAAGTAAACACAGACGAGACAGTAAGCGTAAAGGACTGTTCACACTAATAACAATAACTATACTGCGTCCACAATAACACAAAATATTGTTCATTTTATTATAAGTAAAGCAGGAAAAAGGGATATCATTCCTCCAAATATATATATTAGGGATGTGCATCTCCATAACTGAGGCCGATGCGATATGCATCTCGATGCATAGCCAATAATACGATACATCGAAGATACATATGAAGCAGCTAGCGATGCGATTCACCTCTGTTACGAAGCAGTGTGATTCGATTTCGAATCGATTCGATACAAAGCGATTCGATGCTATACGATGCAATGGGAAAAATATGATCGTTGGTTCATATTTTATTTAGTTGGTTCAGACAGACAGCAAATCATAAATTTACTTGTGTCTTCAGACTGCTAATACCTCGAGGCCGGTTTCATAAAACAAGTTTACCAAATAGGCCAGGCTTATTTCAGTTAGTCTGACTCAGTGTCAAATTATTTGGTTCCATAAAGCAAATTTAACAAAGATCAACCTCAGTCACTGTGGCTACTGTGGTATTAAAGAGACCGCTCGCACAATGGGTCCAAGTGAAGTCCTTTAATATGTGTCCACTGCAGCTTGGTATACACAACGATTGCAGATATTAGAAGACATGTTTGTCGTAAGAGTTTTATAGTAAAATAGCATATCATGATGAGGATGAATTTGTAAGTAAATGTAATTAACATCAAAATAAATTCACAAGAGCATGTATATTGTTTGCACATGTTTATTTATATTAAAGGCAAAATAACTGAAATAGTAAGAGCACAAGTATAGATCTGGAACTTCTTTAAGTCTGTCTTAATATCATGTAGTAATTGTAATGTCTTCTGGTCCATATCCTTTCCTGAAGGTGTGCTAGACACTGATTAATGTAACATAAAAATACTACATATTTCTATATTTTGCTATTGTATTGTGCAGTGACACTTTCATAAACTTGTCTATGCTCCTCTGATTATATAATGGTAAATATTACAATATCATAGCACAACAACAGTGATCAGCAATAATGACAAGCCTAATACTCACAATAAAAATAAAGTCATATAAATCATAACATAGTCTCGGAGGTAAGAAGTGGATTATCCCTCAACTGAAATATGAGGCAAATGTTGGATCACAATAATTAGGAACCACGGTTTCCACAAATCCCTTCACTGGATTGGGATGTTCTGTTTTATTATGGACGGCAAGGGCAGTGACTGTAACATCGAGTGTATTTTGCAGTATTAATCACGTATTTATACCGATTTCATCAGGCTCTGAAAATTCTTCAAAAGAACACAAAGAATGGCCTTCTCAGCTGCCATAGTTGCAACACTTGCGTCATCAAAACAGGGTGTTCAATGCATCACCGTTTCTGTTTAATAAACGCTTTGCACCATTTTTTTCGGGGCTGGTTCCTGGTTCAGGGCAGGCTAACTGTCAGGCTGAGCTGAGCTCCTTTAACACTGACCAATAGGAATGCAATATTACACTGACTCTCTCACATAGCCATGCAGCCTTTCTCTCTGGTTTTATAACAGCTGTACCTTTTTATAGTTAGAACAGATAGCATTAGAACATTACAATCTAACCTTGCTCTTTAAAGCATTAACAATCACTAAACTAAAAGTTAAAATCACTAAATTAAAACTACATTTTAACTGCTATAAGTAACACACATTAACTCATCTGAGCTTAGTAATTATGATTGTATAAGCTTACATTTTATTTACCCATTACAATAGTCCTTTTACTGTTACTGCTATCATTAAATGCATATTTGACTCAGAATTATTGCGCTCCGTCTGTTTAGCGTGCATGCGCAGCAGTTCTCGTCCACTCGCGTATGTCTCGCCCAATCCTGACAGCAAAATATATATATTTGCATGACTTTCTAACATTTACATATGAAAAATATACTCGTGACCACTGTTCCCTCTAAGCTGTGTTGTAATATAGTAATTTGCCAATATGTGTCACTGTTGTACTGATGACATTGTGTCAAAGCAGTTTTTCTTTTGTCAGTCATGACGATAATAAAACTTGTGAAACTTCAACAGGTTATGGGCCCAGTTCTTCGCTAAAAGTTTTTTTTTACACAGGATTTTTTGTGTGATATAGACAGTGGTGTGGAACTCACAATGGAGGATAGACTGTTTATTGAAAAGCTGAGCGGGCCAGAGAACTGGGCGACGTGGAAATTTCAAATGGAACATTTGATGAAAGCAAAAGGACTCTGGGGCATGGTGGCGGAGACTGAAAATGTGCCAGATGGAGCAAATGCACAGACAAGGGCAGAATTCGAAAAACGGAAAGAAAAAGCGTTTTCTGTGTTGGTGCTGAATGTGAGTACACCTCAATTGTATCTGATAACAAGTTGTAAGACCCCTAAAGACGTGGGACACGCTGAAAGGACATTTTGAGAGGGACACATCAAACGTGACTGTCCTAATAAAAAAATTTGAATAAAACCCACAAGGCCAAAAATGTAACATGTGAAGAAGCAGAAGACTCGTCTGAGAGTGCTTTTATCGCTAAAGAGGTGAACCAGGATAAAATGGTGCAACAAAACGAGTGGTTGATCGACTCTGGAGCCTCAAAGCACATGACATGTCATGAAGAAATCCTCCAAAATTACCAGCAATTTCCAAGACCACAGTCTGTGAAGCTCGGTGATGGCAGAGTGGTTGATGCTCTAGGTTTTGGTAATGTTAAACTGAAAATGACATTCAAGGTCAGTGATGTAAAAAGTGTCACAATGTTTGATGTTCTGTATGTTCCCAAATTATCCGGGAATCTCTTCTCAGTGGGAGCTGCTGTCAAAAGAGGAAATACGGTGCAGTTCAAAAAGTCTCGCTGTTACATCTATAGTAAAAATGGAGATCTCCAAGGAATGGGAACACAACGATCTGACGGGTTGTATCAGCTGGATGTCGAGGGAAGTTCACCTGGCTGTCACTGTGCGTCAGGTGCTTTAGTAACAGCCAGTTTGTGGCACCAACGACTGGGACACACCACCAAGTTGAAGGAACTTAAAAATCTGGTGAATGGAGTGGATCTTCCTGCAGAGAAAGAAGTTCCCTTCTGTGAAGCCTGCGTGGAAGGCAAGTTGTCTAGGAAGCCTCATAAGCCAGTGGGAAAAATCCGTTCCAAACGCAAACTGCAGTTGGTCTGTGGTCCCATGCAGACTGAATCTATAGGTGGGTCCAAGTATTTTGTGACATTTATCGATGACTATTCTAGATGTAGCAAAGTATACTTTATGAAGCAGAAGAGGGAAGTCCTTTGCAAATTCAAAGAGTTTGAGAAAACATTCTCCAATGAATACAGACAGAGGGTGACAAGACTAAGAACAGACAATGGTGGGGAATACACTTCCAAAGAATTTCAAGAATACTTGAAGGCTCAAGGTATTCATCATGAGACTGTTCCTCACACACCTCAGCAAAATGGTGTTGCAGAAAGAAAGAATAGGACATTAATTGAAGCAGCAAGAACCATACTCTCTCATACTCAATTGCCAAAGATGTACTGGGCAGAGGCTGTAGCGACAGCAGTTTACATACAGAACAGAACAGGCTGCCCTGTTCTGTTCTGAAACAAGAGACTTCTAGCAGAAATGGTGTGACAAACAGCCAAATGTGAGTCACATGAAAGTGTTTGGTTGCTTGTGCACATGTTCCAGAAGCAGAAAGAAGAAAACTGGACAAGAAAGCTGTGAAGCTCCGTTTAGGATATATGCCAATAATGCAAAAGGCTACCGCTTGTTTGATGAAGAAAAAGAAGGATTCTAATTAATTATGATGTGATCTTCAATGAGTCAGACTTTAACTTGAAACAAAAGAAGTGGACATTTCTTGCTCGGAGAACAAAGTTATCATGAAAGCAGATGAGAAAACATCAATTGATGTTATCGCGATGAAACTGCTTAAGAATCGTTGGCAGAATCAGAAAACCCCAAGAGGTATGGATATGATGAGTTTGACCTAGTGACTGTTGATCATTATGCTAATGTTTGTCGTGTTGCAGAACCAGGCACACTGAAAGAGGCAATGATGAGTCCCAACGCAAAGGAATGGCAAGAGGCGGCTGACTTGGAATATGAGTCACTCATGGAAAATGAGACATGGGATTCAGTGGAACTACCAAAGGATCGGAAGGCCATAGGATCAAGATGGGTGTTCAAAGTTAAGCATCAGAGTGACGGACGAGTGGAGAGATACAAGTGCAGACTCGTCGCTAAGGGATACTCACAGAAGTATGGTGTTGACTACGATGAAACTTTTTCACCTGTGGTAAGGTTTAGCTCAATTCGTACGTTACTGTACTTCGCCGTCCAGAATAATCTACATGTGCACCAAATGGATGTAGTAACTGCATTTCTAAATGGACACCTGGATGAGGAAATCTACATGGAGCAACCAGAGGGATTTGTTAAACCAGGGGAGGAACATTTGGTATGCAAACTGAAAAAATCAATATATGGGCTGAAGCAGTCCTGAAGCCTGTCTGAAGTCTGAAGCCTGTGAACTCAAGTATTTACCAGTCCATGGTAGGAAGCCTACTGTATGCTGCAATGGCCACACGACCTGACATAGCACAAGCAGTGAGTGTTGTATCAAAGTTCAACGCAAATGAACCAAATGCTGCACATCTGACGGCGGTGAAGAGAATTCACTACTTGAAGGGTACCCTGAATCTTGCTCTTAAGTATGAACAGTCAGATTCCGGATCAGATACTTGATGCTGATGGACTGGTGACCAGGACGATCGGCCTACAACTGGCAATGTGTCCTTACTGGGTGGAGGAGCAGTGAGCTGGCTCAGCAAGAAACAGTCAACTGTTGCTCTTTCAACAGCGGAGGCTGAGTACGTTGCTCTTAGTCAAGCAGCTCAGGAATGTGTCTGGCTTAGAAGACTACTGAGTGATCTTGGAATGGATGTTACACCTGTGATGATTTTGGAAGACAACCAAGGAGCTATTGCAATCGCAAAGAATCCAGTTGATCATTCACGGACAAAGCATATAGACATTCGCTATCATTACATTCGTGAAGTGTGTGCAGAATGGACAAATACAACTGCAATACTGCCCTACAGATGACATGAAGGCAGATATCTTGACCAAGCCATTAGTGAGACAGAAGTTTGTGTATCTTAGAGTCAGATTGGACTTTGTTTCATTTAATTCAGTTTCGTAAATTTAATCTGTGTTGTTAAATGCGTTACAAAACAAATGGTAAAAATACAAAGTAAACATTTTTTTTTAAAACAATAAAAAGTTTATTGGAAAATTAATGGATTAATGTATTTAAAAGTGTTGTACTGATGACATTGTGTCAAAGCAGTTTTTCTTCTGCTTCCTTTATTTTCTTTTGTCAGTCGTGACGATAATAAAACACGTGAAACTTCAACAAGCTGCTCGCGCTCGCGGCCGCGCACTTCTTCCACCACGGCCGCGCAGAGAAATAATGTGCAGCGCACACACAAAGATGAGTTGGAAAAGCCATTTGATTGTATTCTAATAAGAATTGAAGAAAGAAAATAATTGAAATGCTCGGGTAAACCGCTACAGAGCTGGTGCCGCTATAGTTAGAACTGGTGAATGCGGTTTACAGGTTTCATAGAAAAGAGAGAATGATGTGCGCCAAACAATTCGCTGTAAACCGAATACGTCAATGGATGCGGACGAAATAGCTCAAATCGAGAACCAACGCAAACGCAATGACATGTGAAATAAAACGTCCTCATGTATTGAAGAAGAGTGGCTTGATTAACTGTGCTGTAAATAGGGGAGGATGGGCACAGAACGGTAACAAAACTCTACATTTACAGTCACATACAGGTGTATTGTGCAAACTGTTCTTCATAGCGATGTTTAGATAGAATTCACGTTCACTTTTTAAAATAATATTTAAATTATAGATCTCAGTTTAAATGCTTCAGTTGTCTTGATGTTATATTATGTTATTATAAAGCTAATAAATTGACCTTGTTTTTTAATAGGGTAACTTATGCTCATCAAGGCTGTATTTATTTGATCAAAATACAGAAAAATAAAACCAGTAATATTGTGAACTCTTAGGCTATTGCAATTTCTAATATTGGTTTACTATTTTAAAATGTATTCATGTAAATCAAAGCTGAATTTTCAGCATCACTACTCCAGTCTTCAGTGTCACATGATCCTTCAGAACTCATTCTAAAATTATGATTTATTATCAGTATTGAAACTGTTGTGCTGCTTAATATTTTTTGGAACCATCTTTTCTTTGATTATTTCATTAGGCTAATAAAAAGTTAAAAAGAACAGCATTAATAAAAAATATAAATATTTTCTTACAATAAAAGTATTTTCTATCACTTTTGATCAATTTAACACATAATTGCTGAATAAAAGTATTAATATTTATTTTTTATAAGAAATAAAACATTTAATGACCCCAAACTTTTGAATAGTAGTGTATATTTTAACACATAAAATATATTTTGAATAAACACTGTTCTTTTTAATTTTTTATTTCTCAAAGAATCCTGAAAAAAATCACAGGTCCCAAAAATATTAAGCAGCACACATTTTTCCAACATTGATTATAAATGAGCATGTTAGAGTGATTTATGAAGATCATGTGGCCTTTGCCTCACAGGAATAAATTATATTTTAAAGTATATTAAAATAGAAACCTTTTATTTTAAATTGCAATAATATTTCACAATTTTATTTTGTGAAATAAAATATTCAGTATTTTTTATCAAATAGATACAGCCTTGATGAGCCTAAGAAACTTTTCCCAAAAAATCCCAAACTTTTGAACGGCAGTGTGTTGTACTGTAAAAATGTTTTCTTAAGGTAACCTAAAATGTGCATCATTTAGTTATATCAAGGGTCAAATCAAATATAAATAACACATTCAAGTTAAAAGTTACACACTTTTTTTGTGCGCGCTGTACAGGTCTGGTATAAAGAATGTTTTTGCTCAGGTGGCTGAAATGTCGGCCCAATAGAGAACATTTTTGCTCAGCAAGAAAAATAATTAGAGGGAACATTGCTCGTGACATGTCAGTTATGCACTGAGGAAAACACAACGTCTCTAATGCAATAAACAGCACAAATACTTTCACTAGTAATTAAATACATTCACAAATACAACTACATCCACTAGTAATTAATTATATATAAATAAATCGATTTTTACCAATGCAGATATGTTAGAAACGATGCATCGCAATACAAATGCCAACTTGTATCCGATGCACACTTTTTAAACCGATGCATCGCATCGTTCACTTTTTTTGCCGATGCACCGAGTGAATCGGGGAATCTACCCATCCCTAATATATACTGTATATATATATATATATATATATATATTAGTGCTGTCAAAATTAGCACACTAATGCAGGTGATTCATTTTTCCAGTTTAACAACGATAAAAATATTTAATGCCGTTAATGCAGAGGCGGAGCTAGGGTTACACTGTGCTCATCAATTGCACACACAAATACAGCAGTGAGCTGTAGCCTGTATTATTTACCCTAATGTCTATAAATCAAAGAACAGAAGAGAGGAAAGCAAAACATTTTGTGGCTTTAAAGATTCATCTATACTTAATTTAGAATTTAGTGTTTGATAACTTTATTCAATTTATGTATATTTTCTTGTTGCTGAAGGGCACAGGTTAATATGACATTTATTATATTGGGTTTATGTGAAGATTGTTATAAGCTATTTTTAAAGTCTAATAAATGTTAAACTTGATAGCTCTCAATTATACTGTAATGTTGAATGGCTTTAGTTAAATATTAGGAAAAAATTACAATTTGCTAGAGACATCAGTAATATTGTTATCAGTCATAAAAAATATGCTATTAAACAAATATAAAAAATATACTGTCTTTATGTTGTTTCTACATACATTTGAAGATTGCATGTGAAATTATTGCAATATAAAAGTATATTTAACCCTCTACGCGCGAGTGAGTGATCGTGTCATTGATGCGGAAGCAGTTCAGTTCATAGCATGTGAGTAAATTGTGAGAAAATCGCCAAATGACTAATAAAAAGTTGTACTGTGATGATGTGTTGCAAATGTTATTCGCCGATTCTGACTCTGAAGGGGAATATTTGCGTTTTGTAAATGACGATCGGCCGTCTAATAATTGCACTTCTATTATCTAATATTCTATTATCATAGAGTTGTTACGTATTCGTCTGTCTGTCCTCCACCATTGTCATCACACGCACCGCACCTCACGCTTCATAAGCACCAGCACTAGCGCACTTCATCGTCCGATCTCGTTGCTATATCGCTGGACTCAAGCTTCCTGATCATCTTCCTATATCGTAATAAAACATACTACTTACCACCTCTCATTGTCTCCATGAGTCCATCCGTAACAGAAGATCGGACCTACACCGACAGATTAACGGACCCACACCGATGGAGGAATGAGCCCTGTTTATTTCGCTGGCTAGCACGAATCCCGAGCTCGGGATCTCATACCATCAACCCGTGGAGCTCCCAGACTCCTCCAACCTGAATTGGGAAGAGACGGTAACCAATGTCTGGGAAGTCTCCAATCCCGAGCCGGAATCCCGTCCAGCTCACCGTTGCCTCCGCTGGTTCCGTCCAGCTCACCGTTGCCTCCGCTGGTTCCGTCCAGCTCACCGTTGCCTCTGCTGGTTCCGTCAAGCTCGCCTTTGCCTCCACTGGTCCCGTCCGGCTCACCTTTGCCTCCGCTGGCCCCGCCCAGCTCACCTTCGTCCACGTTGGCACTGTCCAGTTCAGCGTTTCCAGAGCGCCCCAGAGACTCAGCACTACCCGAGTGCCCACGAGAGTCAGCGCTACCCAAGCGCTCCCGAGTTTGCGCTTCAAGAGCGTTTCTCAGAGTCAGCGCTACCCGAGCACCCACGAGAGTCAACGCTTCCAGAGCGCCCCCTAGTGCCTGCTCCTCCAGAGCGCCCCCTAGTGCCTGCTCCTCCAGAGCGAGCTCCTCCAGAGCGCCTCCTAGTGCCTGCTCCTCCAGAGCGCCCCCTACTGCCTGCTTCTCCAGAGCGCCCCTTAGTGCCCGCTCCTCCAGAGCGCCCCACAGAGCCTGCTCCTCCGGAATGGCTAGAGGGAACCTCCCAAGAAAATTTTGGGGCATATAACCCTTGTCTGCATGGCCGGGCCTAGGACCAAGGCCACGGAACTCCCTGACCTGCCCTGGCCACCGGGAAAAAATAGGCCATGGCCTCCCGAGGCTCCCGATCCGCCATGGCCACCCGAGGCTCCCGATCCGCCGTGGTCACCGGAGCCCCAGACCCGCCCTGAAGGCTGATGCAGGGCAGGGACACTGGGGAAGCCTCCAGGGCGGGTCTGGGGCTCCGGTGACCACGGCGCACCCTCCCTCCCCAGTGTTTCTGTTCCGGCGCGGGACGCGCCTTCCGGGAGGGGGAGGTAATGTTACGTATTCATCTGTCTGTCCTCCACCATTGTCATCACACGCCCCCACCTGTTTTCACCTGAGCCCCAATCAAGCACACCTGCACCTCATCTGATCCTCATCACCTCACGCTTCATAAGCACCAGCACTAGCGCACTTCATCGTCCTATCTCGTTGCTATATCACTGGACTCAAGCTTCTTGATCATCTTCCTATATCGTAATAAAACATACTACTTGCCATCTCCCATTGTCTCCTAGAGTCCATCCGTAACAAGAGTATTATCATGATATGTGCAGTATTAACATGATTTCCATTTAAAATCCTAAATAAAATTCACAATGATCATCAATACAGTATATTGTGGGACCCCTACAATGAATGAAAATACATTCAGAATTTGTTGGAATTTTTTGTTCAAAACATAGAAATCTTTTGTAATATTATAAATGTCTTTACTGTCACCTTTGATCAATTTGATGCACCTTTGCTGAATAAAAATACTAATAAAAAATCATAATATTCTAATTTGAACAGTAGTGTAGCTAATAAACTGTGCCAGTGAAGGTCACGGCCTCAACACTGAACTGACCTGCTGCTGGTTTTCTCTTTGCTGGTGCAGTCGGGCCTGGATGTAGCCTCGCGTCTCCTGAAAGGCTTGTCTCTGAGAGACCTCTGATGGGTAATGGGTGCAGATCCCAATAATGTTGGTGCACAGGAAGATCAGCACGTTTGCACTCAGCTGAGAGGAACAGAAAAAAGAAAAGCAGACTCATTCAATGTCTCTCTAGTGATCAGTTGAACCTTTCAACAAAAACGGCTTTAGCTCAGTGCTCTGGAATCCTGGGACATCTGTCGTACTCTAGGGCTTTACTCGACTTCAGTGTGGGAAAAAAAGCCAACCTCTGACCCTGAGAGGCTACTTCCTGTAGAGAAGTTTACAATAGGGAGCCAGAACAGAGCTAAAAATGGAGCTTGAAGCAGGGCCAACACTGTAACTTCCTTTGGGTGAATGAGACGAGAGGATGGGGTGATGGGAGAGTGATGGGGTTACTTAAGGTCACACGGTTCACACCATTACACTCGGCTGAAACACTGCACAATCACTGAAACACTTGGTGGCCTATTTCCTAAAAAGCCTATGTTAAAATATATGCTAAATAATTACCAGAGTAGACATTATGTGGCTGTTGAGAAGCCACTCGTGGCTATGCAAAGCTCATTACAATATTTGATTGAGAAAATATAACAAACGGTAAAATTAAGATTGCTAAAGCAGATTCCATACTGTTCAGATATTTTATTGCATGAAGGGCTGGGCAATATGTTACAAATTATATATTGTTACTTTTTCAGCCATGTAACAATGTTGTATTTGAAAATGTCTTAATGTATACTGAAATTTAATATATTGTAAAATATTTTTTATTTTTGTAATGTAAAGCTGAATTTTCTGCAGCCATTACTCCAGTCTTAAGTGTCACATGATCACTCAGAAATGATTTGAATATGGTGATTTGGTTTTTTATTTTCTATAAGATCAAAAGACAAGCATTTAATTGAAATGTAAAACTTTTGTAACATTATAAATGTTTTTTTACTTTAGATCAATTTGATGATTTTATTTAATCTCCAAACTTGAACGTTGGTTCAGTGTAATAAAATAATAAAATAAAAACAATCATGATTATTATTTGAAACCGGAGCAAACCTAGGAAATAATAAAATAAAATAAAAAATATATAAAAAATAAAATATAATAAAAAAAAATCATGATCAAACTGGTATTAAATGCATTATAAATATTCAATATATCACCTAGTCTTACACAAAAATAATAACAAACATGCCTGTCAGCTGAAATGAAACAATAACAGATGCGAGAAGGACTCGGTTTGGAGTTGTTCAGTCATAACTCTGTATTTTAGGAGCGTGAGCGCAGTCTGAGGTCAATCGCCGCTAAATTAAGAGCTAATTATGGTGGAAAAGTAATCTGTCAATAAGCCTTCTTCCACTCTCATCGGCCAATCAATGCCCAGATCAACCATAACCATTTGATATTAAGAGTAAGATATGAACTATACAATAATTTCTCACTGCCACTTTACAAACAGGCAGGTTTATTAGCACCCATATTAATCTAATAGCCTATCATAGCTGACTGGATAGTTTATGTCTGTGCTGTTCTGAAAACTACAGAGGATTTATCTGAAGTGATAGCAGAGACAATGTTGTACTGTGTGCTCCTCTACATGACATAAAACAATAGATTTGACAAACAATGGTTTTGCTCCTGCACACAGAATACGAAATGAGAAAGCGAAAGGACAGGCAAGAGGCAATGATGTATAGCAGTGTGTGTGTGTGTGTGTGTGTGTGAGGCCGAGCCTGCTGGCCACACTGACATTAGGCAGATGGCTGTGAGCTCTGTTTACATTATAGTTTCTGTTCAAGTAAAACCAGGCCTGGTTTGTGTGTGTTTGTGAGTGTGTGTGTGTGTGTGTGTGTGTGTGTGTGCGTGCGTGCGTGCGTGTGTGCTTGAGTATTGTGAGTCAGTGTGCACGTGCAAATGAATGCTCTCAGTGTTTTGACTGTTGACATCAACAATAGTGTTACAGCTATAGAGCAGTCAGTTTAAAATATTTAAACAAATAACACCTAAATGTAAAACAGGGTAAAACAGAGTAAATCATAAGGTAAAACAGGGACCTGAGAAATGTTTTAAAGCATTTCAACAACTTTTAATTTGATAAGGGATCCTAAAAAATAGATAGATAGATAGATAGATAGATAGATAGATAGATAGATAGATTTTTTTTAGTGCTTTATTTTGATTTATTAAGACATTAGAACATAATGTTTATTTATTCTGTTCAATATTACAGAATTTTAACATTGGCTATTTATGTATTTATCAGCCATAACATGTAAATAATCTGTTATATAAATTATTATTAAAGAATTCATCCCTGATATAATGATTTGCAAAGCCACTGTAATAAAAAAATGCATTACCTATCTTAGACAATAATTATTATTTGAATAATAATAATTAATAATAATAATATCTCACAATCAGCAAGCCATAATAGATTCAAGAACATTTTAAATCAAACAAAATATATTTGTTTGACAAAAAATATTAATCTATTCTCAAAGTTGGGTTGGGAGCTGGGTCTATACTACAAGCTATGATGACTTTCACCCTGATATTTTAGCGCGGATGTATACCTGGCGAATTGCACTGTAGGGGCGAGCGAGTCTTGAACTAGAGGCTCGCAGTCCGTGATGGACAGATTGTTAACGGCTGGTCTGTGTGGTAATACAATCGGCAGGACATCCAAACGCTCACCTATCATTCATCAACCTCAAATATGGCTTTTCATCTGAAAGATGTATGTAGTAGCAACTTTACATGGCCGCTCAATATGATGTTAACCTAGAGAAATGTGCGCTATTGAAGTGTTTGTGGAAGCGCGTTGCTGCAGGACAGGCTCGGTGCGCCACTTGCTCTTAAAATCTCTGTCATTTTGGTCATACAGATAAAAGTAGCCTAATACATCTTTCGAATCTGTAAAGACTCTACGTTATTTGTGTGCACTCAGAATAACAACGAAGCGTTGCGCTTTTAAGCAAACAGGATGCGCTTTAGGTCTCATGTGAACTTGAGCGAGAAACTTAGAAACTCCGTCTTTGAAAAATATATCTATAGAGAGTGAAATGTCTAAAAATTAAAATAGAAGACGTGTGTTAGCATGGATGATTTACATGAAATGTAATCTGTGCAACACTGTGCATAATAAGATGGCTTTCAGTTCAATATAATAACAAAAAAACATTTTGGGTTTTATTCAACTAATAAGGTGGGCGCTGTGATCTGTACTATATTTTACTGTAATTGACAGTTATCGGCAAAAACAAACAAACAACCCAACACGGGAGTGGGAGGGAATGGGAGTCATTCTTCCGGGAGTGGAACGGGATTTTCCTCCAGGTTTTTCGTGGATTGGGACGGGAAGAGATTAAAGTTTGTGATGCATTTTGGAAACAGGAGATGAGCCCTGGTCTAATCGGCCACCTGGCTTGAGAAACCCGTTCTCAAAGACTTACTTTTAGTCATTATTTGGGTAGCACACATATTCTGAATGCCTTCGGCAGAATTCAAATGAGCCATTTTAATCTAGATTAATTCCAAGATTCAAAATTCCAAAAATTAATCTATGCCCACCACTAATATCTTCACAATCAGCAAGCCATAATAGATTCAAGAACATTTTAAAGTCAAACAAAATATATTTGTTTGACATAAAAAAATGTGCTAATTCTTTTGACTGAATATTGTTTGTGGTCAGTGTGTGCTATCAGCTGTGTGTTCATATCATAGGCAGGTCCTAATTGCTCGCTCTTCACCAGAGGGCGAGGTCAGTGGGTTTACACACACACAAACACACACACACACGCACACACACACACACACACACACTTGGCCGTTCTGTTTGCGCAACTTGACACCTCTTTCCTTCATGCTCAAGATTTATTAGCAATAACCATCACATGCGCTGGGACACAGAGAGTGAGACACCGTTCACTCCTTTACTCTCTGTCAATCTTCTCCTCTGTCTCTTTTCTTTGTCTTTCACTCACAAATCATCAAATAAATATACTTTCCTGACTCCCTCGCATCTTGTTCTCACACTCCGGCTTCAAAAGTGACATATTCGCTGACACTGAGAACATCTCTTCCCATAAAAGCCAATGTTTAGAGATCCTTTTGTGTCTGCCAATAATTCCAGTAAAAGTCAACAAGCGACATGTAGAAACTGTCATAAAATGATTTTATGATTACAGCTCACTCTGAATGTCCATGGCAGTGTTTATTGCTCAGAGTGGTGAGACAGAGAGCATCTAAGGAATGCTCCAGGTGTAAAACGACTTAAGCTCTATGAACAGTATCTGTGGCATACTGTCCATTACCAAAGAATCTAATATAGAGCTAAAACAAATCCAACAATCTTCTTACCCTGGAAATCTATGGGCTGACACAATGTAATTATGAAAATGTGCAGCTTCTGTTGTTCAGTGCAAGGTTTGTTGTTTGAGCTGTAATGTCAAAATGGTATTTTCAGAAGATCTGGAATAACTTTTATAGGTGGATGAACTCATTATGTGTTGCTAAGGTTGCTCAGCATACAAACCATGATAAAACTAGGTTTAAACATTCAAGGCACGAGTCATTTGGACTACTTTTATAAAGGTGCACTTTTGGATTTTGACAGCCCCCATCCCAAATCAATGCCCAGGGTTTCTGAGGTTTCATGAAACTTGAATTTTTAAAAGACCTTTTAAGACCAAGTAAAGAATATGGAAATATATGTCTTGTTTTCTAATGCAAATGTCAAAAATTTACAATTTTCTAAAAAATGTATCAAAATAAAGTCAATTTGTGATGACAACATGAACTAATACATGCCAAATGGTTCAGAAAAATAAACTTACTTAAATTTTTTATATATATATATATATATATATATATTAAGTAAGTTTATTTGTCTGACCCATCTGGCAAGTATTGCACTTTTTTATATATATAGGTAGATACTTGTTTTCATTTTAAATACAAACTCACTTACTTTTGTTCAATTTCTCAGAAAACAATGTCATATTTTAATTTTGCCTATCAAGTAAATGTATTTATTTATTTGTAAAGGAAAACAAAGATAAAAATACTGTGTATAACATTCATTTTTTATGCAGTGCATGCAACATTAATGCCCCAACTTTATGAATGTAAGACTTTCAGCTCTGATTTAACTCCGTCTGCAGCTGTAATTTGTGAAAGGGTGAAGTAAGACTATTTTAAGACCTGCAGAAACCCTGATTTCAGAGATGAACAGTAGAACAATTGCTTTAAATTGTTTTATCCCAGAATGTTCTTTGTAGTTTTTCAGTCTTAGGCAATATGAAGACACAAACCAGGCAGATCCCAGATAAATCTGATGTATAAAAGTATGATATTTCTTCATGTTTGTCTGCTTTTACTTTCACTGTTCATTCATTAATTCACCACTTCCAGGTATTTGTGATTTTTCTTTGTTTTTTGATCATTTGTGTTTGCAGACCCACTCGTCCTCTTTTCTCTGCGTTGGTCTGTGTTTATGTACCTGTGGCTGCTCCAGATATTATATAAAGACATTATGATCGTTGCAGATTATGTCCAGTTTTGCGTCCTCTGTGATGCCACTAAAGGGGGCGGGGTGGGACAATACGCCTCGCTTCGGAAATGAAACCTGTGGAAACATGAAACTACTGGGCAGAAACCTGAAGCCTTAAATATCTGGATGGGACTTACAGTATGAGCATGAAGTGAGAGGGACAGAAATAGATTATGAGAGAACGGTGGGACAGTGACGGAAACATGATGACAACCTTAAAAAGACAGATGGCATCTGAAAAGGTACATACTGTACCATTCTTAAATGATGTATGACTTTGAACAAGAATTTAATGTGGCATTAGATCAATTTACATAGTATAAAATATCATCAAAAATGATAAACTGGTGAACATCCAGCTATTATTCCTTGCTATACACTGTAAGAAAGCAAGTACATACTTTCCAGTTTACAGGAAATGTTCAGTCACAAATACTAAGAATTAGGAATTACTTGAATTTTTTATTAAATAAATAAATACATTAAGACCAATCAACAAATTCCCTAAATGTTATCCCAACTAGTCAAGACATTTGTATTTGTTTGTTGTTTTGCCATTATTCTTAGTTATTTGTTGATGTCTCATATTTGTACAATGACTGTTACCATTCTTGAAGTTTATGTGTCAAGTGTTGAGGACTGTGTACAGGTTTCTATAACTATTTCCCAGATATCTTTGCTTTGTAAGGTGATTGCACATACAGAAACAAAGAAAGCATATTAAGTGTCCAATAAAACTAAATATATAAGGCTGCCAAAATGTTAGATCAATTTATTGTGTTACTACAATGAAAAAAAATGATGTAGGATTTACTTTCAAACATTTTTCTCAGAAATTGCTAGTAAACTCACAAATACTTGAAAAGAATCAGCAAGTAACATGTCACATTCAAATGTGACGTTTTAAAGAAGAAAGACTGCAATAGTATCTTCTTGTAAAACCTACTCCATAATAATATTTTACAGTGTAATTGAAATTTGCTGAACAAGAAATCTGTAGTTGCATTGAGGCATTTTACATTCAGTGAAGAAACTAATTCAAACTGACCAAACAAAAACAATACTTAGGTGTTACTAAGGAAATGTTTAAGATAATAGTCTGAATGCAGCATCTCAGATTGTGTTGAATTTTTAAGGTTTCCTCAAGAATTGCTTTTTTTACTGTGTACTGATATAAGGCAGTAGACCGGTTTGGTAACTGAGGTATTGTCTACCTGAACTGTGATCTTCTACTCATGTGAGAGGTTAGTAGCTATGTGCTACCTCTGCAGTCGAGCGGCAAGAATATTTAACACTGAGCTAATGCCTTCGAGACCTTCTGCTGCAGTAATTCATTCATCAAAGCTGGCCGAGGGTTACTGAGAAACCCATATTTCCCAAACCCCCCAAAAAGCTAATCGATCTGCTAAACTGATCCTTAAATCAGGGGCACGGTGTCATCACGCATCTGTAATGGGGCGTGAGGTTGACACGCTGTCTATGCACTATCACGACTGTGACTTTCTTTCAGCGATTCAAGCCCAAATTCCACAATGTCCTTCCAAAGACTCAGATGACCCGAGAGCCCATCGTCAGGATGAATATGAACTACTCTCAGCACACAGTCTGTTCAATGACTGCAACACTTGCCAAAATCTCAAGCTCTGATCTGATTGGCAGGTTTATTATTGTGGATTCATCCATTTTAGATTTAGATTTATAAAAGCAAAATGAATTGTGTTTGGTCACTTTACATGCTGGTCAGATGGTCTCTTTCTGCTTAAGTGGGCGGTTCTTGGCCAGAAAAAGCTGTAAAATGAAGCCCATGTGCATTGCTGAGAATAATTTTATGAAATCAGCACCAAGCTGAAATGCAGTTTGCTAACTGGCAATATCTCACTGTTATCATCAGAGTATCAGTGTCACAAATAGCAAGATAATAAGTTCCTCTCATTCGACAAACATGTTCAAACCAAGAGTCTTTACCAAGTGGTTGCAGTTCATTGCTATTCTGTCAAGAAATGCTTTATACTGTACATTCATCTGAAATTGTATATGCTGGAGTGCACAAGGCCATGATAAGATCACATAAGAGTTAACAATTTTTATATGGATCTATTGATTTATTTAAAAATACGATTTCAAAATGTAATTTGTACATTCAGTACAATGACTAGAATACACCTCTATATAAAGCAAATTAAAATGTAATATTTTTGTTTGACAAATCTAAGCATCTTATGAAAGGAGAGAAAAAAACATGAAACTGTGTCAAGGAGTCTAAAATTTCAGGTAATTTGACCCTTTTATGACAAAGAAAGGTTAGTTCACATGTCGTGTGGTGTGACTCCCCAAAATGTAAAAAATATCAAATGATATTCAGGAATTAATGATTCATGATATTGTAACATAAAAAGAAAGAAAAAACCTTTTATTAAGCACGGAAATCAAAAGTGACCTTAGTGAACTCTTCTACATTGCTATAAAAATCTGTATAAAATAAATGCTGTTCTTTAACAGAAAGTAACATTTAATAGTTACTTTCAATCGTATTAATATTTCATAATATTACTGTTTTCAATGTATTTCTCAATAAAGTAAATGCTGCATTAGTGTGCATGAGAGACTGGCCAAAAGAGAAAAGAAAAAACTCACTGATCCCAAACCTTTAAATGATTGTGTATATCAAAATATTCTCAAAGAAAATTTGATTGTACCACTAAAAAGAAAGAGAAAAAAAACTATGAAAGATGGGAAAGTTGCAAGTAAATGTGTAAGTAATTTCCTTTCAGGGCAATGACTGAATGGACACTGTTTCTGAAACAGGTCTGAGTGGCTTCCTGTTTCGAACAATGACTCTGTAGAGCATCTGGAGGTTTAATGTCTGAATTCATGCGTGTCTATTGAAAATACACTGACACGAGCAAGGCTTCTCCCTATACACATTTTTTTTATCTTATCTCTCAGTGTCAAACAGAACTAAGGGATGTGACTCCACCACAACTAGTCTCTTATCATCTAAATGTTCAGCAAGATTACATAAATAACTGACACTCACATCCAGTCAAGTCAAGCCTTCATGGGATCAAACACAGACACCCAGCACTCACACAGACACTAAAACAGACTGTATGATAGCCTTTAGCTAACCAACTTAACTAGCCTAACAGGCCTTTCTGGATCTAACTTAAACACTCACTGTATGAGGTGAACAGAATGAAATATTTACTTTAATAATATTCAGAATTTTGATATTTTAACTGTTCCGGTGCTTTTTCAGTTTTTGTTGTGACCAGGCACAATAGCGCAATGAGACAAGTAACATTTAAGAAATAGTTTTTTAAGTATTGTTCACCATCTAATGCAAGTGGTTCAACGAGACCATTTTGACGGTCAAAAATGCATATTTAGGCAGCTTCAAAATAATCTACACGACCCCAGTCGACAAATAAGGGGCTTCTTTAGTGAAAGATTCAGTCATTTTTAGAAAAATATATATACTTTTTAATACAAAATGCTCACATTGTATGGAAAAGAGCAGCATTAACATTCTGCTAATAATTTGTTTTAGTGTTTTACATAAGAAAGGATTCCATGCAGGTTTGAATGAACAGAGAGTCAGTAAATCATTCATTTTGGGTGATCTCTTTAACTCGTTTTGAACATACAGGGGTTCGACAAACGAACAGCAACGCTGCTGGAAAAAGAGCTTATTCCTGAAGTAATTAAATCTCAATTACCAATGCAGCTGCAAAGATGAGTCACATTAGCTTGATTAATGCTGACAGGCAGCTATAAAAGAGGTCTGACAATTAACATTTAATTGTGCGACTTTCCAAAACAACAACCAACGGTTTGAAAGAGACTAAAAAGTTGATGTCCACATTGCAGAAGGATCACTCACAGAAAATGCTAAATTATTTAGTAAAGGGGAACAAATACATGCAAAACATGGCTTAACGTGGACACAGACAAACTGACAACCAGCATCAGGGATTGACAGACTTTCAATAAGATGATTGCTGAATGCCCAGCCTCAGAAATCAGCAGAGAATTGAATCAGCACCTCTGTGACACAGCATCAGCCAACCCTGCATGTCAAAGATGGAATTTATGACAGGACTGCTTTTCAGAAACAATGTGTATCCAATGACAACGCATAGAGATGCATAGCCCAGTACAAGGGCCACAAAACCTAAACACTTGAGCATTGGAAAAGAGTAATATGGGCTGATGAGTCATCTATTCTCTTTTGCTAACTTTAAGATTTCAGATCCAATTAGAGAAAGACAAAGGATTAATGTCATCCGCAATGTCTGTTACCAACTGGCAAATATGGTGTGAGGTTCATTATGCATAATGGTACACTGAAAAACATTTAGTATAATGGCAATTTTCTGTCAGAATCTACAAGTTAATTTCACAATTAAGAACAAAGAAATGGCAAATTACAGGTACTTCACTAATCTTACTACTTGTTATATTTACAAACTCTTAAAGTCACCTCACGTGTAAGTTGGACATAATTAAATTGTCATTGTGAATGTGCACTGTTTATGAAAAACAGTCATTAACGGTGGGGTAAGCGATTTCTGGAAGCCAATGTTGATATTTGAAATCACCAAAACAAACACGCCCCTGGCCCAAAAGGGTCTCGCCCCTATTTTGATAGCTTCGCCTCCGCCCCACACATACGTAGCCTACGCAACCCAAGTAATGACGATTAGTTCTGTGAAACAAAGCAAAACCAATGTTACACCGTGTCCACACCGGACGCGAGCGGCGTGTATATCTGTGATGCTGTCTACACTGGATGCTGCGCGGCACGACAAATCTCCGACAGAAAACTGCAGCCGCGTTCTATTTATGACGTGCTGACACAAATTTCAAATGATTTTCAATGGTCGCTTTAAGTCCAGTGTAGTCAGACTTTAGCTGTTGCGGCGCATCCGGTGTAGACACGGTGTTACTCACCTATCGAGAAGAACCAAAGCAACCTCGGCGTCCGATCACAGGCCTTCGGCTCCTTGAGTTATCTCCAGCACTGGAAAGCTGATCCGATCTGATATTTACACAGGTCCTACTTCTTGCCTTATCGTTCCGCAGACGTTTTCCTCTCTTGTTTTTTATTCGCCATCTCTATCTTTCTGTCACTCGACTCGGCTGTTCACTGAACGCTCTCTCCTCCACATCATGAGTAGACACGCCCCTTACTGATGATTGGCTACAAGATTGTTTTGGTACTCTGCCCTGACTCAGCTTTCTAAAGCATTTTTCTTACATACCCCACCTTTAAGCACTCCACAATACGTACGATATAATATAAAACTAGGCTTATAACCTATGATGCAAACGCTTCACTTCATGTTCCCACATTTCAGCATGAAGTCAAATGCCTTCCAGACCTCAACAATCAAACAATCTACAAAAATAATCAATCGCTGAATACATTTGAGAATCCTTGGAGAACATAAAGATGATGAAGATGTAGATCTAGTTTCTCCAGGTTTTTCTGCTACATGTATTTCAAAAAAAGTTTTAGGTATTTGTAGGTAAGAGTGATCGTTCACTTTATTACAGAGTTCCCACATTTTTTAACCATGGATTCCTGTGTAGCTGCGCTCACAAAAAGCAATTGACATTGTTTTCTATACGAGTTGATATTATGTTTATAATGGTATAAATCACCTTTGATATCTGCCATTACTCTGCGATCGTCTTCTGAGACTAACACACAAAAGGATGGTCATTTAGGATGCCATCTTTAATTCCTCATGGATAATGTAGTTTCAGTGAATCACATGCTTTGTCTTCATTCAAAAAAAGTCCCACCTCACCCCCGCCGCGCCCTCAACCGCCACCCCCTCACAAACATGAACAAACAACAGCAACAATGCACACCATTCATATTCTTTATTCTTCTGCCAGAGCGCGTGAGATAACAACATTCCCACTGTTCCACCCTCATATTCCATATATTTCAGCCTAACGAGCCCGCCACCACGATTAAACCTTTCTTTAATCAGATACAACGAAACAAACACTAAAACCAGCATTATTATTTCACAAGGGATAAAACAATGCATAGTTTACATTTAAGCAATGTTCCCTCTAATTATTTTTCATGCTGAGCAAAACTTTTCTCTATTATTATTTTTTCTGATGAAGCAAAATTTTCATATAGCTGCCAAATTACAATCTATATAATTTTGTAAAAAATAAATAAATAATTATAAAATAAAGGCAAATTAATGTCCAGTATCAGCTAAAATATTAAATATTCAAAAAGCTGATAATTATTTTCATGTTTTAGCCAATAACAGATTATATATATATATATATTAGTGCTGTCAAATGATTAATCGCGATGAATCACATCCAAAATAAAAGTTTTTGTTTACATAATATGTGTGTGTGTGTGCTGTGTATATTTATTATGTACAGAGCCTAAAATTAACACTCGCCAAGCGCCAAATGTGAGTAAAAGTTGTTGTTGGCGAGTAAATGTAACAGTGTCAAGTCGCCAGTTTTTTTTCACCATGTTTCCAAATTCTCTACCCCAGGTCAAGAGCAGAGCTTGAGCCAAAAATTCATCACCAAACACCAATGACTTGTACATTCATTATATGGACAAAAGTACTGGGACACCCCCTTCTTTAGAAGAGAAAAAGGCACTTCCAAACTGTGGCAACAAAGATGGAAACATAATTCATTTACTTAAAATTTGCATTTCCACCTCTGATGCAACAGTTTTGACGTGTATAAAATGACTGTACCCATATGTACCCATAAGTCATTGGTGTTTGACGATGAGTTTTTGGCTCAAGGTCTGCATTTAAAGTCACACCAGAGGTGTTCAGCTGGGATCAGGACTTGGCTTTCTGCAGACCAGTCAAGTTCTTCCACACTGACTCAATCATCATTTCTCTTTGATCCTTGTCTTATACACAGAGGCACTGTCATGTTACAATAGAAAAGGGTCCTGTCCAAACTGTTGCTATAAAATTACAAGCACACAATTCCCTAGAATATCATTATATGCTTAAACATTAAGATTTGTACTCATGAAAAGTACTAAAGTAGTCAAACCTTTCATTAGAAGGGGTGACCCAATACTTTTGGCAATATAGTGTATATTAGGGATGTTCATTTCGGTTATTTTTCCTAACTAACAACCGACGCTCATTAAACAATTATTAACCGTTAACCGACAAGATTATTTTAAATTAGAACTGACTTAAATTAGAAAGAATAAGTGTATGTGACCCGTTAAAAATACTAACATTTGTTTTCCGGGGATTCATTTTACATGTGCAAAAAGCAGCAAACTTTGACAAAATATGAGGATTCACATGATCATATCACATCACGCACCTGCAGCGCTTCTGCGAGCGGAGAACAATATAATAAAGCTAGGCGCTACATATATATATATATATATATATAATGAATAAATAGGCCTATATGAGAAATATATTTTCACTTAAGAAAACGAAAGAAAAACTGTGCAACAAATAGCCTAGTATGCAGAGTTTTTTGTGCTGCGTGAAAGGAAAACAGACGGCAGAATGCGGCATCCTATTTGTTTAGGTTTATTTTACAAAAGCGCAAATATTAGTTTTTATAGTGAATGTATACAAATAAAAGCAAACCTTTTACAATTCCGATTATCTTCATGAATAAGAGGAGGCAGGGCTCTAGAGTGCGACCAAATTTCTCAAGGGTGCGACTAAAAAAAATCAGAGGGCGCACCAGTGCGACCAGCCGTTCGAGAAAAGTAAAAAAAGTATCCGCGACTCTGAGTCACCCTGTGCTTTAACAACAGACACACATTAGGCTCATATCGTGGTCTAAACCAATCAGAGATAGTGAAGGGCGGACCCCAAACTTTTGTCTATGATGCATTTTTGCTATTCCCAATTCAGAAGCGCGATCGCTCACGTGGAGGAGTTTAAGCCCGTGCAACATGAAAGCCCTGTTTATGATAGAAGAGAGAAATAACCATTAAAACATGCTTACACTTTAGGCCTGTGGCTGTTATATTAAACTAAGTTTATTTAATGGGTTTTTATTTTATTTTGGCTTCTATGTATTATAGCCGCGTTTCTTCTAGCACAACTTCCTTCTCTTCACAGCGTCGCGCATTCGCTCCTCTCTGACCAAAACTTAATGTCAGAATCAGATCAATCGTTTGTCGATAGTTGTAAAATGCCGTCTTTACAGTTACTAAATTGCTGGACATGTTTGACAATAAAATGTTGAAAGTACAATCCGCACATAAGATGCTGTTCCCCAGGCTGACGTGTGTGTGTGTGTGTGTGTGTGTGTGTGTGTGTGTGTGTGCCTGTGCGGCATAACCTACTCTAAAACTGACAAGCAAAGTACACTTTGAGCTTCAGACGCGTCCAAACGATCAAATACACACAAAGCATGTAAAAACGGCCGGCTTGGAGAGTATTCACTTAAACAGTTTATATCTTAAAGTGAACGAGAACAGTTGGGAGAAAATTGTGTGTCAATATTTTGTTTTAGTGACAGACTGGTGCTTCATTAATGTTAATCGAAGAACAAAATGCAAAGAGAAAATCACTCACAGCTCTTAATCTGAATAAAGTTATAGCTTTAAGCATTAATCTATCAATACATATAGTGAAAACTATGCAGTGTTCATTTACATTTGATCACTTTCAGATTTCTTTTGTTGCTATTACTGACCTGAACATTAATGTTAGTAGACATTCATGGAAAAATTAAATCACTGTTTTTTTTTTCATTTCATTTGTACATTTGTTTTATGGTACGACAAATGGTACACTCAAAAAAGTTGTTGAACTTTGTTTCTTAAAAATTAGAGTATCTTACCCACAAAAATGAAATGAGTTGTTGTAATCTTGTTGTATAAACTTAAATTCCTTCAGTGAAGACTACAAAAAAATTGGGTCATTCCAACTAGATAAAGTTTTGCCATGCCATGCCTGTGCACAAAACAACAGCTGGACACAGTAAAATATAAAATATGATAAGCAAATAAAGAAACATACAACAGATAAATTAATTGTAATTGAGTTGGGCCAACTCAATTTGATCAAATATAGTTTAAATTAAATTAATACATTGATGAAGTGATGTTTTTATGCTTGCTAAAACATTTAACTGGATAATAAATTGTTTCTACACTCAAAATAAATTATTTGTTGGATTTACTTAACTTTAGGCATTAGCCAATTTGTTAGGCATAACGTATGATGATATTGTTACATCCATGGCATGCCCATAATTGTTTCTTTGTTAATAAAACAACTTTGTGTCATGTTAGCTGGTCCTCAACCCAAGCACATGCTCTACACTTTACCACAATGGTAACCCCCCAAAACACTAACATACCAGAAACTCTTTTAAATACAAACATAAAAGAACATTAAACATTAACAAGTCTCCCAATTTTATCATCTAAATAAAAAATGCCTAAAATAACATTTTATTTCAAGATTTACTCTCCTTATCCAGCCCTGTGCAAAGCATGATGGGAAGGGAAATCCACTTCCTAGTTACACAAGTAAAATCAAACGAAAAATATTCTTGTTGACTCAATTAAAAAAAAATGTGTAAACCTAATTGTTTTTAAATTACATTGTTTATATTTAATACAATTAAGTTGGGACCATTTTTACCAAGAGTTATGTTGTATGAGCTCATTTTAATTAATGAAATTGAACAAAGAGCAAAAATAATTTTTTTGAGTGTATATTTGTCAGTTTGTTTAACTTTGTTTCTTCGTTCGTGTTCTTACTGTATCTTATCTTATGTATATAAAACACAAAAAATGCCTGCACACTGGTGCATTTACAAATTGATGTTTTATATTTATTTAACATTTCAGAATAAAAAACAATGTTAATTAAGCTGCTAATCTATCATATAAATATAGATATATGTGTGTATGTATGTATACATACATGTATACATGTATGTATGTGTTTGTGTGTGTGTGTGTGTGTGTGTGTGTGTGTGCGTGCGTGCGTGCGTGTGTGCGTGTGTGTATATATATATATTTAAAACAAAGTACAGATAAGAATACCGTTAAAGTACCGGATCGATAAGAGGAGTAATACCGTTAAAACCTTAACGATACCCATCCCTAATTAAAATACAGTATGAGCACAGACATACCAGGTGTTTTTTTTCCTCTTTAAATACTTTTTTTTTCATAATGTTTAGTGAAATTATTTGGTAGTCTGAGGTGGGATGGGGGAGCCGGATTTTTGTATAGGTTTAAGGGGAGGGTTTGAGAAGCACTGCACTCGAGCATCTTCATTCACACACAGTGGAAGATCTGATAAGAATCGGTGTAGAGGGTCAAGTCTGGAAGATGTTGGTGCTAGAGAGAGTGTGGCCAGCGGGTTTAGCAAAGGCCAAAGATCAAGAAGGACAAACTACAAGAGTTGGCCATCCGAGGGGCATGTGACTACAATGGAGGATAGTCCATAAGACATTGAGCCATGAGTTCAGTTTGACACCCTTCAAACACTTAATTTAGATTTTATTTTAATTTCATTTATCTTGAGATGTTTTATCTTTAAGCACTTTAAGCACCAACACTTTTTCAGTAAGTTACCTTTCTTGTAGAATTGTGCTTCAAATAAATAACTTTATGTTGACCAGATTGTTAGTTAATCGTTTACTAGTCAATATTGCCTATATGAAAATTTGGGTGCACCTAACTTTTGTGCTGGTGCACCTAAGAAAAAAAGTTAGCCGCACCAGTGCAACCAGTGCAAAAAGTTAGTCTAGAGCCCTGAGGAGTATTTGATTCCTCTGTTAGAAGGGAAATCACGTGATTTCTCCAGCGCGGCATGCTCGCACAGTTAAGTATTCTACCTCGACAATGCTGCCTGTTCATTATCATTATAAAAAACAATCAGTCAAACATATGAAAAAACTCACACTGCTCAGTTTAAATATGTAGTATAATCTGTTATCACCATACCGCCGTGAAGTTATGCAAAACATTTAGTTTTACGTGGATATTGGAACTCGAGTGAAAACATAAACAGTAAATAGCCTACTATTTTAGCATTCAAATTGCGAATACAGAAACATTTGATTTTGTGTTGAACGAGAGACCCAACATTCCTAAATTAATTATTTTTGGATTGTCATTTAAATAATTAAAGCTTCTTACATGTTTAATTCTTGTTCTTTTCTTAAAAGCCTTTGTTGTCTTAGATTTGTTATGGAGTGAGGGGAACTAAAATAGCCTATCTATGTTTACAGTGTTTATTATAATGTTTGTAATTCGTGTCGGCCTATTTCTGAATGAAATAATAAAATGCTACTTATGTTTCTCTCTCTCTCTCTCGATAATTTTTATTTTTTTACGCGTAGCTTATTTTAACCAAGCAGAAAACTTTTACAAATATTTTGATAGGTTACTGAAAAACAATTTAAATAAATAAATGACTTTAAACCGTTTAACCGATTGTATTAATTGATAAAAATTCTTATCGGTCGGTTAACGGTTAAAATGAACATCCCTAATATATATATTTATATATATATATATATACACAAAAGGCTAAACAGGCCTTGGTAATATTAGCCTTGGAGATATTGCGTAGCTTGTCAGTGAACTACGGCTCTGTGTATTAACTAGGGCTGTAACGATACGCGATATGAAACCGAAATCGCGACACTCAGATCCACGATCCTGTGTGCGGTGTGATAAGGGAGAATCGCGACACACCCCCGTGACTACCTTTCCAATCATGTGACGCCTGCCTGCGAAAATTGAGCTAGTTGCACACAGATTTTCCCTGCTGAGCCAGAGCACTTCTCTGCCACCTTCACTATCAGAAACATCCTGTTTCCCACTTATGAAGTCGTGGAGCTCCTGCATTCAAATTATTTGTTAATGTAATATTCCACTGGTTGATAACCATAAATATTTATGTAAAAATATTTGTGCTCTTTTTTGTTAAATGTGAAGAATGACAGGTTGGATGCCAGACTTTATTTTTTTACGGATTATACAGGTGTAATTTTCACTTTAACTTCACATGTAACATGATTTTATTATTGTAATCAATACTTTATTCTTAAATATGACATTAATCTTATTTATTTGAGAAAGATAAACTAATCAAACTGGCTGGCCGCTTGGTATTTAAAAAACTAAAACTTGAATTTAACAAACATAAAATGTTCCAATCATATTTCTGAATTAAATTAATAAAAAACTAAAACGATTAATGACCACTTTGCTATTAAAAACCAAACGGAACTATTTTAATGGTAAAAGCAGATTTATAATGTTGGGAGAGATAGAGACCGGGCTCTGGTCGGACTCCGTGTGAATTCTGATAAACTGCAGGATCTATATTCATTCCTAGTTCAATTAAAAGTTCCCGAACTAATTGTGAACAGATTGCACTCCCGTCTTCTTCCCGAGCATGTGAACATGTTCATTTAATATATGAAATAAGTTATTGTTATAAAGACAGACGTTAAAATAATGTTCACATAATAAGCGCCGATTCAGGCTGTTCACAAGAGAGGTCTGCTTCCCTTTCGGTTTCGGGCAATATTTAATGGATAGCTTGAGTTTGTAGCTAAACCAAAACTATATGCAGGCTACGCTGCTTTCATAGACGCAGCACACATTATTGCACAGATATCAGAGATCGGCATGACAAACTGCAGAGAACTTTTCTTAGGCTACTGACTCGCAACATTATATTTCTCTGAGGAGGTAAAATCGTTTTTAAAGTAACTAAGCCTCATTGCTTGTAGAGAGAGAGCGCAGATGCAGGTGCACATGTACGCGCAACTTTCATACCTCTCTCTCTAACTCTCGCTAATTCAAATAAATGATTTGCTCATCAATAACCTATATGAAATATGTTATTGTTATGATAAAATTAATGTTCAGGTTGTTCAAAATATGTTTTAAATGTCCTAACCTTATGAAAATTAAAACACAACAAACTATCAAATATTTTAATATCATAAATAAACATCAATTAAATTAAGGAGAGCTTTCAACCCAGGACAAATAGTGCAACTAAATTAAGTACTGAGTTTTAAACTGACATGTAGATTTACTTAAATGTTTCTCCATACAAGACTGTATGAACGGCTGGAGCAACCAGAGTGTAACACCTCTCTGGAATCTATTATCCTGCATATGGCACAAAACAAACCAACTTCCATGATAGCAAAGTGCAGAGTCAGAGAAACCCCGGCCTGCTGGTCACTAGATAAGCCTGTGTGGTGAAAATGTTGACCAAAAACAACTGAAAGAGGCCAGAGCGGGTTTTAGGAGGAAGAGCGAGCGTTTATTTATTCAGAAGTTGAGTTTATTTCATCATGTTCTGCTAGGTACATCAACTGAGACCAGAAAAAAATGAGAATTACATGAAGATTACATTAACTTTTTTTAATACCTTTGAAAACACTTTATGAACAATTCATTAGTCATATTTGATCATTTACATTTGTGCATTCAGTATCTGAAGTATTTCCTTACGGTCTCAAAGTAAGGCGTTTCCAAATGTATACAGTTGCCATGGCACCACGCCCATCCCATAATCCCCCTCCAGCTGCAGTGGAGCTCAGGTTCACATTAGCTTTCCCCACTGACTCTATCAATATAAACTGAGAGGGTCCAACATCTTTTGGATGAAATGATCCAACACTGAGCCGTGAACAAAACGTATTATCTAGTATGAGCAGCTGAAACATTCCTCATATCCACAGTGGATTCTGGGCGGGCGTATCATTGGCCTTGTTAGCATGCAGTCGATATCGTGCTGGAGACAGTAATTATTCATTACAGAAGCACAGAAGAGAGTATCACATTCACCTCAGACTGAAAACACACTGCAGACTACACCTCCCAGCATCTCCTGCTCTGGAAAACACTAGTACTGCATAGATGCATACTGCAATACTACTATTTTTGCACTATACAGAGCAGACATTGCGCAACGTATGCAAATACCAATTCTGATACCCAGATGACCAACTGCTACTGTAGGTCACATGACCAGATGTTGCATACTTCTGTTTGAAATGGTTATCTATTTTGTCATTTTTGACTGAAAAATTTATGTTTTGTTTTTAGAATTTTTTACTTAATTGGAATAGTACAAAACTTTGTAAAGGTTTGTTAAATGGTCCTGCAAAAATAGTCACACTTGTTCTGCTTACAGTCAAAAATGGCTGGAAATGAATGGGAAGCAAATTTCATCGAGTGGAAACGTTTGGTGCGCCCAAACAAAATCTTACTGAAAGCTCATGTTTTCAACCTCAAATTTGGAACACAACTTGTTTATAATTATGGCTTTGCTTTTCATACAGAACACCGTGTTTTGGAAAATATATATTTCATTAAAAACATGAAATAGTATTTTTGTGTATTTTTCTTAATAATAAACTTAAACTTCTATAATAAAAAAAAAACTTTATAAACAGGTAATAAATAGATCATAACTAATAAATAGATCATTACATTTATAATATAAATATATAAATGTAATTTAGTACCACAAGATTTAATTTAGTATAATTTTCCCCTTAAAAATACAAAATATAAAATTAAGAACATAATCGTGTATGTTCACGATGCTACGTGCATGTTCATATTATGGTGTGCAGCATGATATTGTATTTCATACGAAAAAGAGTGTGGTTATGATTGTCAAATTTCCCTCCTTTCATTTAAGTGACTAAGTATTAAATGCGGTAAATAAAATATTAGAGATGTATTAGACAGTATTAGAGATGATTTAAATGATGATGATGATGATGATGTGCAACGCCAGTGATGTAAGTTATACAGACAGGCAAATATGTTGGCCTCTTCTCTTTGGCTCTCAACGGAGGCGGTCGCTTTCTCTCCCCGTCCTCACCCTTATCTTCCCTGCTTTGCTCCCTTGTCTCGTGAGAGACTCTCTCTGCACTGCTCTCCAAACTAAAATATTATGGATTAACTGGTCTCTTAATGCAATTGACACTATCGAAACTTGGGTTTCGGGGAACCTGACTGCCCTGACGGAACGTTCGCAGCCGGCTATACGATGGCGCGTGGGAGAGGTGGCGAATCGTGTGTCTTGCGGCTCTTTCCGTGGAGGACATTGATATCTACCTATTCGGAACCATGATAACAGGTATTTTGCTGATTGGATTAGGCTTTGCCCTGGGTTATCGAAGAATTCAGAAAACGGGAACAGCTGTCCAAAGCCCCACAAGGCTGCCCGTATGATTGAAGCTGTGGGAAGAGCGGTCAGCATTGAGACTGAGACTATAATCGCAATATGGATTCTACCAAGGAGAAGTTCACGGCTTTACAAAGGGAAATTGATTAAAATGGAGACCAAAATGATCAAAATGGACAGAGAGTAGCCTGCAAAAATTGGAATGTTTACTCGCCCCAAAGACAAAACAATCTTATCTTTTTCTGGCTCCCCTACAGTGGCCTTGGCAAGGCTGTTGCTGGAATCTACCCCAGGAGTGCAATGCAGTGAGACGCACTTGCGTTCCTCCCCCACCCTACAGACATTACAGACATTACAGACATTGCCCTCTGTTCGCTTCGATCCGCTGGCCTGGTCAAGCGGGTCTGACCAGCGCCGGATCAGTGGCTGCGGGATCAGATGGCTGCTTGCTGGGCCGGATTCACTTTCCCTGTGGCTATGTCGTGTATGTGCTTTTGTGTTGCTGAGGTGTTTTTCCTGTTCTCACACTGTCCTCCCCAAGGAGCATAGTCTGGGGGTTATTTTTTTCTCCTCACTTTCCTCATGTAAATGCTGTATTTTTCTTCAATTCTACTTGCATTTCACTACTGATTATACTTGTATGATTGTGTATGTGACGAATAATTCAAGAACCTTGAACCTTGAACCTTGTAAGTTTTACATGTGCACTGTTGATGTCAAAATAGCACTTTTTAGAGTGTACTGTACTTCATTTTATACGTCACACATATGGTATAGTTATAGTAAAGCTAAAATGAAAAATCTTCAGGTGGCATTTAATGATGCATTAAGAAATACATTTACATTTACTCATTTAGCAGACGCTTTTATCCAAAAGCGACTTACAATAGCATTCAGGCTACACATTTATTGTCAGTATGTGTGTTCCCTGGGAATTAAACCTACAACCGTTTGTGCTGCTAGCGCAATGCTCTACCACTGAGCTACAGGAACACGTGGATGAATTCTGCTTAAGTACCCAAGGTGGATGAGTGCAAGCCAATTGTTTGTATCATGTGATGTTCCTACTTTGCATGCCGTTTTTAGGAATTATATGTATAGTTTCATGTGTCGATTAAGTGATTCAAGAAATACAATTATAATAGCCTTAAATTATCCCAGATTAAGTGATACAAGGTGTTCTTCCTTGTCCTGGAAGCACAGGAATTCAAGTTTGTATGTTTTTTCTCAAGTGATTGTTGAATGTGAATATATGTTGGTATGTAATTTTCTTATTTTGTGTATTTTATTTTATTTGTGATGTGGACCAAATGGTCTGAAATAAAGAAATAATTACTAATAAAATTAAAATATAGTACATTAATTTCACGTAAATTGAAGCTGAAAAAATGTTCATCATTTTTGAATGCCACGCGAGCAGCACCAGAGGATTAATTATCTCCCAGTAATATATGCTGTGGAGTACTTAGCAATATGTACTTATTAACTATATACCATGTCATAAACAAATCAGGTGACTAATGCAAGCCAAAATAGCCTAAACCTAGACATTTTAGAAATATAAGTGTATTTGGCAGTGTTACTTTATTTTGTATTACTTATATGCACATACATAATATACATATTTTTATTTGTATATTATTGTAGTATTTAATGTGCTAAATTTTCTCATTTTAAATTGAAGTTTTAGT
Organism: Gymnocypris eckloni scoliostomus; assembly: GCA_027564155.1. Classification (NCBI taxonomy): domain Eukaryota; kingdom Metazoa; phylum Chordata; class Actinopteri; order Cypriniformes; family Cyprinidae; genus Gymnocypris; species Gymnocypris eckloni. The sequence goes on along the minus strand of CM050412.1, from coordinate 61,952,608 downwards.
AATTTTGTTATGTGCTATTGTAATTATTTTAATGTAATTATTAGTTTTTTAGATATTTGTATTAAGCTTTAGTTATAGTTAATTCAACATAAACTTATTTTAGTTATTTTCTAAGAAGATTGTTTCCATCTAATATTTATATTTTATTTTATTTCAGCTTTATCTCAATAAATAAAATAATATTTTAATAGTGTTAGTTTTAGTTAACAATAACAACACTGGTATTTTGACTTTTATGTAATCCATGCCAACCAAACACGGTAAATATGAACTCAAAGGCAGCAAATCACAAACAGAAAGACTGAGAAAAGGCAAGAAACTAGCGATTCTTCCCCAGAGAATACAAGCAGGCATTTTTGAGCGCTGTGGTCAGAGCATTGTGGAAAACATTTCCCACATAATTCATTTAAGCTGCTAACATGATTTGTAATTAATAAAAGGTCTGAACTGAGAAATGTAATTGAGTTTTGTCAGCTCACACACACAGACAAACAGCAGCTGATGTCGAGGAGAAAGATTTCGAAGAGGAGAGCCATGAGGAGGAAACAGGCGATTCTATTGTGCATGTGCGAGCGTGTTTGTTTGGGCCTCGTGGATTTAGTGTGCTAATTGGTTTCAGAGAGGACACCAACTCATAGCTTCAGAAGATGGATGCAAAGAGCAGAGAGATTGAAAGAACGAAAGAGAAGTATGTCTTTATTCCCTCCGGAAGTAAAAAAAAGTGGCAGGTGATATAACATGAGCTTTCTCATGCTTTACTTTTGTCTTCTTTTGCGTTTATTTCCTGCATTACATTATCTCTGTTTCCTTGCTTTTATTCATCTTCCCAAAAATAAAGACATTTTAAGAATAAATTTGTATCTTGCAGTGTTATTTTAGTTTTATTACTTAAATACATAAAAATACTCATATAAATAAACAATAGATAATATAAATGCTAATATTATTTCTATACCATTATAGAATCAAGATTTTTAATTTGCTTTTATTTTTATATTTTCAGTCTTCATTTTAATTTTACTTTAAGTTTTAGTCTTTTTTGTGCTTTTGTCATTTTTTCATTCGGTTAGAAAATTTTGCTTATTATTTCTATTTAGCTTTAGTTGTAGTTAATTCAACATTAATTTCAGATATCTCGTCAATTAAGAGACAACGCTTCCCCGCCATTGACCAGTTTTTATGGCAATCCGTGTTCTAGGTGTATTACAGTAAGGAAAGCTCTAGCGCATGATCTGAATGTGTGTGTGTGTGTGTGTGTGTGTGTGTGTGTGTGTGTGTGCATGATCTACATAAGTGTATAGACATTATATGTAGCCTATATGTGTGTGTGTGTGTGGCCTAGTATGGAGCATAGCGCTAAACACAGCACCTTGAGTGTAAGAAAGGTGCATTACAAAATAATATATATAATTATTATTATTAAATTTAGCCTGTGTGTGTGTCTGTCTGTCTGTTCTGTTTATTGGATGCAATTTCAAATAATTATTTACAGGTGAAAGAAAATGACATCTGAATTTATTTTGCTTGAAAACGCACTACTTTGATACAAATGCATTTTTCTCAGTTTTTTGACCAAAATGTTGTATTTCTGATTAAACCTATCTGCATTCAAGTGGTGATAAAACATGAACACAGGAAGATAGAATAAAACAGTTTTTGTTTTAAACGCTGGCAGGGAAAGAGTTAAAGATTCCTAAATACATCTAGTTTCTGAAGGCCAGTAAAGTGCTTTTGCTTTTGCCTAGAAACACACAGCGTCTCTCTGACTCGGCTGCTTCAACACTATTGCGGTTGCTAAACCACCTTATGCAAATCTCCCCACATTGTGATGTAGACATGTGGGGGCGTGTTTGAATGAGCTGTTTTAGGAGGGTGTGGCAGAGTCTTAACTTTGATAAAGAATATCTCTTTGGTTTTGAGACTTTAGTCTTTGCAACTTCAGGGATCTTATATATACATGAACAGCTTGTAACACTCCAAAGAGAAAGCGAAACTTGAAATCGCATCATTTGACCCCTTTAAAATAAATTTAAATATATAAATAAAATAAAATCTAACTGGTTCATGACAAAGTTTTCAGACAGAATTCACTGTTACACTGCAGTAACCACATCTTCAACTAATATGAAAAAAGTCAGCCACTCCAAATAGAATTTTTTTTTCTAAAGAAAATGAGAGTGGTGCTTGCCTGTGCATAAATCTCTTTGATACTGGGGTGTATAAATATGGCTTGCAATGTAAAACCCGGTATGGTTTTGGCCACCAATTGGACAAATTTCTGGGATCCAAAAGGATTTTTGTTGTCATTGACATTTGAACACCTGGTGGGTCATGTTCACAGATGGCGAATTAATGGTCATTGCGATGAATCTTTGCCTCTGACAAAGTTCTTGCCGTGTCAGAAAATTTAGGTTGCAGTCCTACAGTGTGACAGCTCCTACTGCTCATGAGAAAGGGCTCTCGTACTGGACAAGAAGTGTCACGTCACCCATGGAGCGCCAATCACAGGGTTTTTCATTAAATTACCTTAATATTTGTCTCAAATTGTTGTTAATAAACATAATGACCCAGGCATTTTTCAGTAGTAAGTTTGACTTTCTGCACTGCCTTGAACTTGATAAATGCAGAATACAGAATGAAGAGTGTATACAGAATACAGAGCACAGAATGAATGAAGAATACACTCCAGTGTGTGACCACCTGTCAATGCTGAATCTGAGCTTAAATATGGGACATTTTCTCATATTTTATCGTTAAAATAGATGATAATGTGAAACTGATCAGATTTAGATTTAAGATCATCTCACTAGTCTCCGCCAAAGTGTATTCATGACCTATTCCTATGGCCACAAAGTCTGTCACGATGAAATACTAGACAGGAAGAGAAAGGAAGTTCCCCAAAGTAAACCAACACAAAACAGATGGAAATTCTTCTGGCTGGAGGCGATCGGAACCAGGACAAATGGTAGAATTTTTAATTATTATATTAAATATGAAATTTGACACAATGGACTCTAAATCTGCGCTTCTCAACCTTTTTGACTCAAAAGCCCCCCCGTCCAATATAATATTCAAAGCCCAACAGACATGTGTTGATGCTGGTGCTTTTCATATATTGAAAAAACGGCAACATATTTACTTATATACCGTAATGTATGTACTTTTATATTCAGGATATAATATTATATACCTATAGATGTAGAGTATATGTGATCAAATTTGATAATGTGATACAGTTTTCATTGATAAAAAGTGAGATTAAAGTTTATGAATATGTGTTTAGTTTTATGTAAACCCATGAAAGAGTAAAAGATATAAACATGTAGTGCAGTTTTTTCTTAACTGCTATATATTTTTATTTGTAATTATGTATCATAGACAGACATGGTCCATTCAGAGAGTATGACAAAATAAGCACTATTTTTCCATACATGGAAATGTAGTTTAATATACTGCATAATATTTTCCAGTATAGCAAAATAATGCTTTGCTAATGAAATGTAAGACATTGTCCCTTTTCTTATGGACTTTGACTCGTGTATGAATATAATGACAGTTTTTATTTTTAGGTGAACTATACCTTTTAGAAAAGACTAATGCATTCAAGAATCAAGACCACCCCCCACCTCAAAAACATTGTTCAGCTGGAACGAACACACGCATGCAAATACGCACATATGTATAGACAAAACAAAGCAGAAAACCAGGCGTGAAGAAATCGTGGGAAACATACACGCTAACATAAGACTTGAAACAACATTTCTGTGTCATCAGCCCCGAATCCAAACACCCCTTCTGCATCAATGTACTACAATTAATCTGTACGAGAGCAAGTGAGCGTGCACAGCTTAAAAATAGATTTACGACTGTATGATTTACTCTATAAATAGGACCTATCTATGGCATGGTATTAACGACACCCGGTTGTAATTCTTGTGGTCAGTTTTAACTCCTCTCGGACCGCCGGGAAGGCTGCAAACCATCGGTAAGTCTCGGATCACAGGCATACTCAGACGCACACCAGCAGAACCAGCAGGGATGGTGCGCTGGTTTAATGAGTCACAGAGGAAAGGGGAAATGCCTGGATGCAGTGTCCAGGATAAATTGGCCTGTATAACACTGCAGCTTTCTGAGAAATCTACACACAGATCCGCTTCAGCCTATTAGAGATAAGAGCACTCGTCATCAGCGCTCGCTCGTCATGAAAAAAATGACTGGCAACAAAGGTCACGTTGAAAAGATTTATGAAGGAACAAAGTGGTAGTTTCAAATGTGCATTACACATTTTATTGGGAATTTATCATTGCTGATTTTAACACTTCCGTGTAAGCCATTTTGGGAAAAAATTTGTTAAACAACATACAGGTTTTTAAATAAAGTATTTTTGGGGTCATTTTCTTTCTAGCATCATGATTTATCATACAAATGTTGTTTTGATTGATTGTTACTGTATTTTCACATTTAGTGTGAAAATATTTTGTATTATCCACAAATAATCTTATTTTACATACACAAATTTCAAGTAAAAAAAAAACTGAAGAACAACCACAAACATATATTGTTCATTTCTTGATTCTGAATATATATTTTTTAATATATATTATAAATATAATTAGACTAAATAGCCATACATGTATTGGAACAGTATAGGAAGAAAATGCATGATTTGTAAAAAAAAAACTTTGCAGCATGACCCTGCAGCCCTAAACATCACCATCAGCGGGGCATGAGTAGGTCATATGAATATGAATAAAATAGATCATAAGAATTCTTATGAATACATTACATTAAATTGCTATGAACTGTAAAGGGACTGTAAACCTATATTTTCTTTGAATACAAGTCTCCTATTCATTCTCCAATTAACAATTTGTCTCATCTGAATCAGGAGAGAAATATGCACACATTAAGGGATGGACTTATTCACTGGAGGAAGAATTAGCATGGATTACGGACTTTTATTTTCGCTAGAATGGTTTAAAGTCAAAACATCGTAATGATGGATTTGTTTATTACAAGTAGTGTTGTCAAAAGACCCGGTACTTCGGTACCAAAAAAATGAAAACGTCACGGTACCAGGTCTTTTAAAGTACCGGTGATACCGAGGACCCGGTCAACCCGGTTCTTGACGCGTAGGACCGTATGATTCCCGCAATCGAGAAAACGCGAACGGAATCGTGGAAACTAGATTAAAAACGGAATGTATCGTTTTAACACGGAATGTCATGAAATTAGTCACGGTTTGGATGAATTACTTACTAAGTAGATCTGCAACAGTCGATTCAAATATGAATCGCATGTTCTGCGAGTCTCTGTGTGAATGAATGAATGGAAAAGACACCCGTTTTTTTTACTACATACACTGAAACAGCGATTTTATCATCTGCCATCTAAATGAGGAAATACATACATAAACAACATCTCCAGAACTGCTCTAAAAGTCACTTTTACCGTTTCATTTGAGTAAAATCAGCGTCATATCATATACACACAGAACATTAAATGTATTCACGGCAACCCGTCAAAATAAAAGTTTGGTTTAGAAACCAGAAATATATTAGACTTCTATTATTTAGTAGAATGTATGTGATACTACTACTACTGTTTAAAAAACTTTATTTTCTAATAAGTAATCACACAATATTTACATGTTTTAATTTGAATAGGAAATCCCTTTATTTACCAAAAATGTAAATGTTTAAATTTCATTCATTAAAAGACAAATTAAATTTGGGTGAAACTTGTTTACTGTTTTCCATACTTTTATTACTTGTGGGAAAACTTTAAAACAATACTAAATAAGCATAAAGAATGGTATTGATTTTTGTATATTTTATTTTAGTTTGACTTTATTAACAAAAAGAGTGTTTTTTTAATTAGCATGTTTTTGTGTTTTGCTTTGGTACCGAAATTGGTACAGAGAACCGTGGATTTTCACTGGTATCGGTACCGAATACTGAAATTTTGGTACTGTAACAACACTAATTACAAGTAGGGCTGTGCAATTAATCACATGCGATTCTCATGCGCATCATCTTGTTAGTAAAGCCGACTCCATGATTGGCAGTAAATCTCCATCACCTGTACTATGGAGATTTACCGCCAATCACAGAGTCGGCTTTACTAACGAGATGCGCATTAGAATCGAATGCGATTAATTGCACAGCCCTAATTACAAGCATGCAGATTTTCACTTCACAAGTCATTAACTGATGGATTTGAGTGGTGTGGATTACTTGTGGATTATTGTGATGTTTTTATCAGCTGTTTGGACTCTCATTCTGACAGCACCCATTTACTGCAGATGATCCATTGGTGAGCAAGTGATGTAATGTTGCATCTCTCCACATCTGTTCCCATGAAGAAACAAACTCATCTACTTCTTGGATGGCCTGGGGGTAATACATTTTTTGCAAATTTTGGGGTAAACTATTTATTTAAATGGAAAAGCGCAGCATGGACATTCAATAAAATATCTTCTTTTGTGTTCCACAAGACTGTAAATGCTCCAGTGCAGTTTTTTTGCACTGTCTGTCCATAGGTAAATTGTTTGTTGTTTTTTGCACTGTCTGTCCATAGGTAGGTAAATTGTTTGCTGTTTTTTGCACTGTCTGTCCATAGATTGTTTGTTGTTTGTTGCACTGTCTGTCCATATGTAAATTGTCTGTTGTTTTCTGCACTGTCTGGAGCACGCATCATAAGAATTTCACTCACCAAGGCACTGTGGTGCTGTGGTGATGTGACAATAAAAGTGATTTGATTTGATTTGATTTGAAGAGGTCATACAGGTTTGAAACAACATGAAGGTGGATAAATGATGACAAAACTTTCATTGGGTGAACCATGTTCTTAAAAATGAAAAACTGCTCATCTAATCTAATACTAGCGAAGCTCATCTTGTATTTGCTCATGTTTGTCCTACATGAAAATGATAAAAAAAATAAGAAAAAGTGTTTTGTACTCATGGAGTCTAAACATTACATGGTCAACTATTCAGAATATTGATGGCTTAAAAAATGACAACCAACAGCGCCTTTGACAAGGCCAAAGCATATCAAAACCTTGAAGGAATACAGTGAATAAAATACAAGCTAAACTGTAGCGATTAGCACAGAAAATAATTTAGTCTCTTTACCTCAGAAAAACAAACAAAAGAGCTGAGAAATGACTCACTCCATTATTATTGCCCCACAGACTATTATAAATTCATGGCTGTCAACACATATTTTGTTTGTTTTTAAACACAGGGCTAAGTTTAAATTATTTTCTGTGTGAACCAAAACTACTCTTTTTACATTCCATGGTCCTCTCTTAACAACCACAATGTATTAATATCCATACTAATATCCAAGACCAACTTGCCCAGAAATACCTAGTTTATAATCTAAAAGAAAGGAGAGTCATTTTTAATGTGTTGACTTAATCAAATGTTAAGGCTTGTTGTGATAAATGGCAAAGACGTACTGCAAACATTGAAGACTAATGCAAATAATCCAGCTATACTACAAAGTGTTCCACTAAGGCAAGAATTCCTCACAAAAATCTGCTAACCTGTTAATTAAAAGATGGAAATGTGTTGTAAGCAAGCGTTCCTTCCTGCATTAATTGGGCCAAACGTTCTGCTTTGTCTTCCTGATTGTTTATAATGAAATGACCTCTTGTTCCCATTCTGTGGTCATACATTGACCCTCCCTTCATACACACTGACCTCCTCCTGTCCCCAAAACTCCTCACACACATACAAATACACACAGTGTAGAAAAGTACAAAGCGTCCCTTGTGTAGGAGCACAGAGGCCTGGTGACAGCGCTTAACATGATGCTGATATTTTCATGGGAGGAGCGCAAATAGAGAAAAGGATCTCCTCTGCCGGGGCGGCTCATTCAACCACGCTGCCTGACCTTCATCCTACCCCCGAGGTCCTTGGCTTGACACAAAACAACACAGATAGCACAGCCAAAGCCTGGCAGAGCGCTTTCAAACATGCTAGCGTTACACAGGCCATACAGATGATAAATGCTAATATTAACAAATACATCACATAAGAGCACCAAAACTTTGTACCAAGTTTATTGACTTTTTTGCTGTAAGCTATTTTGCTAATTTCCACTATTTTCCTTATTCCAACAACATGCCCTCCATAAAAATCCCGCTCTCCAAAAACATCTCAGCCAACCAGATGTCAGAAATGTAATAAGTGCAAAATGATTCACAAGCAAAAAACATTTTTGACTAAAACCTAATTTTTTGGGGGGTGGCAAAATCCAAAGATTTTCAGTAGTGATGCACAAAAATTTTGGCAACCAAATTTTTTTGGTGGAAATGGCAAAAAAATACATAATTATTTTAGGCAAAATGGCTTTGGAGGACCAAAACCATTGACATTTAAATATGCAGACAACATGGACAAAGTACAAAAAGTAATGTGTCAGCTGCTAAATATTTTATTCTATGCTCTTTTAAATTGATATATGAACAAAACGTAAATAAACACTCTTTGTTGCACCTGCCATCCAATCATTGCAATATGCTTTGTGCTTTTTTACTTTTGATATACAGTAAGTCTCAGCTTTCAAATTTCAAAATTCAAACTGCCATTAATAAATGGCCTTTTAATGCTCTTAAAGGGATAGTTCACCCGAAATCCCTATTATGATTTACTCACCCCAAAGCCATCCTAGGTGTATAACACTTTCTTATTTCAGATGAATACAATCTTCCAAACTTTGTAATGGCAGTGAATGGGTGTTAATGTGTTTTTGTTAGAAAAATAACCATAATTAAAACTTTATAAACTGTAATCTCTAGCTTCCGCTAATTGTCATACTCGTGTTTACGAGAGAGCGGCGTCTCAACAGCCATTCATTGCCATTATAAAGCTTGGAAGAGACAGGCCATTTTTAATATAACTCAGATTTTATTTGTCTGAAAGAAGAAAGCCATATACACATAGGGTGTAGGGGTGTCGCAATTAATAGTTTCTACGGTGCATCGCGATGCAGACGAGGACGATTCGGTATCGTTCAGTAATAGACTATAACCGATTATAATGTACTGAAGCTTTTCTGATGCCATTTGTCGCATACATGCTTTGTCGCGGGAGCATACAATGGGAGAGGGAGGCGAGACGCGAGTGCGCGCGTATAATTAAAAATGCTCCAACTACTTCAAAAGTGGTTCTCAATTCCAGTCCTTGCGCCTGCGCCCATTGGCTGATAAGTTTTTCTGTTCGGCCGATGTGTTTGAGGCGGGACTTTTATTTTGACGGTATTATGTCTCATATAACACTCAATCAGGGTTTCAAATGTAAAAAGATGTATACCTGCTTGAAAACAATGTGTCACGTAATGTTACAATTACCACAGGAGAACTGTCAAATATCCACAGCAGTTAGCTAGTCAATACGAAAAAAAAAACAGTAGGGATGAGCATTTTGATAAATATATAGGATATATTTGTCAATTCTGAGATCTGCATCAGTCTATAAGCACTTATTTTAGCTTATAAAATTTACTGACAGCCTTGTCAATTGTCAATGTTCAAATATTTTAGTGAATTTGAGTAAATATTGTGTAAAATGAGTGTTTCATTTCAGCAATTTTATATACATCTCATCTTCTATCATCCAAATTATATCAGTCATCAGCCATCCTTTGCTGCATTTCTCAAAATTCAAATAGATTTTTGGAAACCATTGGCACCAATACAATCTCCTTAAACTTAGAATGCTTTAGGAAACACATTCCTGGTCTGTATATATATATATAAAACATATTTGTTAATTCTACATTCTTCTAAAAGGACTTTTACAGCCATTGATCATCCACAGATTGTTAACCAACAAGTCAATATAGTGAAAGCAAAACCATTTGCTGGGCAAATATGTTCACATGATGTTGGCCAGTCACACTGACTGCTACCATGCCCTATCTTAACTTTTACACAATCCATTCACTAAATGAATGGCTACCTCAGCAACAGGTTACCAATTAACAGATAAAATAACACACAGTGACAAGAAATCATTATTAGTAGACAAAAACAAAAGGGTTTTCAAAATGGCACCGTAACTTTTACATATGTTGTAATGTTGCATTTAATACATGTTTAAGTATGCAAAACCAAATGGCAGCTGTGACTAATAGACACTTGGATACAGTGCCAGCGACTCCAAAGGAAGAGAAATGTCCATACTAGACATGCCTCTCAATCGTGCTAATGCAGCAAAGACACTAACAGTAACTCAGACAAACTCACGAATGTCAGTGCTGTGGGTGGAAGTGTACATACGATCAGGTGACTGATTACCATAGTCGAATTCAATTCTAAGCGTTTGCATAATTGACGCTCTACAGTGTCTTTACACTTCCAGGACAAGGGCAGTAAATACAGATATGAGAAGAGAAACATAATTACAGACAGGTGGAAGCAGTCAAAACTCATTAAACAAAAATAAAACCCTAAATAACTAATACAGTTATCTTTGTTGAAATGATGAAAGTGCTGTGTGACATTATTACATGCATTTGCTTCTGCTAAGTTAGTAACACACAAATATTTATCAATGGGAATAAGTGCAGTCATCATTATGGATGGCAATTATCACTATATATTTCATGTTTGGATACTTTTAAAAGCAACTAGTAAACTAAAAGTCAACTAATCAGTCTTGGGGTCAATGACAAGTATGGCTTCCATGATAAAGAAAAGGAAAAACTAGTTCATTCTAGTTTGAACACACACGTGCAAAGTAGGGATGGGCGCTGACTTATCGTTTGCGATATACCGGTAAAAATTCTTCCCACGATAAGAATTTATCTTCCTGTGATAATAACGATAAAGTCTAGTTATTGATATATTTTTGTGTGCGACCGTGCAGAGCGACATTGCGGAAGGCGGATGTGAAATTGAGGAGTTTATCACTAAATGAGGAGCTCCTTCTACAATCTGGAACTGGTTTGGTTAGGGCTGTACAGCGCGCACAAGAAATCAGTCTAAATAAATGTACTACAGTAGCACGGATGCAATACAGTTTTGCATGTGTGTGAGCCTGTTTACAAACCTGTTGTCCAACAAAGATATCATTTATTGACATGCTTTTTCACCAAATGGACTTAATAACATAGTAGAGTGTTTGAAATACTTATTTTTGTGACCAGATGTGGTTTTATATTACAGAATGTTATTATTATATACAGTGATAAAGGCTATGTCGATTAGCATTGCATTATAAACATACTTTCCTTATAAAAACACCTAAGACTGCTTGAAGAACACAGATAAACCATAGATTTTGTGCAATCGTATTTTTATTGTCTTCCAGTTTCTTCAGTAATAATGTCCCTATCTCTGTTGTGCGTTTTATTCAGCGATAACTGGATACCATTGTACATATTAGGAATTTCCTGGAGCGTCCTCAGTTGTATTACTTCTGCAATGCATATATGGAATTTCTGCACAAAGGCGCCCTCCGGATTCCAGTATGAATTAAACAGTTATTACATTACGTGTGTTCTCAGTAATGCTCATGACATCTGTTTTGGGTAAAAATAGGAAAGATAATACTTTTCTCTAAAGAAACAGGATTCCCTGAATTATCGCCATTGATGTCGTTATTGCAATAAATACCAGAAATATTGATACATTTTTAAGCCCATATCGCCCATTCCTAGTGCAAAGTCCACATTTTATATGTTTTATGTTATATTTATATTTTTAAAACCATTGTCAAATTTTTTATTGTGAATTTGGAAAAAAATTGAAAAATGGTTGAATGTGATTTCATTTTTAACTTTAGTTAAAAAGTTTCCTTTAAGACTGCAAGGGAAGCTCGGCTTCCCCTATAATGTCAAAACATTATGGTCAAATATGTACTATTGTGTTAACATTTTACTGACAAAATGTTAAACACGTTAATCTCGAAGACGAGTTCGTTCAGAATCAGCTACATATAGCAGGTCAGCAGGACTCAATTTCCTTCTCATACATTCCCGTAGGCCACAGTGCACTTCCCTGTTGAAGCCTAGCGTCTATTGACTTCTATGGGGCTGATTTGAACAGTTTTTTCAGTGCTTCGAAACTAGACGGTCATTGGACACTTAGCGTCTCTGGGGGTGAATGGAGGAGTGGGCTGGACTGGACTCCGGGCTTCTGCGTGATGATTGGAGGGTCTGTCGAAAGACTGCATCTCCTTTTGATTGACATCGATTTTGCACTATAAAAAGTAGCTGACGCTGAAGCTATTCGAGCTCAGTCCCATCGCAGATTTTGCAAGTGTAGTCGAAAGACAAACTGCTGCAACCTATATCTTGGTATTTGCTTGGCAAATTGCTAGCTAATTTTCATCATACATTTCACACAATTATACACAACATTCCTTGTTTCAGTTTAACCCAATTCCACATTTCCTCCGTCAAGCTTAATATCTTTTTTTAGATCGTTTGTTGATTCATTCATTCATATTGTAGGCTAGAGCATTTTCTTGAAAAGGAACGTAGAGCAGAATTTACGTATAAATAAATTGACAAATTGACAATTATGGCTGGTAGGGACTACAACAAGCTACTTCCCTGGTTGGTTACATCACAAACCCATACATTTACATAAACCCCGCCCCTGGGAACATGCAACAAAGGTGGCGAGGCCATTTAGATAAGAGGAAGTGCTGTTGCCATGACGTCAAAACTAGGGATGCATGAAAAAATCAATTTATGTATGAATTGCGATTCTGTCTTCTAATGATTCTAATGGATTCACAAGTTTCAAAATCAATGTTCTAAAACAGCGGTTCTTAGAATAGTGTAGGTGTAGGTAAATTATGTGAAAAATAATGCATTAAAAAATAAACGAAGCATTAACACGTTAGACTGCACCCCATAAACACAATCAAGTCTAGAAAAGAAAAAAACTGTTAACCCTTTACGTTTCTGGGGAGATGCACCACATTACATTTTAAACCCTGAGCCTTTTCATGGATAAATAAATCTAATTATCTAATAGTTTAAGGACTTACTGACCTTGATGCACAGTCATGAGTGTCTTCAAGTGTTCTTTTTTATGATATCATTTCATGTTTAGTTTTTTTATTGTAAAATTCAGAATGTTGCCTGCATCAACTGACTTTGATTTGAATAGAAATAATAATAAAAGACGATGCTAAACTACATAAGATTTTGGGTGAATCCCATTTCTCTGTCTTACGCCTTCCCCTTCCACTACCCCTTCGTCTTACCCCTAGCCCTTGTCCCTCGAAACCGAATGGTAAGCGCTAGGGGTGAAAACATACCCCTATGAAATGAGGCGCCACTTGGTTACTGTTACGTCATCATACATTGTCGCTAGCTGGCTGCTACGTCACCAGAGGCGACAACTGTTGATTGCAAACTTGCCGTCTGCAAGTGTGTGTATGTTGATTGCGTGGGTTTTAGTGATGTTTTCTATTCAGAGAAACACGGGACTGTTGTGCAAATCAGCAATGTAACGTTAGCGTGGAAAATAACGATTTTTAAAAACGTTTCAATTAAGAACATGGTTGCAAATATATATGTACAGGACTGTGTAGAGCACAAAACAAGACTGTCGTCATTTTTAAATAAATTATTTAAGCCGAAAATACTTACATTTATGAGACTCTCTGGATGATCTGGCCGCAGTGTGTTCTGGGTACCCCTTAATTTCAAGTAAGCTCGTGAAAATGCTTGGTTTTAAGGGGTATCTACCCCTTCCCCTTAGCCCTACCCCTCGATCAAAATGAGAATTGGGACAGCCCTTACTCTCACGTGAACGCGCAAAACTAAGGGGAAGGAGTAAGATAGAGAATTGGGATTCACCATTAATTTTCATGTTTTCTTTTCTTTTAATTGGGCTTCATTATGATATCAGGATATGTTTAATTTCAATTGAGAAACTTCAGAAAGTCATTGTGCAGCATTTTAAAGCATTTTTTTAAACAACTATGAATAAAAGATGACGTCACTGACCTCTTAACTAGAACTTGTTCTTGAGAGCAACAGAATGGAACAGAAATTAGCAGACCTCGCTTCTTTCAAAATCTGACTACTTTTAACTTGAAAAGGCATATTTTCTGATGAGACGCTCAAAAAACAGTGTAAGACATGACGCAACAGCCCAACTCATGCATCTGCATTTTTATGACTCTAGCGGTGATTATTTAAATGGGATGAATTTAAAGATACAACGTTTCTAAGGTACTATTTTTTCAATGGAGCCATTTTCAATTCCCAACTCTAGTCATCGTACTCAAAGTAATACATACAAGAAGTCAAATCTGAAGCTTAGTTGGGATAAACTAAAATGACCTACCTGTTTCCAGAGGAACTCATCGTCCTGATTGATCCTCCACGTGGTGAGGAGGTGTATGGAGGAGAGCACTCCTCCGCTGACCACTGCCGCCCTCATCCGCACAGGCAGCAGCGTGTAGATGATGTAAATAAAGAAGACGGACCACCAAATTCCCTCGGAGGCGCTGCGTGGGGCCACCATCAGCACCCCGAAAACCTGCACCACGATTAGCACTCCAATCACAAGGTAACTGACCATCCACATGTAGTCTTGGTGGAACCCGTTTCGGTTACACACCACCATTAGTGCCAAGAACAGGGCCATGGCCACGGAGAGCACAGAGGCATAGACCATGTTGGGCTGTCCGTGGATGCAGTGGAAGGTGAGCATGACCCCACAAACGATCACCAAGACGCCCATCAGCATTGTGAGCGAGCTCTGGTTGAGCCTAAAGAAGTAGCGCTGGTAGAGACGTTCCAATTTGCGCGACTGGAATTTCTTGGATTGGAACACTCGAACCACCCGCTGCCAGCAGTCCGCTGCTGTCAGCGACCCCGCGCCGCTGGCCATGTCATCGCTGAAGCCGTCGCAACCCGAGCCATCCCCTTTCTCCCCTTCACCTCGCTGTCCTCAAAACCCAGGTCCACAGATTTAAGCCCCAATCCATCCCCCCCACCCCCCACTTTCCGTAGTGGTCTTCCTGCCATCCGCAGCGCACGCCGAAGTTGCCCCCGCCTGTAACTCCTCCTCCGGACCGGGTGGCCTGAGCGTGGGGTGGTTGGGGAGGAGGCTCCATGGCTTCCACGTCCCGCAAGCAGCTCATGTAGCGTGGGTTGCAGAGAGAGGAGCCAACCTTGCGCTTGGACTTCTTGCCATTGCGCTCGCCCCACGCGGTCTTACGGTCATCCACTCTGGCCACTAGGAAGCCGTTGATCCAGGACATTCTATAGGAAAACCAAAGTCAGAGACGTGCATGTTTATGCGGGTGAATTTGAAATTTAGTTCAAAAGGCTTTAGAAATGTACTGTTGGTTCAAAATTGTTTTCAAAAATTTACATTTGATGACTCTACATTGTCAGGTGGTGTGACCATTGAGTAAAAAGTGATAACATACTTTCCTTAAGCCTTTAGGTACGCTCACATTTATCTTTACTCTACAAAATTTTGAGGGTGAAATCCTGTCATTCTAATAGGAATCTGGAGTTCACATGAGTACTCAGTGCAGATTTAACTTGTGTTAAAGTTGGTCAAATGAATTTGCCGCACTGACTGAAAGCTGCTTAGTTTGCATTGAATGGCCTTCTGTGATTCATGCATCTCTATGCTATTGATAATGGACCTGTTATGAACTCAAAATTTCACTGTGGCCACACCTTTAATTGTATTTTCTTTAAGTTCTTAAATATACTGTATCAAAATATTTTTTGGTTTTCACAAGCATCAACAATTCTCCATTCATAAATATCTCTTGGAGAGTTCACATGACAGCAGACAAACACAATTTTTAAGCAGTTTTGTTAAACTGTGTTTTTCTTATAAATAATAATAAAACATTATTATGCTAAACTACCTAAAAAGATTTTCTTTACATGAATTACAATATTGTGATGGTTTGTATTCTTTATTGATTTTAGGATATTTTTTTACTTTATGCCCCCAAAAGATGTTAAAATATTTGAACTGAGATTTGAACTGAGATATTAAAACATGTTCATCAGGGAAGAGGTATATTCAAGCCATTGTATGTATGCACACTACCATTGAGTAATATCCTTTTTTTTAAAGAAATTCATTATTTAATTTAGCAAGGATGCAGTAAAGAGACAATAAAGACTTAAAAAATCCTGAAAAAAATATTAATCAGCACAACTGTGAACTGCAAATCAGCATATTAGAATGATTTCTGAAGAATAACGTGACACTGAAGACTGGAGTAATGATGCTGAAAATTCAGTTTTGATCATAGGAATAAATTACATTTTAAAATATATTCAAATAGAAAACACTTGTTTTAAATTGTAAAATATTTCACTATAGTACTGTTTTTACTGCATTTGTGATCAAATAAACACAGCCTTGATAAGCATAAGACTTCTAAATATATTTTAAAATCTTACCCCAGCATATAAACTGCATTTATAATGTATGTTTTAATAAATGAACAGATGACGTCAATGACTCATGCACATGGCAGAATGTATGGATGAAATCATGCACATTTTTGGATCTCTTTACCTGTGTGGGTTCTGGTGTGCACCCCTGCCCTGATCTTGCTGTCCAAGACACTCATTTAGAGCGGTGAATGAGCGAAAGCAAAATGTAGAGTTGTGATAAGTGATTGAAGGCTATCAGGGAGTCCAGTTTCATTTAGTTACTGAAGACTGGCCTGATGGATCTGAAGATCTGATACTTTGTTCAACTGTATCTTCATAACGTCTGGATCTGTTGATGATAAACCATCAATAGAAACAATGAAAGACAATTAAAATCCATTAACAGAATCGATCATTTTTAATACTTGTAAATCACCGTGTGCATTACATTTTCATAGCGCAGGTTCATTTAAATCTAGAGTCAATTTCTTTTAATCCCCCTTCATTACTTAATCATATTGATAGTTTTGTGTATTTTATGCACTCTAAGTACTTTATATGCTCTCTAAATATTGTACATCTTAAGAATCACGCAAATAAAGCTTTATTGACTGCAATGCTGAATATGAAAATTAAGTAGCACTGCATAAGCAGATATTATTACACTGCTCTCTAGAGCACTTGATTTGCATTGGACAAATATTTCCAAGTAATGACAGTTGTCCAGGGCAACGCTGTATAACTGACTGCTTAACATTAATTTATGACTTTGCATTAATCCACGCTGACTAATTGTTCAAAGACTTTGGACTCATTTTGTAGTACTGCATATTAAATGTAGAGGTCAAAATACATAGTGCAGCACATGCCACTTTATATCAATGATAATTGTTTGTTTAATCCAAAAGAAACAGTCTCTATATATCCTGCCTAATCAGACAATGACAGATTACTAGAGGTAAGAAGTGATCATCTTAAATGGATCCAATTACTCAGTCCTAGCAGGCCTAAACCAGCAGAACGAACATATGAATGAACAATGTTCATATAAAAATGAGCAAATTGAGCATACAATCTTAATTACGTTTTTTTATTTTACATTTATTAATATGTATGTTTATTATAATGTCATGTATCCAAGTTCAGTTTTTTGCAGCTATGATTCAGCTTATAAAAAACTTGGAATCTATATGGTACATTTAATGTACATCCACTTGATTGGCTCTATCTCTCTCTCTCCTCTCCACCTGTAGCTGGTGTGTGGTGAGCGCACTGGTGCCGTTGTCCTGTGGCAGCCGTCGCATCATCCAAGTGGATTCTGTACACTGGTGGTGGTAGAGGAGAGACCCCCCACATGATTGTAAAGCGCTTTGGGTGTACAACAATACACAAAAAGCGCTATATAAATGCATCATTCATTCATTCATTCATTCATCTCTCATTATTGCACTTTTTAACAATAATAATAACTCTCAATAAAATTGCCAATTTTAATATGTCTGTTGCTAAAACTGTTAACCAAGTATTACATTTATTTCAAGTAGCATTTATGGCTATTAAAGCATCTCTTTCAAATGTGTTTCCACAGTTAATACATTTTAAATCTATAATTTTCTAAATGTTTATGTACATTTACAAAACTGGTATTTCAAACAGCTGAGGGAATGACGGCAAAGTTGACTCCTTTCTCTCTTCTGATCAGTACGGACACTCTGCTAATATTTTTTCCTCTTTTGTAAAGTCATAGACATGCTTTCGTCAGTTTTTCTATTGTTACTGGAGCAACTGGGAGCACAATATATTTTTACCTATTTAGTCTCTGTTGTAGATTTAGTTTATTCCTAAATTAACCCAGTTACGACTTCCACTTCTGAGAAAACAAGAAATGTCAAAAGCATCCATTAAACTAACTTAAATTTTTCCACAATGGTTCTAGACACAATAGAAATACGATATAGTATGATAGAAACAGTAAGAGTTTAGTCCTAGTATGCTATTTCTAATTCAGCAAGTTCACTCGAGAACCGCTTTGATTTATGAACGAATCGATTTATGAACAAATCACTCGGTTCTGAGAACCGATTCATCGATAAGCTCAAAACAAACCCACGAACCGAACATCGCTAAGTTTGACGACACAACGCTCTAATGAAACAGTACAATCAGTGTTGTGCAAGTTACTTCCAAACTGTAATAGATTATAGATAACTCGTTACTGTTATTTATTTTGTTACCTTACAATATTACTGTCTCAGAATTGTAATGCATTACATTACTCCTGTATTACTTTTGAGTCACTTTCACCAAAATAACTACAGAAGTAGCTCTTAACATTCTAAAATGACAAAATGTACTAGAGTCCTGCACGGGTCACAAATTAAGGCCCTAGCCCGGCCCGTGTCTGACATCTTATCAGAATTACCGGGCCGAGTCCGACCCTAGCCCATCTTTTTTCCCCCTTCTCCAAAAACGACTCATGTTTCAGCTATTAAAATAGTTCTGTTTTGTATGTAATGGCAAAGTGTTTATATTTCATTTCGTTTTTTTTATTAAGTTCATTTAGAAAAAAATGTGGAGTATTTTTTGTTCATTAAATACGTTTTTTTCTTTCTTAAAATAACGACCATAATCATAGCTTATGTTTGATCAATTTAGCCTTCTCAAGTCTTCAAGACTTACCTAAAATAAAATCTATAGATAGGCCTATACTAAAACAGTTCAAGCATATTACAATGTTTAAGCCTTAAACCTAGATAAATGTGCGCTGCATCCAGTAGTTTGTGCTGAGAAGAGAAAAAGATGATATCCGATGTATTTTTCTGTGAGCGATTATAAGGTTACCAAGCTTAATACCGTAGCTTGTCACCCACTATAACTAACACGGCGATAAACCTGTGTGAACTGATATTAGGCAAATATTGTAGACCTACTGATGTGTTTGGTTTTGCTCATTCATTATGATATTAAGTGGCAGATCAGTGGGCTTGCTGTAGTTGAATATTTAAAGAGAAGTCCTTAGTCCAAGACGAAACCTAAAATACTATGGAGGACGCAAAATAATATTTATAATATGATTGCTTGATGGTGAACCTATGAACCGAACTCATATTTAATGGAGTGTCTATTTTTACACTAAGTGCAAATAGCCCGCTGCTGCCCGCCTTGATGGCAGAGGCTATTTACTCTGCCCACCAACGTGTGATTGGGCTGGTCAAAATCACAATAGACCGGGTTCGAATCCACCTGTTGGCGAACCTTTTTTCTCCCTTTTCAAATTTCAAATAACATCAAAAAACATTTTTTTATATAAAATTGAGGGAAATACCCAAAAAGTTGAAAATAAAGTATCGGGTAGGGTTAGGGTAGGTGTGGAGAAGGCTTTATTCTCCCAATAAGTTGGCATCCATTTAATAATTTGAATTAAAATGTAAATTTACACACAATAAGTTATTATTGCATACCGTTTTATAATGTACTACAATACTGAGGTGCAGATAATTGCCTTTATTTGCAATAAGTAGTATAAATAGCAGAAAATCCTGCTATTTTAACAAAGTGTAAATAGAATCCATTGCTATTTACACTTAGTACAAATAGACGCTGCCAATATTTATCACAAAAATGAATATTGGCCCGAAGCCCAGCCCTAGGGACATAAAAAACTCGGAGCCCGACTTTAAATTAAATATTAAAAGATAAAATGTTGGGCTAAAAGTGTTGTAACGCAAGCATTACTGAACATGTACCGAGTAAAATATTACTGAAAATGGATTAGTAATGCCTTACACTACTGCGTTACAGCTAAAAGTAATCCGTTACTGCAATGTATTACTTTTGTAACACATTACTCCCAACACTGAGTACAATACATATAAGCTCATAACCAATAGAGTCAGAATCAGAATCTGAGGCCATGCTAAAGATGAGAACGGCGCATATAGCCTATGTGGTTGTATCTGTATCGTGCATCCTCGCTTGGCGCTCGTAACGCGCTGTATTCCCATTCGAGACATTTGCACGACATTTCAGCAGCCGTGCGCTGAAGTTACATAATGCAAACATAGAGATCACAGTGTCGCATCAGTCTCAACACTATTTGTCATTAATCTAAATCCCCCTTTCCTCCTATGGAAGACAGCTGCATCAGTCACATTGTGCTTCCATTTAAAAAGAAAACATAAAAACGCCTATTTACAATAGAAAGCATCGACGCGTGCACATATAAACATCAACGACTGCATGCTGCATAATTTCAGCGCTTCGTCGATGGCTCAAGGCTCATGTTGCCAGAAGAACTATGCAGCATTTCTCCCATAGGCCGTTTGGAGATGTTTCGTTCGTTACATAACACTGAGTGTGTGTTCAGCGTTCAGTGTGTGTGTGCGTGTGTTTGTGTGCACCATATTCGCAGCAGTGACCGTGTCGAGGCTGTTACTGTAACAGTGTGCGAATACTTGTGCAATAAAGCATGTCACACCCGACCGCCAAGTGTGGGCAACACAGCCCCGTCCTTCACCCCCCAAAAAAGCCAAATTCTAGCGCGCTACGGGCCGTGCACACATCCACTCGGTCCATATATGCGGTGGACACGTTATAGGAATCATAACGCGCGAAACATTCCAACGCATCAGTCATCGTCGCCTTCTTTTACAGAAGCAAACACGTACAACTCAACCATCAGAAGAACATCAAGCCTTATGCCTAAAGCCTCACGCATGACATCTATTTAGACACCGGCAGCTGCGGTTTTGCACGTTATTTCACGTATTTTGCGGGAACGCTCGACCTTTAGGGCAACATCAGAAGTGCGAGCTAAGACAGGCATTGCATTTAATCTTAAATGTTTATCACTGCTGCGAATGGAGAGAGGGCTGTTGAATTTGGCCGTTGCTTATTTGCCATGTCAAAACTCAGGGCTAATGCGCATTAAAGCCGTCTACACGCGCGCATCCGACTCTTCCGAATGTCCTCTATACAAGGCAAACGCTTGACCATCAGAAATCATACTAGAAAGCAGCCCTAAATAAAACATGACTGATCACCCAAGAAAAAGATCTGACTCACCGTGGACATCTCTCCGGTTCTGGCGTCTATCCCACGATCGCTCCGCGTCCTTGTTATCGGCAGGGCGATGTTTTTGCGAGTATCGAGGACGAGGGGACAGAGGGCCACAGACGCTGAAGCTCTGCCTCGCTTGTGCTCCCGTCGTTTCCCAGCCTCTCCCCCTTCACACAGACGCGGTGCCAGTCTCAGTCTCCACGCGTCTCAACACTCCCCCTAAAGGCCTGCGAACAAGCAGCTCCTCACAGCCAGCTGCTTTCACCTGTCCTCCTCCTCCTCCTCCTCCTCTGCTCTCATATGGAGACAGACACACAGACGCTCAAACAGGTGACATCTATCTATCTATCTATCTATCTATCTATCTATCTATCTATCTATCTATCTATCTATCTATCTATCTATCTATCTATCTATCTATCTATCTATCTATCTATCTATCTATCTATCTATCTATCTATCTATCTATCTATCTATCTACAGTGGCAGCCAAAATATTTGGACACTTAATCCACCATTAGGCTATATTGCATAGCAAAATGTCAAAACCAATGGCATTTATTTGAAAGCCACATACCACAAGCAGACTCTTTGAGCAAAATGTTTTAAAAATGAGTTTTTCATTATTAAATTATAGATATCGTGATCAAAATTAGGCACATGAAACAAGCTTTGTTATTGTGATGCATTTGGGATTTTATCCCACATACTGTATTACATTATCAGTCACTAACCCTTAATGGATAGTTAATCATACTGTCTGTTTACTTATTTTTTTGCTTCAAGATATTACAAATATAAGTACAAAGATATTTTTTGTTAAAAATCTAATAACATGAAACCTCTGGACATTTTTCATACTTGGTTCATAATTTATGTCATTGTCACTAAAACTATGATAACTTTTCGGAAGAAATTTAACTTTTATTTCACAGAAGAACAAAAAGCCACAGTCCTTAGGGGACATTTCCCCCACTATCATATTTGTATGCAATTATGCTTATATTTATTATTATTTATACATATTCATGATATATCCACTCGCACATGAGTGAAAATGAAAGACACAAACTATCAGTATAAAGTAACAGTTTTTAGATTGTATCTTTCCTTTTAAGTACTGGTCTTATTAGTTGCTATCATAGTCAGAAAAACAAAATGGCTGCTGCATTTTTATACATTATATATATTTATATATATATTTATTTATATTATATATATTTTATACAGTATATCACATTAGTGATATACAATATATTGCACTGTCAGCTGTCAACACTGTACGATGTCCTGTCTGACAGTGGTGACATTTTATTGCATGCTTTTCAGCCAGAGTTCCTCTATAATATATCAGATAACAAAGATAAATCCTGGAAGTGCCTATTGTCCACTGCACCCATACTGATGGCGCTTTCCATTAAGTGCACAATATACTGCTGGATAGAAATGCAAGAGGAAACTGGCAGTATGGGTATGTCATGTGTTATCAGATATCAGTGATTCACATGATCACTTGCAAATCTGTGGTTAGTGTTTGCCACAGTTGAGTTTATCCATTCCTGTGTGCTATAATAAGAGGTTTTGGTGGCACTCCACACAGACACCCAACCCAAACCCCAGACCCATACTGCATGCCCTGCCAAATGATCCAGGCCATTATAAGCAGGAAGAACCAGTTTCTAAAAAAGCAAATAAACTCTAAGGCTGATGATACATGGGGCAACTTTTTGAGCAATTATGCAGAGCAACGTTTAATGAGCAATGTTGCTTGGGCACTTTTCAACTGAGAATGGGTATCAAATTTCTATCTGGATATTTTAGATCAGTCTTTTGCCCTGTGTCTCACCTGGTGGTGCATTTACAGCAACATTTCTCAAAAAGTTGCCCCATGTATCATCAGCCTAACAGATTAAGAAAACACAATATAATGCTATTAAAAACTTCCCTTCAGACTATATTATGTTTTCTGTCCTTATCTAAACAACTGAATCTTTTGCCACATATTTCATTGATTTGTTTTATTATTTAGACATTTCTTATCAATGTAACTTATGGTACAAGTTTCCAGTACATGCTGTTCAAAAGTTTGGTGTCAGTAATTTTTCTACTGATTTTGTATTATTATTATTTGGCAAGGTTACATTAAATTGTAAATGATGAGGATCATGCGAGTAATGATGCTGTAAATTCAGCTTTGTATCACTGGTATAAATTACATTTCAAATTATATTCAAGCAGAAAACACTTATTTTAAATTATAATATTATTTCACATTACTATTTTACTGTATTCATCATCAAATAAATGCAGCCTCGGTGAGAAAATGATTAAACGGTAGTATAAATGATTTATTTTATGATTATAACTTGTTCTTATCATTCTAAGAACGTGATGTCATATCATTATGTTTTCGACAACAATAGCTGCAGGCCAAACTGTAGCAGTGACTCAAACTCAAATGCACCATACTGACTTATGCAACTATAAGACGGTCTCATAAAAACACATTTAAGGTAAACCATTTGCAGTTTACTCATTCAACAAGTGCCCTATATATGACTATCCAAATGTAGTCCAATGTAGTCCAAATGTATACTATCCCTATATATGACTATCCAAATGCAGTTTTTATAATGACCTGCGATGAATTCTAGTGAACATATTAAGACAAATTTCCAGCTGGACTGAGCAGTGTAGTTATGCAAACTGCTAGAGAGCCAAATATAACACTATGAATGGCTATTGTGTAAATGTTTGGTATACATACTTCCAAGCACATTTGAATAGACAGGGAACAAGCCAAGACAAATTCAGCTAGTAAGTATCCTAAAGAGTAAAGACTACCTAGTGAAGACAAACCTGTTTCATTTTAACACAGCAAACCCCCAACTTGTGAAGCGCAAAAGGATATGTGTCTTGCAAGCATTAAATTATGTTGATTAAAAATATAAACACACATACTAGGACACAAACATGAGCGGCCTGCTTTTCATTTACACAAAAGCTTGGAATGATTTCCGTCTGCTGTGTTTACACAATTGTAATTCAGTGCCGCTGTACATTTCTGGTTGCTTTGCTGTTCTGTGGTGACGGCAGACATGAAAAAGGGTAAAGTAAATACAGTAATATTTGTCTAATGCTCAGCTGACAAATAAGTATGGATAGACTGCCAGATCTTTGCCTTTCATATGTTCCTCATTGCCTTAAGGTAGGGCTGTGCTTTCTGAGGAAGCAGTGCTGCCGGTTTTTTATTCAGCCGCAGTATCGTAGAACTGTAATAGTGAAACTTTAAGATAATATACTGTTAACGGCTCTTTTGCTACCAGAAGGCCATGCTTGTTAGAATAGAAGTGTACTAATAAACCCTATTAAGCCTACTTTATCATATTTGATTAAATGCAAATTTCTAAGGCCTCTATACTATTAGCATGATTAAAATGTTGCTGGAAAAACCTGTTGGCCATAATCTAGTATGCTTTCTCTCTTTTAATGATAATACTTGTTTAGCAAGTAAAAAGCCGTTTAGTATCATTCTTCAGGTCCTGGTTCATGTATCTTTTTGCTGTGAAATCTTGAAATTAAAACATAAGAATAACTTTAATATTGTTAATGATTCCAGATAAACACTGACTGGTCTGATCTTACTGGTCACGGTTGCTGCCTCACGTGCCTGGGCATTCAGCACGAAGAGGAACCATTTGTGGATGTTTCATGTTATTCTTGTGGGGATATAACCATCTCGGAGTTGCGTAATAGACTCCGCTATGTCAAACATGGCGGGGTCTCTCTGCCTCTGCCGCGATTTGGCGTTCGTCCCAGCACCCAGGGCGGCGGTGCGTCCAGTAGAGTCAGAGGTGATTTGAGGATTACGGTGAGGGCTTCCCCAAGTGGAGTTCCTCACCCTTCAAGCACTCTGCAGCCGGCGCGGATGCCGTTGGATCGGGCTGGGACCTTTGCAGAGCGGGGTACTCCACCCGTTTCCTTCGGTGCTCCCCCTGACGACCAGATGTCGATCGCTGCATCGGAGGGCTCTCTCGCTCTCTGGGGATGACGACTCGGCTGCGTTGCCCCCTTTGGGTGTGGTAGCGTTGTCCGAGCCAGACCCAGAGATGACGGCTATGCTTTCCGGGCTGCCCGGCTTTCCTCGGTGGGAGTCGCACTGGTTCTCAGTGCCCTATTCTTGTGCCATTCTTCCCGGAAGTGCATGAGGAGCTTACAAGATCGTGGAAGGCACCTTTCACTGCCCGAAACAAATCTTGTGGCTCCTGCTCCTCACCAATCTCGATGGCGGAGCCGTTTTGGGGTACACGGGCATCAGCCACCACCACTCTGCAGGGTGAGCCGTGTCTTCCCTCATGGGCCTGTAAGTATTCGTCAGGCCTAACTGGCAGTGCTTATAGAGATTGTGGGGAGGCGGCTTCTGCCCTACATGCCATGGCGTTACTGCAGGTCCATCAGGCCAAAGCCCTGAGAGACCTGCATGAGGGTGGTCATGAGCTGGTGGTTCTACATGAGCTGCATGCTGCGACAGACCTCGCGTTCCAAGCAACGAAGGTGACCGCACAGTCTCTGGGTCATGCGATGTCCATGCTTGTGGTCCAGGAGCAGCACTCTGGCTGTGTCTCGCTGACATGAAGGAGCAGGAGAAGGTACAGTTCCTGAATGCTCCCGTGTCGCAGACCGGCCTCTTTGGCGACGCTGTCGAGAGCTTTGCCCAGCAGTTTTCGGCATCAAAAAAGCAGAATGAGGCAAACAAACACATCATGCGCCGGAGGAATCCTGCTGCTTCCACTCTGGCTGCAGCCCCTCAGCCTGCTCGTCACCCCCCTGCGGCTGCCCCCGTTTTCACGCTGCAGTATCAGCCTTCCACCAGGCAGCGTCGTGGAGCCGGTCATAGGCAGGACGCCCAGCCCGTCCAGGCCCTCGCCAAACCTGGCGGCAAGTGCAAGAGGCCCTGAGACGGGTGACCCGGAGATGGAGAAGACTGCTCGTCGGGAGATGGTTACCGCACCACTCCCTCCCCTGAGGCGGGCTGGGTGGATAATCTTTTGTTTTGTTTTGTTTTTGTTCTGTCGCTGGCCCAGCAGATAGGGGTACCCAAAACATCAATAAAAGAGCAGTTTCCTCAGTCTCTGGGTCTCAATATGAGGAGAGTGGTGGACCGTGCATAACGGAAGCACTTCCCTCCTCCTCTCTCGCCAGCAGGCAGCAGTGGGTAGCCCATCCTGCCTATTCGTGAACCAGGTAAGGGCTGTAACACTCGAGTCCCTGCTTCAAGTCGTCACACGCCGGGCTGTCACAAGCCTCAAGCCAGGTTCCTGTGTTTCCTCCAACACGAGGAGGAATCAGGTGACTGTTATACTTCACAACTAGACCCTGCCCCCTGCCGTCACAGGCCAGGCCGTCACAGGCCCTGGGCCGGGTCCCTGTGTTCCATCACGCTGCCCCACCGCAGGTACATCGGTGGTTCCGCTGGTTCCGCTGGCATGGTCTCTTGAGCCTGGCTAGCACTCTCCAGTCTGTCTCGGTGGCTCCTGCAGACAATCAGACTCGGCTATGCGATTCAGTTCGCCTGGCGTCCCCCCAAGTTCAAGGGCATCCGGTTCACTTCTTTCAAGGCCGTCGATGCCCCTGTCTTGTGTGCGGGGATCGCAGTCCTGCTGGTGAAGGATGCAATAGAGCTGATCTCTCCAGCTGGTATGAGGTCAGGGTTTTACAGTCCTTACTTCAATGAATTTGAAGTTCAAGAATTTGACACAGAAATGCATTTTCGGGTGCTTCTGTCCCCTAGATTGGTTTGCTGCGATTGACCTGAAGGACGCATACTTTCATGTCTCCATCCTCCTGCGACACAGGCCATTCCTGCGATTCGCGTTCGAGGGTCAGACATATCAGTACAAGGTCCTACCCTTCGGGCTATCCCTGTCGCCTCGCGTCTTCACCAAAGTTGTGGAGGCGGCCCTTGTGTGGTGTGCGTCCTCAACTACCTCGACGACTGGCTCATACTTGTGCAGTCTCACGAGCAATTGTTCGCATACTGAGAACTGGTGCTCAGGCACTTCGGCCAGTTGGGTCTTCGGGTCAACTGGGAAAAGAGCAAACTCGTGCCAATGCAGAGGATCTCTTTTCTCAGTATGGAGTTGGATTCGGTCAACCAGACAGCACACCTCACCCAGGAACGTGCTCAGTTGGTGCTGAACTGCCTCAATACTTTTTTAGGCAGGACAGTGTTCCCACTGAAACTTTTACAGAGGTTCCTGGGGCATATGGCTGCAGCTGTGGAGATAGTCCCGCTTGGTCCGAAAACCAGTCAGTATCTGGTATGACTACCATTTGCCTCATGCAGTGCAACACATCTCCTTCGCATAGAGTTGATCAGGTTGTTGATTGTGGCCTGTGGGATGTTGGTCCACTCCTCTTCAATGGCTGTGCAAAGTTACTGGATATTGGCAGGAACTGGAACATGCTGTCGTATACATCGATCCAGAGCATCCCAAACATGCTCATTGGGTGACATATCCGGTAAGTATGCTGGCCATGCAAGAACTGGGATGTTTTCAGCTTCCAGGAATTGTGTACAGATTCTTGCAACATGGGCCGTGCATTATCATGCTACAACATGAGGTGATGGTCGTGGATGAAAGGCACAACAATGGGCCTCGGGATCTCGCCACGGTATCTCTATGTATTCAAAATGCCATCAATATCTATAACATACGCCTGCCCATACCATAACCCCACCGCCACCATGGGACACTCGATCCATAATGTTGACATCAGCAAACCGCTCACCCACATGATGCCATACACGCTGTCTGCTATCTGCCCTGTACAGTAAAAACCTGGATTAATCTGTGAAGAGAACACCTCTCCAAAGTGCCAGACACCATCGAATGTGAGCATTTGCCCACTCAAGTCGTTTATGACGACTAACTGCAGTCAGGTTGAGACCCAGATGAGGACAAAGAGCATGCAGATGAGCTTCCCTGAGACGGTTTCTGACAGTTTGTGTAGAAATTCTTTGGTTATGCAAACTGATTGTTGCAGCAGCTGTCCGGGTGGCTGGTCTTAGACGATCTTGGAGGTGAAGATGCTAGATGTGGAGGTCCTGGGCTGGTGTGGGTTACACGTGGTCTGAGGTTGTGAGGGATGTACTACCAAATTCTCTGAAATGCCATTGGAGACAGCTTATGGTAGAGAAATGAGCATTAAATTCACGGGCAACAGCTCTGGTGTCTATTCCTGAAGTCAGCATGCCAATTGCATGCTCCCTCAAAACTTGCGACATCTGTGGCTTTTACTGTGGCCAGCCTAAGGCACACCTGTGCAATAATCATGCGGTCTAATCAGCATATTGATATGCCACACCTGTGAGGTGGATGGATTATCAAAGGAGAAGTGCTCACTAACACAGATTTAG
Source organism: Gymnocypris eckloni scoliostomus (assembly GCA_027564155.1). Classification (NCBI taxonomy): domain Eukaryota; kingdom Metazoa; phylum Chordata; class Actinopteri; order Cypriniformes; family Cyprinidae; genus Gymnocypris; species Gymnocypris eckloni. The sequence continues at coordinate 61,923,736 of CM050412.1, read as the reverse complement.
ACAGATTTGTGAACAATATTTGAGAGAAATAGGCCTTTTGTGTACATAGAAAAAGTCTTAAATCTTTGAGTTCAGCTCATGAAAAATGGGGGCAAAAACAAAAGTGTTGCATTTATAATTTTGTTCAATGTATATGCTTATATATCGGGGTCCAAGCTTTGCAGGATTAAGCACACAGCCAGCTGTTAAAATACATCAGCATTTGTCTTATGTGACATAAGCTACATACTGTTATAAACAACGTATTACATAATAATTTTGCCAGTTAGAGGGGGTGTTTATGTTTACGTCATAGCAGTAGAAACTATACGCATGACAATCATTGCAATTAAAACAATCAAAACAAACAAACAGCACAAATAAAGCTCTTTATCATCTGTAATTACACAGAGATAGTGCCCTGCTGTTTCATAGTCAAATCAGGGTCCAGCTATCAGCAGTGCATCACTTGTCACATCGACTCCAACACTGGCTGCATGATTTTTGTGTCTGACGATTAGTGGCTGCCAGAGGAGTTTATATTCACGTGATTGACAGCCTGATTGCTTCAGCATGATGGAGTAAACAGGAACCAAGGGCCCTTGGACATGTAAAAAACACTTGGGACACTTTGGATTACAACTCCAGTTTCACCAACCACCGGTGGAATATTAGCCTATAGTCTTACTGTTTTAACCATATCATTATATTTTTAACCACAGTTTTATATGTGGAAATGAGATTAAATGTTGAAATACCCATTGTATTAGGAAGTGTTGTTGTTCCTAATATTCAAAATAACATCATGTGACTCACAGGTAGGCTATATTTTATACAACAGTTTAATAAAAAATAAGTTAATCTGGTGTGTAACTTGTTTTTGTTTTTACTATTATCGCCAGTCTATTTCTGCTCGAAACCAAGTTGTGCAACATAAAAGCACTTCATTCCTGAATTAATCTGTTTTTGAACGAATGATTCAACGACAATGACATGTCGCCACCTAAAGGCGTATCGATATACCGTGCAGAAAAAGTCTGCCTGGAACACACAAACACAAACAAAGCATCAAAAAGTCCCAGAATATCAATAATCAGAATAAACAATTGAGTTTGAAGACTGATCTAACTGTTTTTTTGGACACACTTATACAAATATATTTTTCTGTTTATAGCAATAAAAGCTATTTGGTTAAGATTTATTTGGGTCACATTTTTTTTTGGTGGACCAATTGTCACAATTAACTAACATTTAACTACAACTTTTGCATCAATAAAATCCTAATTTACTTCTTCTTAGTAGATAAGGAGGTGGTAAGTTAGGTATGGGGCTGGATAAAGGGATCTAAAAGGTCATGGAAAATAAGCCATTAATATGGGCTTTATATGTACTAATAAACAACCAGTTTGCTAGCAGATATTAGGCTATGCATGCTAATAATAAGCAATAGTTAATAGTGAGAATTAGTCTTGAAACTAAAGTTTTTTAGTAGGACTACTGTTAGTTTTCCTAAAAGTTGTTTTTATTATTTTTTTTATTAGGTTTTTGTTTGTATTATTATTATTATTATTATTTCATATTAAAGATATAGGTTTGAAGGTTCATGTAGGAAAGGTACATTTTGAGTTTTGTGTTGTTTTGAGATCAGTTTTCCTGTCTGTTACATGTGCATGTCATTTTATTATTATTTGTCTGCCCTCTAGTTGGCTGGAAACCTGTGTTATCTATGTTTGTGATTGAGCAGATTTCCTACAGCTGTGGACCATTAGCGTGTGCTGATAAGAAGCCACGCAGCTGCCCTTAAGTGGCGGGACTTGAGCGGCCGTCCAGACGTGGAGATGTGCTCACCTTTCTACTTCTGTTCTCCTGACTAATTCCTCCCATTCGTGGTTTATATTTTGCATCATTTCCAATAAATGTCCCTATTAGACTGAGCCTTTGTGTTATCCTTCTTTTGTGTTATGGCAGTGGCTGTAACACTGTCTATGGTGGGGTATACTTTTAGGAGTATATAGTTGCTCTTGGATCAGTGCTTCAGATCTGTAGTCAGAAATGAGACAGCGGGTTTTAACACTTAAGGTGGTGTGAGTGTATATGTGTTTATGGTGAAAACCACATCTAAGAGTTTCGAAGTAGTTACAGTATCTCGCAGAAATGAGTACAGCCCTCACATTTTTGTAAATATTTTATTAGATCTTTTCATGTGACAACTCTGAAGAAATGACACTTTGTTACAATGTAAAGTAAAGAGTTTACAGCTTGTATAACGGTGTAAATTTGCTGTCCCCTCAAAATAACTCAACACACAGCCATTAATGTCTAAACCGCTGGCCACAAAAGTGAGTACATCCCTAAGTGAAAATGTCCAAATTGGGCACCAATTAGCCATTTTCTCTCCCTAGTGCCATGTGACTCGTTAGTGTTACAAGGGCGGTGGGTGCAGAGCATGTGAGCAGAGTGGAGCGCGAGCGGAGCGGGGAGCGTAGCGATCATATTTCCTTCAGAGCAGAGAGTGCCTTTTTGAAGATTGCGTTCCGCTGGCTCAATACGCTCAGTGCCGCTCGCTCAGCCCAAAATGCCCTTTGGTAATTTGCTAGTTCCAGAATCTGTGAAATAGGCTAAGCAATAGTTTGTCTAAGCTAGTGTTTCTAAAACCAAATTCTAAAATCCTGTGAAGATTAAAAGGCGGTTTATTCGACCGCATTTCCCCGCAGTTTTGGTTTATTTTAATTTTAGAAAGTGTGTTTCTTTTATTTACGCAACAAAATAATTCATTAAGTGTATTTCATCTTGTGTGTGCTTTCATGAGCCTGATAAGCAAGGTGTATTTTATGAAATTCTATATCTGCATTTCATCTTGTGTGTGTGTTTTGAATGTTTACACAACAACTCAAGCAGCGTTTTAATGTATAAGTATTCTTTTCCAGTTATAATTTTTTTTTACGAAAGTTTGCTAAGTGGCTTCAAAAACAAGACACGTTTTAAAATTAGTAATTTGTATTTAATACATTTAAAATAATAACGTCACGCTGAAACATAACCGTTACTTATCGGACTACTGCTTTAATTGAGACATTTATTCAATAATTTCATTATAAACTGGGGAAAAAATAGGCCTACTGGAGACATTTAATGTCAGAGCGTGATCTGAGCAGGATTTGGTTTAAACGGTGAGCGTGAGCGGAAGTTAGTGGAGTGTTTGCTTTGGCTGTGAGCGACTGAGCGAAGTGCACGCCCACAAAGCGGAATATTGAGCTGAGCATCACACCGCTCCGCTTCGCTCACATGCTCTGCTCAGGTGTGAATAGGGAGCAGGTGTGTTCAATTTGGTGTTATCGCTCTCACTCTCTCATACTGGTCACTGGATGTTCAACATGGCACCGCATGGCAAGGAACTCTCTGAGGATCTGAAAAAAAGAATTGTTGCTCTACATAAATATGCGTGTGATATGCAGCATGGTGGCCAAGACCATAAAGCGGTTTAACAGAACAAGTTTCATTTAGAACAGGCCTTGCCATGGTCGACCAAATAAGTTGAGTATACGTGCTCAGCGTCATATCCAGAGGTTGTGTTTGGAAATAGATGTATAAGTGCTGCCAGCATTGCTGCAGAGGTTGAAGGGATGGGGGTCAGACTATCAGTGCTCAGACCATACGCCGCACACTGCATCAAATTGGTCTGCATGGCTGTCGTCCCAGAAGGAAGCCTCTTCTAAAGATGATGCACAAGAAAGCCCGCAAACAGTTTGCAGAAGACAAGCAGACTAAGGACATGGATTACTGGAACGATGTCCTGTGGTCTGATGAGACCAAGATAAACTTATTTGGTTCAGATGGTGTCAAGCGTATGTAAAGGCAACCAGGTGAGGTGTACAAAGACAAGTGTGTCTTCAAGAGACACCCCCCCCCTCACAAGACAAGTGTGTCTTCAAGAGAACCCCCACATGATTGTGAAGCGCTTTGGGTGTACAACAATGCACAATAAAGCGCTATATAAATGCATCATTCATTCATTCAAGGTTCAAGGTTTTTTATTCGTCACATACTCAATTATACAGAATATAATCAGTAGTGAAATGTAAGTGAAATGGTAAAAAAAAAAAATTTATAAGAAAAAAATAAAGAGTAAAATATGCAATAAAATAAAATGTGCAATACAGTATACTGTGGACTTAATAAATAATAATATAAACAGGGATGTGCAAGAAGAATGTGCAAACAGGTTGTACCGGGTATATACACATAGCAGCAATACGGATAATGGAGAATAGTGAATGTTTTACACTTTGTTAAATTGAGTCTTGTAAATGTTATTAGACCGATCATGCTGAACTCATGCTGAATCATGCTCCGGAAGCGCTTGCCAGATGGCTGTAAAATGAAGAGACTGTTACCAGGGTGATTTGAGTCTTTGATGATTTTAGCAGCTCTGCTTTTGTGGCGTTTGAGGTAGATGTCCTGCAGATAGGGGAGAGCAGACCCTGAGATGCGCTCATCTTAGCGCACAACTCTCTGCAGAGCTTTGCAGTCCTGCTTTGAGGCGTTACCATACCACACTGAGATGAGTCTTGCCTACAGTCAAGCATGGTGGGGGGAGTATCATGGTCTGGGGCTGCATGAGTGCTGCCGGCACTGGGGAGCAATTCAGTTCATTGAGGGAACCATGAATGCCAACATGTACTGTGACATACTCAAGCAGAGCATGATCCCCTCCCTTCGAAGACTGGGCCGCAGGGCAGAAGTAACGAATTACAAATACCCATGTTACAGTAATTAAGTAGTTTTTATCTAATATGTACTTTTTGAGTAGTTTAAAAATGGTGTACTTTTACTTAAGTACAATTTTAGTGATGTATCAGTACTTTTACTCCGCTATTTACCTCCGTTTGTGGTCGTTACATGCTTATTTAAATTTGTTTTATCCATCAACGTGATTGGATAGAGAGAGAGAGTAATCGGCAGTGCTGGTCAGTAACGAAGTAGCTTTACTTTGTTACTGTACTTAAGTGCATTTTTCAAGTATCTGTACTTTACTGGAGTAGTTTTATTTTGACTAACTTTTACTTTTACTTCACTTCATTCCAAAGCATAAGATCGTACTTTTTACTTCACTACATTTCATAAAACATATCGTTACTCCTTATAATACATCACATGCTCCGAGACGCAGAAGCGGTGTCTGATTCATTAACAAACTGATTATTTTCAATGAACCTGTTCAATCGGTTCGCAAATCGCAACAAACAATTAATTAACAAATTGGACTGATCCAATTGCAGCTGTTCTTGAGTCGACAATTCACTGTTTCAAATGAACCATTTAGGGCGAGTCTCCAGTGTACTGAACTCACAAGAACCTGGAGATCTTGTGAACACTCATGTGACTGATGCTGCGAAAAGTAAGTTACTGACGTCGAATTTTAGGATTAATTATTGTAACTGAAAATCACATTTAGGTCAAAAGTGTCAGTTGTTTGTGAAATAAATCTGCTATAAAGTGTGATCCATTTAAGCTCACTGAAATGCTTGAATGCAGGCATATCAATGTCTGTGTCTCTATGTTTTAGGTCAAAAAACGAAACATTAAAATAACACAGATTAAACAAAAAAACACATGCACGCTTATATTCCCCTCTGCTGTAACATTAGCAGTTTTATTAAAATGCTATGCATTTAGCCCTATGTGACGTCTAATTTTATATTGTTTATTAGTATAGATTTTTATATTTTTTAGATAAACTAGCTGAGTAGACAGATATTAATTATTATTCATAACATAACCATACTGAAAATAAGTAAATATTGTTAGCTGATGTTAACTGTCTAGCTAACAAGCTGGTGCTAATTTGAGGATTTTTTAGATATAAAGTCCAAATATTTTTTATTCAACCACCTAGATATATTACATCTGAGGGAAAGAGAAAGGATGTGATGTTCAGAACATAACTACAGTATTTATCAAAGTTGGAAGTGATGCCCTCTTTAATTGGCCAGGGCTGTTTTTACACCACAGACAAGGTTTGAGAAAAAAATATCATTATGAAACTATAATTATATTTTCCTTAAAATGTTCTTGCTAACTTCAAGCCTTATTCTCATGTCATATATAAATGTGATGTTCTGCAAAACAATGTTTTAAAACACTTTTTCTTACTGGTGAAAATTAGATGGTCAACTATTTTCTCTCAGGTACATTACAACATTGTGCTTCACAGTGAACATTACTACATCACTCTCGTCAACGATAATAGTCCATATTACATCAAAATATATATTGACTCCATAAAGTGGTTATTTTGGGAAAATCCCAGGTATTTTAAGCAGTAGGATTATAAAAATATGCGCAAATATAAAATTGAATTAAGTAATCTATATAAAATCTTAAGTACATAAAAAATTTGTACTTTTGTACTTTCACTCGAGTAAAATGAAAAAAGCCGTACTTTTACTTTTACTGGAGTAGAGAGGCAGGGGCGACAATACCACTTTTCAGAAAAATGTAATTTTAAAAGATAATGTTTTAGACAGAGATATTTTTGCTGTGGTCAATAACTCACAAATGTGGTCTATCAATACCAAGTGGTATTTTTTACAAATGTAAAACGACTTCGGTTTAATTTCACTTTGAACATAAGTTGTACGTTGTTACTTTTGACCCTGTCTGCTGGAACGAAAGTAACACACAGGTGGGTCAAAAGTAACACAACAATACAAGCTAGATTTTGACCTTGTTAATATGTAACTGCAAAGATATTTTGCCCTTTATCTTAGGAAATAATTATTAAATTGCATTTTTACATTTACAGTTTCATCAAAAATAACCTAACAGTACAAACTTGAATTGTTTAGATTGTTTATTGGCAATGTCAATTCATTTTATAAAACATTTGACATTATGACAACAGTATGACATTATATAATAAACATGTTTTAATAAATGCTGCAACACCCGGAAAGTCACCACATTAGCAGCGGGACAAAAGTAACAGGTGTTACTATCGTCCCAACAGAAACTCATGACCTTTAAATCCGATTAACTTTTTTACCAAAAAATTCTGACGAGGCAAACTTTAGGATGTGTTACAGCACTAAATAACATGTTGATTGATCATTACTGAAACACAAATTTAATTTTACTTACCGTACTCGAAAATTGCTTTCCGGACTGAACCGCGGGAAGTGATTACGATATTACGTGATCTTTGGCAGCTCCGTCAAGGGTTGCGTGCTGAACGTGCTGTCATAGATTGGAATTCAAATGTGATCAGGTCTCTGATAAATTTCCTTTGTTACTTTCCTAATGCGTTACTTTCGCCCCGGCTTTCCCCCTAATATTTTATAATACGTAGGCAATCTGTACTTTTACTCAAGCACTTGATTTGTGTACTTCGTCCACCACTGGTTATCGGTCTCGTGACTTTCATCAAATCAAATTGAGCATAGAAAACCTTAACCGCCAACTGCTGTTTATCATGGTTGCTGGAAGTGCATTCTTCAGGCATCAATTCAGTCGAGTTATCAGCATCTTCCTCTTATATTAGGGTGACCATATTTTGATTACTGAAAACCAGGACACTCGGCCCAGCAATGAGATACTCAAATGATGTTCGAAGTTTACTCAAAGATGCCTTATTAATTTCAATACATTTGAAGTATGCCTCCTCTGTATAGATAGAAAATTGTTATATTACAAAATATTATCTATAACCAAAGACACAAATTCAGATAGGCTTCTCAGAGGTTACTCAACATGTTTTATTATGACAGGTTTCAAAAATAATGATAGAAATAATGTCTCTTCTGTATTAGAAAAAATAAATAAATAATAAATAACAAAAATACCTCCAAATTGAACAAAAATAGCTCTCACAAACTTACAAAACTAACTAACAAAAAATATTTATATCATTAGTTTTCTTCTTCCTCTTCATCCTGTTTTTCCTCCTCATCCTCCTTGTTTGCCCATCTATATTTTGCTGTAGAGCTGATCTTTCCCAGCAGTTTTTTGTTACTTAACAAATAAGCATGAAAGTATTTGCAAGAAGTGTCTTTGAAGTTGTATTGCACAAATATAATCCCTTTCAATGACTCAACAGAGAGCTGGTTCCTCTCCTTTGTCCACTGGCTCTGCATCAGTGAGAAAGCCCTCTCAACATTTGCATTGTGAGAGGGAAGTGCAAAGACAAACTGTGAAATATTTAGTAGTTCTGAATAGCATGCAATGCTTTTTGCCTTCTCAAAGTATTTGGTCCATTTCTGGTGCACCTGCAGGCCAATGAACTCCTCATCACTGTTGCACCTTTCTATGAATTTCTTCCGATTGGCAACCTAGTCAAAACACTTGACATCATCAATTGGCACCCCCTTCTCTCTTAGGTACTTGAGGCAGGCCTCCACATCATTCCAATCTGGTGGCTCACTCATATCCATCCACATAAATGTTGAGAACTCTTCCATGGGAGTCATTCACTTCTCCAGATACTCCAGGCCCAATGTAAAATAATGAAAACCAGGACATTTTCATCACTTTATAAAAACAGCCAGGACTGCCAGGACAGGACGCGAAAACAGGACATGTCCTGGGAAAACAGGACGTTCGGTCACCCTATCTTATATGTTAAGGTGAATTTCGGATTTCTGCTTACTAAATGATTTGTATTTATGCTTGCCTATCTACAAGGCCTGACATTTGGTGTGAAGTTGCGGGTATTGCGTACAGTCCCGCAAGTGCCACGTTCTGTATAATTCCTACTCAAGACATGCGATGTGCGCTGCCTCGTCTCGCCCTCGCGTGCGTTCTGTAGCAGTCACTTGGATAACTCGTTGTTGCTTGTTGACTTTTGATGAGTTTGAGCGCGTGATGCGCGCTGTGAAAAAGTGTTTTGGAAAGACTAAAACACTTGGAAATAATGTACTGGTCTCAAATTGAGGACCAATTATGCACCTTATTGATGACCGGTGGCGTTAATATAGGCTACTGCATCTGTGTCAGCTCGTTAATACGTATTTTTTTTGTTTGATTCATTTTATGCAATCCGCCTTTATTTAGCAAGTGCACTCGCGCATAAACAATTTCAAGTTCAACACTTTTTATTGCTGTAACGAATCCGGCCTCTGTGGTTCCCCCTGATCGTCACCAGAGGTCAACATCACCTGAGTATTGACTTCTCTCTCCGAACTCCATTTCTCATCATCCTGTACCATGACTCTGATTGCTAGCTCACCTGATGCTCATCTATGGGACTACTACTTAAGCCACACTCACACACACACACACACACATATCGCGAAGTCTTGTATTGCCCCGGCTGACATTTCTGAGCATTCTAATCTTTCGCTGTTTGATCATTGTGTTTTGACTCTGGACTATTATCTCGATTTGGATTGATATCTGCCTGTCCTATGACCCTCTTGCCTGCCTTGATACTCTGCTCTTGTCTGTCCTCTGATATCCATGTTACCGACCACTGCCTGTACGGCTGTGTTAACTCTTATTAAAGCTGTAAATGGATCCCCACTCTGTTGACTCATCATTACAGTTGCATTCAGTTGTAGATGCTGCTGTTTCACCGAGACCGCCGAGGCTCAGAAAAGAGACGTGCGTTTGCTTTCTTTTGAAAAACTTTCCCCAGAAATACTATTTAATGCATTTTTCTTTATAAATTGTTTTATCAACATAACAATTCGAGTAAATGTGTAAAAGGTATGGCAAATTGTCATCCTTATAGAACAATGTGCATTTATGTTAAAATTGTAACCTAAATTATCCAAGTTTAGTTATCTTATTCTTTATTGCAAAACGCTAAAACTGGCACCGTTTTGGAGAGAAATGGCCTCTCATTTGAACCCGTATCTTGGTGTGTGATAGTGAACTATGAATTTCTAATGGTGTTTGTATTTGCACTGTTTTAAACATTAATATTTTATGTGCAACATCAGCATGCTGTCTCTTTACACATGCTTTACCCTTACACATGCTTTTAAATAGTTTTTTAAATGGGGATGATTGTACTGAGAATAACTTGAATCTTTTCTTCAACTGAATACTGTTTCTGAGCTGTTTTGATGTATTAAAAGAGTTCACAGTCAAAAATAAAACTGCTGGATGATAGATATTCTTCATTCTTTATGACAAACAAGACAATGTGAATTACAGAATGTATAATGTTGTTGTTGTTTTTTTTTATTGCAGTGTACAGCGTTTATTATGAGGGCGGTAGAATCCACAGCTCAGTAATCACTACTCAAGTATTTTTAAATAGGCTACTATTTTACTCTTACTCAAGTAGTTTTTTGGACAAGTACTGTTACTCTACTCACACTACATTTTTTGGAAGGTAATGGTACTTTTACTTGAGTATGTTTTTTCAGTACTCTTTCCACCACTGGTATTCCAACATGATAACGACCACTGTCTTGCTAAAAAAGCTGAGGGTAAAGGTGATGGACTGGCCAAGCATGTCTCCAGACCTAAACCCTATTGACCAATGTGTGGGGCATCCTCGAATGAAAGGTGGAGGAGCGCAAGGTCTCTTAACATCCACCAGTGGAGTGGAAGAGGACTCCAGTGGCAACCTGTGAAGCTCTGGTGAACTCCATGCCCAAGAGGTTTAAGGCTTTGCTGTAAAATAATGGTGGCCACACAAAATATTGACACTTTGGGCCCAATTTGGATATTTTCACTTATGGGTATATTCACTTTTGTAGCCAGCGGTTTAGACATTAATGGCTGTGTGTCGAGTTATTTTGAGGGGACAGCAAATTTACACTGTTATACAAGCTGTACACTCAATACTTTACTTTGTAGCAGAGTGTCATTTCTTCAGTGTTGTCACATGAAAAGATCTAATAAAATATTTAGAAAAATGTGAGGGGTGTACTCCCTTCTGTGATATACTGTAATTATGGATCACACTCCTCCCACTGAGCCACGTTCCTGTTCTCTTTCAAGCTGTAATTTTACATTTCCTTTTACATTTTTGAAAGTACTTACATGGTGACATTACTCATAAATCTAGTTTGGCCACATACATCTAGCTAAAGATGGCATATCAAATCAAAGCATGTGTGTTCAATGTACAATTTTACAGTTATAGATTATTTTAATACTAATATATACAATTATAAATATTAAAGTAACAATAAAATTAACTATTACAATCAAAACAATAATGTATTAAACTGGAAAACACATTTGCCCTACTATAAGTTTAGAAGGCATATATACTCCAAAGTGCCAGAAGAGGGCATTAGTTTCTTTCTTCATAAAGATAAAGCTTTAGTGTAAACTATAATTGGCCATTTTTTGTAAAGTAATAAATAAATACAAAAGGTGAAGGAAATTCTAGTTTTGGTCCTATTCTAGTTAGGAAGTAATAATTTTCAGTTATTAACCAATATTTAAAACATGCACACGTTCACTTTTATTTGTATGCCTAATACAGGTATGTTGAAAAAGCTAAATGGTTCTTGTTGTGTCACATTCTGTCAGGAATGACATTAATCATGTGAATTATTCAATATTTTTGAAAATTGACAATGGAAAAAGTTGACAAGTTTGCATTATGGATACATTTGTCCATTTATAGTAACTGTTTTTGTGCAAATTGTGATTGTTTTCAAACAGGTTTCCATCTGCATTAGGCCATTCAAATTGAATCAAGACAGTTAAAGAACCACATTACCTGAGTTGGTGTGACCCCTTACCAAAAAGTACTACACTTCAAGTTTATTTTATAAAGTATACTTAAGTAAAGTTCAAGTATATTTTAAGTATACTAAGTAAGTATATAGTAATATGTAGTAAGTGTAATAAGTAAGTAAATACCCTGTACAACCTGTTTGCATATTCTTCTTGCACATTCCTGCTTATATTATTATTTATTAAGTCTACAGTATACTGTCCTGCACATTTACATTTTATTATTTATTCTTACTTCATTTTTCCATATCTATATTTATGTATATTCTCTTGTGTTTGTATTTCCTATAATTGCACTGTCCATGGAGCAGACCTGACTTACATTTCACTGCTGATTATATTCTATATAATTGTTTATGTATCAAATAAAATCTTGAATACAAATATCAGTGTACTAGTAGTATACTCTTTAAGTGTAATATTTCAATAGTCCTTGGGACTAAATTGACCCACTTTCTAGTATATAAAAGTATACTTTAAGTATTACAAGCTCAGTCGCCGGTTTTCCCTTGTCTTTCATGAACTGACTGATCGCTGAGCGCAGTTCAAAGAAACGTTTGAGCACGGCTCCACAACGCTTCCTGGTATAAAATACAATGAAAATTCCAGAATTTTTGGGATGGGTTCTCTTTTTGTTTTTTCTCTGTTAATTTTGTCACAACACCTGCCTTTTTCCCGACCATGGATGTAGCTCCATCCGTTGCCACACTCAGAGGCGAACCAAGATGAAGTGGGGGCCCCAGGCAAAATTAATAGATGAGGCCCTTCTAAAATATTGTTTTGTTAATATATCTTTGTTACCTAGATATATATTTATACAACATACAAAAAGTAGTCAAAACACATAATATAACATAAATAGTTACATTTTTGTAAACAATGTGCTTATTCTTTAACAAAATTGTAATCATCTTCATGGTAGAAGATACAGAACAATCTTCATATTTACAGTAACGGATTGTCACCTTAAAAATGGTGCTTACGAGCCTTAGCTACAGCAAATGCTGTCACTATGTCCTCCATATTCAAAGACCTTCATATGGACTGGGGTTTCTTCTGTCTGAGGTAGTGGTGATAGGGACTTAAGCAATACTCCTATAGACATATATGGTTAGCATCTTTATGTATTATTAGTTTATCAACTAGCTACGTTAACTAATTTAATAGAAGAGTTGGATAATGCAAGTAAATCTATTGATATAGTAAGTAACACTATATCTGACACTGAACTTACCATTTTCACTGTTAGGAGAAGGGACTGGGGAATCTGGTGGTGAGTGACAGGAACTTAAGTAATGCTCCTGCATGCAGAAATATATGATTATCATTTTAATTTATTAACTATTAGTTCATTGTTTGTTGACAACTAATTATGTTAACTCAACTAATTTAATGTAGAAGAGCTAAAAAAACTAAGTAAATATTACGATATTTATTTATATTGTTTCGTGAGCTCCCCACTGGCAGCAAGACACAGTACCGAAACTTGCCAAGCGGTGATTTGCGCGTCTTTCCCGGTACCACCGATTCTATTGCAGCCTACATTAATACCTGCTAAATGCTATATAATACATGCTGTTGCTAAGTGCAACCCTAGCTAACCTGTTTTCCAGTAACCCTATAAGTAATTGGACTAGTATTTCATATAGCAAATAATTAAACGAAAATAAGCTGGAATTAACAACAAACACATTTGTTTGTCATATAATTATCATTAAGTCAATCTTATCTCCATCACTTAACTTACCGCGGTCATGTGTCCTCTTTTCCTCCTTTTCTTGCTTTTTTCCGCTTTTGGCTGCCAGATTGATGAGTCCTTTTCATTTTTAAAATAGCCTAGTAAATGCGCGAGTAAGTGCTGTGCCAATTTGGAAACGGCGGCCGACGCATCACAAGGAAAAAGAAAACACATCCAGTGTAACGCGAGAGGGGGACCTCTAGGGGGGATGCAGATATATTGCTCCATGTTACGTGTATATTTTTAATAATGACATTTCCGATTGTTCAAATGGTCAGCTGTCGGGGGCCCCCTCAAAATACGGGGCCCCAGGCAATTGCCTGCCTTGCCTGCCCCATTGCTACGCCTCTGGCCACACTAACTGCACAACTCCAATCTACCTCCAGTGAGTCTATCCAGAGCACCAATGAGTCTGGAGTTCTTCAGTAATTTTCAAAGATTCATCAACTCCACAAATAAATAACCCTAGCTGAGCTACATTGTTAATATCTGTACTCTCATCAAGTGCTATAGAGAAAGCAACGAATGTCTTTCAGCTGATGGTTCAAGTCTCTTGCAAGGTCCTCAATTCTTTCAGCCACAGTATTTCTTGACAAGCTAATACTGGCAAAAGCCTGTTTTTTTCTCAGGACACACAAGCTCCGCTGCCTTTATCGTTCACTTCTTGATGAATTTTCCCTCTGAGAAGGGTTTTGATGCTTGTGCGATTTCATTGGCAATCAAATAGCTGGCCTTTACAGCTTCATCAGTTCCTGCTCTTTTTGTGAACATTGGTTGCTTTTCTTTCAAAGCTGATGCTAAATCATTACCTTTTTCCTTTCGGAGCTGTCCAGTGTATTTATCATATTTCACTGCGTGTATCAGTGCCGTTTAATGTTGTACTCTTTGTGCACAGCCACGGCTTGTGAGCAGATTAAACATACCGGCTTGCTGTTGAAGAAATACATCTCTTTCCATTTCTCCTGAAACATCCACCCTTCTAGATGTCAGAGAGTCTCAGTCTCTTCAGTCGTCACAGTCATCAGCACCCTCGTTCCAATGATCACTATCACCTGTGTTTTGATTCTCCACACCTGTCCCCTGCAATCAAGACACCTGTCATAAGCACGCTCCTTCCCATCACTCACTGTCCGGTCTACCGTTCACATGCCTCAGACGATCCAGTTTCTCCACCGCTCCCCGGATTCCTGCAACAGTCACTGCAAGTCTTCCTTAAATAAATACCTTTGTGTTACCCTTACCTCTGTGTCTCCTAGCCTGTGTCGTGACAGAAGACTGGACCCAAACCAAGATGGATGTCACCACTGTCCGCAGCTCACCGAGCCCGGCGTTCGCGGGAAATCTGCCGCCGTTCGCAGCTCATCCTGGTCTGCCGTTCGCGGGGGACCCTCGCCGCCATCCGCGGCTCGCCCAGCCCGCCGTTTGCGGGAAATCAGCCGCGGCCATCTCAGGCCCTCCGCCGTTCGCGGCACACGTAAGCCCGCCAGCCACGGCCAGCCCACCTATAGAGGCTCATGTGCCCCTGGGCTTGTTGGTGGCATAAGAGGGGATGTGTTGGAGCCCAGCCCTAGAGCCCGCTCCTCGCCGGCACCCTCCAGTGCCGGCTTCCTCGCAGGTTCCGTCCAGCACTCCAGTTCTCTGCTGGTCCCGTCCGGCTTACCTTCGTCTCCGCTGGCCCCGTTCGGCTCACCTTCGTCTCCGCTGGTCCCGTCCTGCTCACCTTCGTCTCCGCTGGTCCCGTCCAGTTCAGCGCCCCCTGACGTCCGCACCTCCAGAGCGCCCCAAAAATGTTTGGGGGAGGCTACCCGCCATGGCCCATGGAGTCCCCGGATCCGCCATGACCGCCCGAGTCCCCGGATCCGCCATGACCGCCCGAGTCCCCGGATCCGCCATGGCCGCCCGAGTCCCCGGATCGTCATGGCCGCCCGAACTCCCTGCTCCGCCGTTGGTCCCGGAATGGGCACTGCCCTGGAGAATGTTTCAAAAAAAAAAAAAAAAAAAAAAAAAGGTAGGAGTGAGAGTTTACACTTACCTCTATTTGTACAGTTGAATTCCAGCGGAAACAAATAAACAATATCACTTCCTGAAAATTATTTCAGTGGAATTATGTAGGAACACTTATGTAGTTGCAGTTACACACATTACAGATGGCAAACTATGCAGGACAATGACGGAAAGCTAATTTGCTGTTAGAACCTGTTAACACTGGTGTTCCACCCTGTTATGTTCCGTTCCACCCTGTTAAGCCCCGCTACACCCTGTTATGCTCCATTCCACCCTGTTAGACAAATAATTTTAAATAAAAATTTGAAAGCAACATTAAATGTTTGACATACCTGTAATGAGAGGGGTCAGGGCGTTGAGATCCAAATGCAGCTTTATTAATATAAACAAGAGGAGGTCAGACAGGCAAAGTTCTGTGACAGTAACAGGTGTAACGTAGGCAAGGCAGACTCATCAACAGTGGCAATGCTAAGGTCGGGGCAGGCGGCAGACAGAGAGAGTATCCGAAGGGCAGGCAGGGTCAAAAGAGCAGGCAGCAAACGGTCAGAGCCGTAAGAACAGTCCAGGCAACAAACAGGGACACACACTTAGGGTAAACGCAAGGAAATGTCAGACGGCACTAAACAAGACTTCGCAATGAGAGAGTTGAAGTCCAAGGCTTATAAAGCGTGCCTGACGGAGTGAAGCTGTGTAATTAGTGCAAATGAGTGATTGGTGACAGCTGTGTGATTAGTGCAATGGTGGATGGGAAATGCAGTCCTTGGGTGATGTGCAGCTGTAGTGTGGTGCAAGAGATGTGGTGAGTGGGCGTGAGCTCATGAACTGGATTTGTGACAATACCTTTGTCTTATTTTGTGAGGCGAGGAGCATTACCAGCATTTATATATGTTTTTGAGCAACATTTTTATATTATTTACCATCCTGTTGTTGGCAAAAATGGGCACAAAAAGTACCTGTTCTTAATAATCAATTAATAATCACATATTCTATTAATTAATATTTTTTTTGGTTTTGTTTCAAGAATAAAAAAATACCATTATGGCATAAGGGACAAATACTATCTTATTATTGTTTAACATTTACATTATTAAAATGTTGTGATAACTACGTATATGTCCCTAACAGTGTGGAATACATTCACAGCAAGTGTCTGAACACTATACCCATAATGTTTTGTTATTTTAAAAGTCACTGAGCTTGACCAGTATGTGTTCCATATAGTTAAACACGTCACTATTTTGGTAGGATGCTAAAAACATGAAAAACATGTAACTTTTTTTCTTATTATGAAGCCAAAATGTTACCGGATACCAGGAATGAGTGAATGACCCATGTGCATACAGTTTATAATAAATCAGCTGTCTTCCAGTGTAGCGGTTAAGATCTTGCTATTATTTGACTCGTTATCTAACGACCTTTGGATAGAAAATGTGTATGTAGCCTGCTGTACAAGAGATGCAATCATGGGCGTAAATCCCGGGGGGGACGGAGGGACATGCCCTCCCCCCCCCCCCCATCCCCATCCCCATCCGAGGTATATTGTATACCTACAATAATTTAAGTAGAAAAAAACCCGCAAAAAGTGCTTTGAGAAACAGTTGAGTTCCCCCTCCCCTTCCTCACAGTGGTTTGGCCCACTGCCTGCTTTCCCAGTTCATCTCACCTACTCCACACACGTATGGCAAGCCGTTTTAGCCTAAAATATACTAAGTGTTACTCGTCGTAATTGCATTTTTACTAGTAACAATTCAATTAGAGAGCTCTACAATTCAATTATTACTAGTAACAATTACAATTAGAGAGCTCTTTAATGCAATTCTTACTAGTTAAGTTGGCTTGTGAAAGCCAACTTACTGAAATCCTATTTAAACTTCTTCTTATTATTATTCTTCTGAGACTAAATTTGCAATTCTATCTCCTCCTAGAGCTTTAACTCTACAGACTCCAAACTCAGCCCAGGTCTTCAGACTGTTCTGACTCGATATGCTATATCTTTTCTAACTGATCAGACTTATGATTTTCATAAAACTGAAGATTAAAGATGATAAAAATCCCATAGACTTACACTGACGGAGTGTTCAGATGAGCCAAGACAATTCAAACTCACAATTCAAACTTTATTTAAAATTCAAATCTAAACAGACTGAAGCCCATTAGACTCAATCAGACTTCCTTCTATGTACTATTTCTATTAGCTACATGCTAACAAATGCTAATCATGTTAAAATAATGCAGCAACATGCTAGCAACATGCTAATCATGCCAAAATGCTAGCAACATGCTAATCATTCTAAAATCATGCTAGCAACATGCTAGCAACATGCTAATCATCAACACATGCTAATCATGCCAAGCAACATGCTAATAATCTTAAAATCACGCCAGCAACATGCAAATCATGCTATCAATATCTGCTAGTCACATGCTAATCATGCTAGCAACATGCTAGCAAAATGCTAATCATCTTTACCGACATGTTAACAACATCTTAATCATGCTAGCATTATGCTAACATCTTCAATCATGTTAGCAACATGCTAAGCAACATGCTAATCATCTAAAATCATGCCAGCTGACATGCATCTGCTAATCATGTTAAAATCATGCTTGGCGACATGCTAGCAACATGCTGATCATGCTAGCAACATGCTAATCATGCTAAAATCATGCTGCTAGCGTCATGCAACATGCTAATCATGCCAGCAAAATGCTAACAACATGCTAACACAACATGCTAATAATGCTAAAATCACGAGCAACATGCTAATCATGCTAGCAATATGCTAGTCACATGCTAATCATGCTAGCAACATGTTAGCAACATGCTAATCATGCTACCGACATGCAAGCAACATGTTAATCATCTTGCTATGCTCAACATGCTAATCATGCTAGCCAATTCAACATGCTAATAATCTTAAAATCACGGTAGCGACATGCTGCAAACATGCTAATCATGCTTAAAATCATGCTGGCGACATCATGCTTAGAAACATGCTGATCATCTTCAACAACATGCTAATCATCTAAAATCATGCTTGGCGACATGCTAACACATGCTAATCATGCTAGCAACATGCTAACAACATGCTTAGCAACATGCTAATAATGCTAGCAACATGCTAGCAAAATGCTAATCATGCCAACACATGCTAATCATCTAGAACATACTAGCAACATGCTGCAACATGGTAATCATGCTAAAATCACGCTAGCGACATGTTAGCAACATGCTAATAATGCTAGCAACATGCTAGTCACATGCTAATCATGCTAGCAAAATTGTTTAACAAAAAACAAAAAGTTTAAAAAACTTTTAAAACTTAAACTTATAAAACTAATAAAACTTAAACTTTTAAAACTTAAACTTTTTAACTATTAAAACTTAAACTTTTAAAACTTATAAAACTTTTAAAACTTAAACTTATAAAACTTAAACTTTTTAACTATTAAAACTTAAACTTTTAAAACTTAAACTTTTTAACTATTAAAACTTAAACTTTTAAAACTTATAAAACTTTTAAAACTTAAACTTATAAAACTTTTAAAACTTTTAAAACTTTCCAAACTTTTTAATACTTTCTGGTCCGACTAAGAAGCCAACTTAAAGTTTGTTCACAAACTTTTTTATCTAGTTACAATTACAATTAGACAGCTCTACAATTCAATTCTTACTAGTAACAATGCCAATTCGAGAGCTCTCTAATCATATTCTTACTAGTAACAATTATAATTAGAGAGCTCTACAATTAAATTCTTACTAGTAACAATGCCAATTACAGAGCTCTCTAATTAAACTCTTACTAGTAACAATTCCAGTTAGAGAGCTCTACAAATGAATTTTTACTAGTCATATGTCTCCATTGACTTCCATTCATTTTTCATTACAGAGCTCTACAACTGAATTTTTACTAGTAAGAATTCCAATTAGAGAACTCTACAATTGAATTCTTACTAGTAACAATCCCAATTAGAGAGCTCTCTAAATACATTTTACTAGTAAGTATTCTAATTAAAGAGCTCTCTAATTCAGTTTTACTAGTAACAATCCCAATTAGAGCTCTCTAAATACATTTTTACTAGTAAGTATTCTAATTAAAGAGCTCTCTAATTCAATTTTTTACTAGTAACAATCCCAATTAGAGAGCTCTCTTATTATTACAAGTACAAATGCAATTATAGAGCTCTCTATAATTACAATTTTACTAGTAAAAACAAATTAGAGATATGTTTAATTGCAGAGCTCTGTAATTGAATTAAAGAGCTCTCTAATTCAGTTCTTACTAGTAACAACTGAATTAGAGCTCTCTAAATAAATTCTTACTAGTAACAACTGAATTAGAGAGCTCTCTAATTGGAATTCTTACTAGTAAAAACTGAATTAGAGAGCTCTCTAATTGAATTAAAGACTCTCTAATTCAGTTTTTACTTGTAAGAATTGCATTGAAGAGCTCTCTAATTGGCATTGTTACTAGTAAGAATTGAATTGAAGAGCTCTAATTGAATTGTTACTAATAGTGCAATTGCAGAGCTCTCTAATTCAGTTAGAGAGCTCTCTAATTACAATTGTTACTAGTAAGAATTGCATTAAAGAGCTCTCTAATTGTAATTATTACTAGTAATAATTGAATTGTAGAGCTCTCTAATTGAATTGTTACTAGTAAAAATGCAATTGCAGAGCTCTCTAATTCAGTTACAGAGCTCTCTAATCGAATTGTTACTAGTAAGAATTGTATTAGAGAGCTCTCTAATTGGCATTGTTACTAGTAAGAATTGAATTGTAGAGCTCTCTAATTAAATTGTTACTAGTAAAAATGTAATTGTAGAGCTCTACAATAGCGATTCTTACTAGTAAGAATTGCATTGTAGAAACTCTCTATTTAAAAGCGACCTCATTATGATAATTAGCCTCATGCATATTCATCTGGCTGAGAATGTGAAGCTGACCTCACGCCATGTTGATTTCTGGGAAGCTGTTTTGGGGTTTTTCGCCTTACTGGGAAAATCGCGACACCTCTCCACTATTGAATTCAGGAAGTATTTAATGTTCTGTCGTGATTGTGGAAAATGTCACCATATTATGTCATTCATGCCGCAACGAAAATTGCAAAAGTAACTCCAGTACTCGTCCAGAGAAACCTGGACAGTGCATTATTTTTTTTCGCCCTTTCTCTGTAAAAACCCCAAGGGAAGCAGGTCGAGGAGATGAGAAGAAGACACCGGAGAGTAAATCTATTAATAATGTCACTGATTAAACCCACCATCTGTCACTTAATAAAATAATCGTATTGCTGCATGTTTTTGAAAGTTTTGATTTTGTTTGGTTTAATAATTAACATTATTTTGCGAGTATGATTCTCACTCGGCTTGTGAATTAGCGAACTTGAACAGGGATATAAGGCTTAATACAAATGTTGCTTAAGGTACCAATAGTGATTAGACAAAATTATAAAGCATACTATGTGCAGATTCACATAAACCCAAAACAAAATAACACGCAGCTGCTTCTCATGCACCGATACAGTATTAAAGATTACATTCTGTACACAGCTTACTAATAAGGCTAAAAAACTGACTAACCCAAAATATGAACTTTAACTGTCTGTCTTAATTTAGTCTATAAACTGTTTATTTAACTGTTATTATGTCTGTTTATTGCCATTTTCGAAAGGGAGGAAAACATTATTGCGTTAATATTCTGGTCTCGTACGTTTGTCTTTTATCATCACTTAGTAGGCTACAGTAAACCAGCATTTTAAAATGCTACAAAACTTGGCCTTTAAATGCTTACCTAAAATGCTAAAAAGGCCTTGAAAGCAGAACTCTTCAGCTGCGCTGACGGCACTCGCTGCTGCGGGACTCTAAACACCGTCGAGCCACTCTCACGCCGGTTTCACGCCGGTTTCACGCCCGTTTCACACTGCAAGCGTGAGCAGCGCGTGAGCGGCGCAGAAGCGGTGCGTGCAGAGCAGGAGCAGCGCGCCATTGCCCTTTCACACCTGTAGCGTTTGCAGCGCGCGGCTGAACAGCGTCTTCTGTACAGAATGGGTAAATTCGAATCTAATTTTAAATACAATTGGTCTTGATTTATTATTAGAATAGTTTATTTTACTGTATTTGTTTTATTTACACTGTACATGTGCATCTGTGTTTATGTGCTGTACGGATTGTAGATAGAAGAAAGGCAATTACGCTGTATTTGTTACTACGGAGATTAAGAAGAAGGATACGACGTAGATTTTGGGTGCCCCCAGGCAAGGGAACAGCACAAAACAATAACTGACCATAGCAGAAATGTTATAGTTATTTTATACATTGTGTTTATATTGAATATGGTCAATATTTTAAAGGTTTGTACTTGTAACCAGAAGTTTCTTTTTGCACATATATACTGTAAGCTGCTGTTCTTTATGTTTGTTTGTATTGATTGTTATTTACAGATTGTAAAAAGTTGTAGCCTACTGATTGGACAGATTGTACTTTTGTCTTTAAATACAAAAAAAAAAAATTAAAAATGACGTACCATCTGCCAACGCATAAAATGACCAAAAAAAACATTAATTAGGAGATTGACATGCCTTTGAAGTTTTGGTCAAAAGATTACATCTACAATATTGACATATCTTTATTCAACATTTATTAGCAAACCTCTTCATAATGCCTGCTGACGAACGCTTCTTTAATAATGAAGCAATATCTGATAAAAACATCAGCAGACAACATCTCAACATAACGTATCTTAAAACTAAAATGCAGAATAACAGCTGCCAGGAAATTATTCAGTACAGAAGTCGCCCACATTTAAATAGCTTATTTTTTTGCATTTCTGCTTCATTATTGATATGGACTGAGTCGTGAATTATTATTGTTGTGACAGTATCTCAGTTTCATAATACATTTACTAATTGAAATGTTCTGGGAACTTTGTTTCTCATTATGGGAAACCGAAGTTTCTCCTAAATTCTAAAAAAATGTAATTCCAGTTTTCTTTGAAACTGGCAGGATCAGTTTGGCGGAAGACCACAAAGGGAGGTTCCGTCTTTCTTTCTTTTCTGTGGAACACTGAAGAAGATATTTTGGTAAAGTGTTTTGCAGCTTGTTAATCAAACAGTTGGATTTCATGGATCAAAACTATTTTTATGTTCCACAGAAGACAAGGAAGTCATATGGGTTTGGAATATCTGATGGGGTAGACAGCTTTTTATTTAGGTAGAACCTTCGCTTTTAACAAATGAAAAAGTAAACATATGTAAAATTCCCTTTGCTTTCTGTACCTAGGAATCTGTGCTTCCCTTCATGAACTTGAACCGCGTCTAAGGGGACACTATGGGGACGCATTCCAGCGTGACTCGTGCTGAAGAAACATATGAAAAACACCATCCGTTGGTCGTGACAGCCCAGCTGTCGTCACTACCGCGCGACCAACAATATAAGTGGTACGCCGGGAATACATCATCAGCTTTTAGTCGCTCACCAGACTGGTCTGTTTGAGGCAAAGCGCATTCTGGTAGGAATACAGTTTTCCTTTATTTACCATGGCAGCACCACAAGCGTTTGAGATTGTGGTTTGGATTTCGTTAGTGACACCGATGACACACACGATCGTTCGTCTTTGTTTGGGCAAGGCACATATGCCGATGTCTTTGATAATCGGCAACGTGCTCTGTGAAAACCTCGTTCCGTCTGTCCCTCTTTTCGAGTAAAGAGGGCGGCCGTCTGCCCTCGCGACTGGACACCACCGCCGAGGCAACGGAGGCGATTAATCGCGGGAGGTGGTGGATATGCCATGAAGGAATAGAAGGACGCCCCTTTTCAAAGGCGAGCCTAAGGCTCGGCGAGCGAGTGGGCACCTGCTGGATTGTGATATGCTGATCTTTCTGACATCATCAGATTCAGGCAGTTAGTGCCTGCTGGGTTATGCCCAGGAAGAGCAGGAGATGTTGAGGGTGAGGAAGTTGAGACTGAAACTCTCAATCCTCCTGCACTGCATAATGAATGAGTTTTTGAGGTTATGGATCATAAAAATAAATCTTTCTGGCCATAAACCCCAGCCCGAGCGGTGGCGAGCCTTCCTTTCTTCATAAATCTTGATGTGGAGGTTGAGAGTGGAAAAAGCTATTTTCTCGTATTCATAGGTTTCAGCATACTAGTTATGCTGACATTGAGAGACTGAAGGTCGAGCTAGCATTGCTCCCTCACCATAGAGGTCACCTATGAGCATGCCGCTCCCTTCTGAGCGTCTAAGTCTCCACTCGCCAGAGCTCGTTGTTGGTCAAGCTAGCATTGCTCCCCTCAACTAGAGGGTCACCTATGAGCATGCCGCTCCCTTCTGAGCGTTTGAGTTCTCCTTTATTCTGAGGAATGTGTTCTCCGCTCCCCAGAGCTCTGCGATTGGTCGCTCTAAACCTGTTGATCGAGCTAGCCTTGCTCCCCTCACCTTAGAGGGTCACCTATGAGCATGCCGCTCCCTTCTGAGCATCTAAATTCCTTCTCATTCTGAGGAATGAGTTCTCCACCCTCCAGAGCTCGTTGATGGTAGAGCTAGCATTGCTCCCCTCACCTAGAAGGTTACCTTTGAGCATGCCGCTCCCTTCGGAGCATCGGAGCTCATTCTGAGGAATGAGTTCTCCGCTCCCCAGAGCTCTGTGATAGGTTGCTCTCCCTGCTGGTCGAGCTAGCATTGCTCCCCTCACTATAGAGGGTTATCTATGAGCATGCCGCTCCCTGCTGAGCGGGGAGTTCCCTCTCATTCTGAGGAATGAGTTCCCCGCTCTCCAGAGCTCATGGTTGGGCTTGCCGCTCCTTTCTGAGCGGCGGAGTGCCTTCTCATTCTGAGGAATGAGTTCTCCACTCTCCAGAGCTCGTTATAGGTCTCATTCTGTAGAATGAGTTCTCCGCTCCCCAGAGCTCTGTGACCGCTTCAAGTAGAACGTAATACCAATATATAAGTGCACACGTTAAACTCTGGGCACTTTCTAAAATCCACTTAGTGGTAAGATCGCACATCAATTGTTTTTGCGTTCTTTCTAAAATCCATGCTATGGTAAGTGCACACGCTAGACTTTGGGCACTTTTCTAAAATCCACCCAGTGGTAAGTTAGCACATCGAATGTTCTGCTTTCTTTCTAAAAATCCCGTAAGGGTAGGGTTACGTGCACAGCTTCGTGCCCTTATTTGAGTTGGTCAAGCCCCGGTTTGTGCCTTGGGCACCACTCCTGAGCATTTGAGTTCTCTCTCAAATGAGTTCTCCGCTCTCCAGAGCTTGCTATTGGTAGAGCTGGTGTTGCTCCCCTCACTATAGAGGGTTATCTATGAGCATGCCGCTCCCTGCTGAGCGGGGAGTTCCCTCTCATTCTGAGGAATGAGTTCCCCGCTCTCCAGAGCTCATGGTTGGGCTTGCCGCTCCTTTCTGAGCGGCGGAGTGCCTTCTCATTCTGAGGAATGAGTTTTCCGCTCCTCAAAGCTCTGTGGTAGTTCGCTCGCCTTGATAGTCGAGCTAGCGTTGCTATCCGCTCCCCAGAGCTCTGTGATAGGTCGCCGGTTGGTCGAGCTAGCACTGCTCCCTCCACTTAGAGGATCACCTATGAGCATGCCGCTCCCTTCTGAGCGCCTAAAAATTCCTCCCCTTCTAAGGAATGAGTTCTCCGCTCCATTAGAGCTCTGTGAGAGGTTGCTCTCCTGGTTGGTTGAGCTAGCATAGCTCCCCTCACCATAGAGGGTCACCTATGAGCATGCCGCTCCTTTCTGGGCATCCGAGCTCCCGTACTCGGAAGACTGAGTTTTCCGCTCTCCAGAGCTCCTCATCGGTAGAGCTAGCACTGCTCCCCTCACTGTAGAGGGTCATCTATGAGCATGCCGCTCCTCTCTGAGCGTCTGAGACTCTCACTATGAGTTATCCGCTCTCCAGAGCTCGCTATTGGTAGAGCTGGCGTTGCTCCCCTCACTTAGAGGGTCACCTATGAGCATGCCGCTCCCTTCGGAGCGTCTGAGCTCATTCTGAGGAATGAGTTTTCCGCTCCTCAAAGCTCTGTGGTAGTTCGCTCGCCTTGCTGGTCGAGCTAGCATTGCTCCCCTCGCTATAGAGGGTCACCTATGAGCATGCCGCTCCTGTTGAGAATCGGAAGTTTCTCCACTTCCAGAATTCGGGGTAGATCGCTCGCCTGGTGGGTCGAGCTAGCATTGCTCCCCTCATCTTAGAGGGTCATCCATGAGCATGCCGCTCCTGTTGAGAATCAGAAGTTTCTCCACTTCCAGAGTTCGGGTAGATCGCCGCCTGGTGGGTCGAGCTAGCATTGCCTCATCTTAGAGGGTCATCTATGAGCATACAGCTCCCTTCTGAGCATCTAGTTCCCGACATAGAACGTAAAATAAAATATATATAAGTGCACACGCTAAAGCAGTGGGCACTTTCTAAAACCACTTAGTGGTAAGATCGCACATCAATGTTCTTCTAAAATCCATGCTATGGTAAATGCACACGCTAGACTTTGAGCATTTTCTAAAATCCACCCAGTGGTAAGTTAGCACATCGAATGTTCTGCTTTCTTTCTAAAACCCTTAGGGGTAGGGTTACTGTAGCGCAGCTTCGTGCCCTTATTTGAGTTAGTCAAGCCCGGTTTGTGCCTTGGGCCCCACTCCATGTAACCAAATATTTTGGTTTAAAAGGGTAATGCTACCAAGGGGTCTGTTGAGACAGCTCCCTCAGCAAGCTCATGTAGAGCAAGCGGTAGCCCCTAGTGACCCGGCCAGGACCTAGTGGCTACCACTAGGTACTTGGCCCCTATCCCTTAAAGGAATCTTTCTGTATAAGAATGATTCCAAACCTGTGAGCTCTACCTTGGGTCGGTAATGCCGGCACCTAGCAGGTAAGTACTTCAGGTATGCAGCTCGGGTTTTGGCCAAAGGAGGATAATGTCACTGACAGCATCAACCCGTCCAAACAGGGGCAACTCCTGAGCCAAATGGTAGAGTTGACTTGTGCTCGCCTCCTGCGGGAATTTGGCTTGCATTCCCTCAGCATGGCGGCGTGGGTATAACGTTCCCCATAGTGGCCCCTAGGGGACGCAGTTCAAGTTCCCATGAAGGGGAACATCTCAGGTTACGTGTGTAACCATGGTTCCCAGTGGGGAACGAGACACTGCGTCCCTAGGCTTTGGGGCCATGCTTCGGACGCAAGCTTCAGGCGAAGCGGATGATGTATTCACCCGGCCGTCCTTATATTGTGGTCGCGCCGGTAGTGACGTCATGGGCTGTCGCCGCCAACGGATGGTGTTTTTCATATGTTTCTTCAGGCACGAGTCACGCTGGGCGTTCCCATAGTGGCCCCTAGGGCGCGGTGTCTCGTTCCCCACTCGGGGAACCATGGTTACATACGTAACCTGAGACGTTTTTCCACTTCTACGATGAGACGAGTGTCGTCCATAATGTCATCTTTCAGGTGTACTCTGAAGACCCCCATCTGGCTACACCGGGCGCTGTCACGTGCGTTTGTTGATGATGCCTGTTGTCAGCATGACATCTGCTTCTATGCCAACATATAGGCCTATAAACTACACAAAATATATTACAACTTGCTACGAAATTGTTGAACTTCATGGTAACTGTTTAAAATACATTACATCCCATTTACAAACTTTAAATATGTTTTTTTTTTGAGTGTCGATCATAAATAATGTCCTGTCACTTTAATTGAGCGTAAGCAGCGCAGCAAAAATAGACTCGGCGCCGAAACGATCGCGGCACTGCCGCTCCTTGATTAATATCATAACTGTATGACCAAATAAATAAATAAATAAATAAATAAATAAAAAGAAAGAAAGAAAGCAAGAAATTCTAAAACTCATTTTGTCAGGAGTGACCACTGGCCAATTAGCCAATAGATGTTAATTCTTCCTGCATGTTACATAATAAACACCAAAATGAGATGATGTCATTATTACCAGACATTTTGACAAAGACTAGCATTTTTTTAAAGAAACATGTGTGTGTCTTCTTCACTTGTAAGCAGACCATAAAGATGTAAATTAATTTAATGATTAAATATTTTTTTTTTAAACAAAACCTATCCAAGCTGTCATCTCACTTTAAAGGTCATTCTGACACAATGAAAATGCTATTAATTCATGGGGCTTTTATTTTGAATTATATCACCACAGGCGGGATTTGGTAAGGCAATGGGTGTAATCGAAAATCCATTTTGCATCTAATTAATACAGGTTTTACTAGTAAGAATGCAATTGTGGAGCTCTGTAACTGGATTTCTTACTAGTAAGAATTGAATTAGAGAGCTCTGTAATTACATTTTTGCTAGTGAGAACTGAATTAGAAGTCTCTAATTGGCATTGTTACTAGTAAGAATTGAATTGTAGAGCTCTCTAATTCAATTGTTACTAGTAAGAATGCAATTGCAGAGCTCTCTAATTCAGTTAGAGAGCTCTCTATCTAATTGTTACTAGTAAGAATTGCATTAAAGAGCTCTCTAATTGTAATTATTACTAGTAAGAATCGAATTGTAGAGCTCTCTAATTCAGTTCTTACTAGTAACAATTGTATTAGAGAGCTCTCTAACTGAATTAGAGAGCTCTGCAATTGCATTCTTACTAGTAACAATTGAATTAGACAGCTCTCTAATTGGCATTGTTACTAGTAAGAATTGAATTGTAGAGCTCTCTAATTAAATTGTTACTAGTAATTGCAGAGCTCTCTAATTCGGTTAGAGAGCTCTCTAATTGTAATTGTTACTAGTAAATATTGATTTAGAGAGCTCTCTAATTGTAATTGTTACTAGTAATAATTGAATTGTAGAGCTCTCTAATTGAATTGTTACTAGTAAAAATGCAATTACGACGAGTAACACTTAGTATATTTTAGGCTAAAACGGCTTGCCATACACACGAGTCAGGTGTGTGGCTGCGGCTCAGTTAATGTTGAACTCCAGTAAGTAGGGTACTTTATTCACTTTAAATAAAGCGATTCTCTTTAATGTAGTTGATGCAGCAGACTCATTCATAAATTAGTTGCGGCAAAAATGCTGATTAACGTTACCGATTAAATTTTCCAAGAATCTGCTATATTAGCGATTAAAATATTACTTATCTAGTTAACGTTAACTTGTTTACAATAGCTTGTTGCATAGTGCACTGCAACTTATGGGGGTTTTCCACTGACTGGTACCAGCTCGGTTCGGTTCAGTTCGGTTCTGCTCTGTTTCGGACCTATAGTTTTCCACTACAAGTGGTTGCTATAGCGACCAAACATTCTGAGAAGCAGCACGAGCAGAGCGCTCTAAGCTGAGGTAAACAACCTGGCATCATTACAATCGTCAGCATGGATGAATTAAAAGGGATTTTATTTCTTATCCTTGGTTTGTGGCTGTTTGAAATGTGCTGATCTGCTTTGTCATTGAACCTGAGAAAAACTTTGAAAATAACCATAATGACGCAGTCTCCGTGCTACAATAATAATGATAGAAGCAAAGTTTTTCACTGTGGGGACATATCTTTATAAGTACAATTTGACTGTATTATTTTTGTCCCCTTCAAAAATTGCTTATGATAAATTTTATATTTATTGTCCCCCCCTACTGTTAAATGAAATTTACGCCCATGCATATAGCATATCGAGAGAGAGAGAGAGAAGGAGAGAGAGAGAGAGAGAGAGCGAGCAGCACAGGGTAGCGCGAAACACATCATTACAAAAGGCGCATGCACAAGAAACAGACCCGATGCATTTGTACACCTGTATTAGTTTACTATCTCGATTTATAATAACCCCGCGCGAGGGAATATATCTTAGGATCTCTGCGTATGCAGCTTAAACAGAAGCTTGACTGATCAATCGTGATACCCTCGTCTTCCTCGGGAGGCATATGTATTTGGTATTGCCGTTTCTTCCAGTAAGCACCAATGCATGCTTGCACCCGCCTCCCTGCGCTCTCAAATAGATGGTGCAAGTAAAGATGTCCAAATCTTTCGCAGACCCTCTGTCTGGTGTGGAAAGCGCTTCTCAGTCGCACTATTTTCAGGTAAGACTTTTTGGGGATTTGAATATGATCTCATAAATGGTTAATTGCTTGCTACTTGTTGTTGAGCAGTCGTGCATTGTAGCGCTTCATATATCCGCAGAGCGCTACAGCTACACAATCTGGCTTGTAATATTGCCTTTATCGCGCTTCTAATCAGTCACGCGCTGTTGTTTTTAATGATCGGAGGCGAGATGTTGATAAGATGTTGTGATGCTCCTCCAGCATCCGCGAAACTCCCAATTCCTGTTTTTCCTCCGCCCTGAGATTTCTCACCGCAACAAAGGCCTCGTCCTTCAGGCCAGGCATCTGTAGACACAGTGTTCCTTTATGACTTCAAACACTTGCTTTCTGTCTGTTTATACTGATTTATCTCTCAGAATTCCCTTATGGCGAACCCTCACTGTCATGGGTCTCACCTGTAGCCAACTTAAGTCCCATGGTCACCTGCCCTGCTTGAAATTGCATATTAAACTGGTCGCTGTGTTTTTGACGATGGTAATGGTTTCTAGCAGGTCTAAGTTGACCATTAGTTGCTCCAAACTGGTCACTTGCTAAACCATCATGATCACCAACAATTCAGATATTAGCTGGTCATACCAGTTAAAATTGGTCAAATCTCATGGCAATTTGTATCTGTTTTACATTTTGCTGAATTGGTGGCTAATTTGTATTAATTCGTATATTCTCATTCATATGTTTTTGTATGATATCTATCTGCTACTTACGCTCCAGTGGTTTTGTTTGGGGTGGACTTTAATGTTTACTAAAAATTATGTTTTCATAAATTCACACAAAATCGTTACATCTTAAAAAAGCTAGCTTTTCCTGTGAGATCAGGTTGGGTTAACTGTCTATTGGATTAATCTATTGTTTAATACCAAAAAAAAGAAAAACATTTGCTTTTGAACAAGAAAGGTAATGTACCTAGAGTAGACTAAAGTTAGTTGCATAAATACAGCCATTGTGTTAAAACTGTCTTAAAAGTCTGATCAACTATAGCAGTTAGTTGAGGGGTATCAGTCTTACTTTTCAGATTGAAAGATTTCAGATTCACCACTTTTTCTGTAAAAAAAAAGAACGTTGATGCAACCAACATTATTTTTAATACAAAAAAAACAAGGTTCCCTTGTATACACTCTCAGAAATAAAGGTACACAATTTGTCACTGGGGCAGCACCTTTTCAAAAGGTACACCTTTGTGCATATTAGGACCAAATATGTACATTTAAGTACTAATATGCACCTTTAAGGTACCAAAATGGATCCTTTAGGAAGGTACTGCCCCAGTGACAGCTTTTGTACCTTTATTTCTGAGAGTGTACACGAGGTATTTAAGCACTGCTGACTAGAACAGTTACAAACTTTTATATCTGTCATATTTTAAGACTTTACTTTAAACTATTTAAAGAGCTTACAGTTACTCCAGACCCATTTCCTATAATGTGAACATTAATCTAACTGCTGCTGGAGCTCCAGAAACACTAACATCTGGCGTCCTAGCCCAGTTTACCAACTTACAGTTTTTTTTTCAACTGCTTACACACCAAATCTTTGCTTGCCACACAATTTCTGAAACCTGACACTCAAACACTAGAAGCACACACCAAATCTGCAAAACCATACACTAATTCTCAGCCTTTGACTCCGTTTTCAATTTCATAAAACTCTTTTGCACAACACACAATTCTCTATGTAACACACAAAAATCTAACAGGAATTAATATTATGACAAAGGGGATTTTGCAAATGTTTGCTTTTGAGATGTATTTCGAACGCAGTGCTTCATTTTGCAAGGGCTGCGAGGCATTTTGTATTTTGTGTGTGCAATTCTTGGATTTGTCTGTAAAGTTTTGAAAAATGGAGGCAAAGTTTTGAAATTGTGTGCAAGCAACACCTGTTTTTCAACAAAGTGCATCTTATTTATAAGGCATTTATATTTTACTGTAACCGCGTGGCTGTTTGTTTTGATGTGGTTGTCTCCCTATAGCTACCACGAAAGCTGCCGAAGCGCAAGGGTCGTTTTAAACGCTCAGATGGCAGCACCTCGTCTGACACCACCTCCAGCTTCATCAAACGACAGGTAAGACTCCGCTTAACCAGTCAGCGCTTCCATATCGTTAATCATACAGATGATATATGTTGTTTCTGTCATTACGTTTTCATGAGGGTTATTTGAGTGGTTACTCTGTGTTCATCGCTTCTTTAGTAGTTACAGAGGTTGTGTAGATTAACTAGGAGAAGTGAATGTCTTGTGAATGCTTTTCACATTCAAGATTCAAGATTATTTGAATAGCACTTTTTACGATACAATCGTTGCAAAGCAGCTTTACAGGAAATTACGTTTCTACAATAGATTTATATATTGTAGACACTTAATATATTTGATTTATGGCAAAATTTGGTTAATTCTGTATACTGTCTGAGGGTTGGCTTCCTCTGAGGTCCTTTGAGGTGTTGTCATCATCTCTTCTGAGGTGTTCGGTCATCTCAGATCATTTAAGGGTTGGATCCAGACTGAAGCTTGTGTAATTCCTAGCTACCACGGGATGTTAATCCAGAAACAGAGAAACAAATAAAGACATACTTAGCATAGCTGTTGTTCCATCCAAGCAAACATTTTTGTTCAACCCAAGCTAAAGCATAATAATGTGCATTTGATCAGATATAACTGCAGTGCAAGATTATGAGATGCATTATATGAATGCTTGGCTAAAGAGATGTGTCTTTAATCTAGATTTAAATAAAGAGAGTGTGTCTGAACCCCAAATGTTATCAGGAAGGCTATTCCAGAGTTTGGGAGCCAAATATGAAAAAATTCTACCTCCTTTAGTGGACTTTGCTATCCTAGGTACTACCAAGAGTCCAGAGTTTTTGCGACCTTAGGGAGCGGGTTGGATTGTAGCGTGGTAGAAGATTAGTTAGGTTCGCAGGAGCTAAACCATTTCTGGGTTTCTCAGAAGTGGAAGTTGTCATAGTTGGGTAAATGTCTAGTGGTGAATGGAAACTATTACATACTGTATATATTTCATGCATTCTCATTTGTCCCAGTGTTCCCAAAATGGAAATGTATTTATTATGTTAGTAAGAGGACAGAAAGTCAAATATGCTTAACTCCTTAGCCTTTGCATTAGAAACACTGTGTTTTATGTGTGTGTGTGTGTGTGTGTGTGTGTGTGTGTGTGTAAATCCATCATCACATGAATATGAATATGAGTCTATGAATAGGATTAACTCTTACAATATCCTTTGTACATCAAATTGTCATATACAGGTGCATCTCAGAAAATTTGAATATGGTGAAAAAGTTATTTTTTTCTTGTAACTTATTTCAAAAAGTGAAACTTTCATATATTTTAGATTCCTTACATGTAAAGTAAAACACTTCAAACGTTTTTTTTTTTTTAATTTTGATGATTAGAGCTTACAGCTAATGAAAGTCAAAAATCTGTATCTCAAAATACACCTACCAAAAAACAACCTACAGTCACTGATATTTAATTCTGTTGAATGTTTTGTTTGCACTTTATCAGAATTACCTCTTATCTATTGAATAGCAAGATGTTACATTTGTTTAAAGAACTTATCAAAAAGGTCAAATAATTGTATGTTTTATGTTATGTTACGTTTTCACTGTTTACAATGGCAGGACCTGCCATCTTGTCTTTTTGGGTTGTTGTTTCTGATTGCACTTTAAAATCAAGGGGAAATCCAGATCAAATCCCAGAAGGGAAAATCTAAACAAAATACAATTTCTTTGTCATCTGCAGATTGATTTTAAGTAGGGGGTGGGGAGATTTTTTTTATGGACAGATCTGGGATTTTTTTAGGCCATATCGCCCAGCTCTAGTGTGTATACAGGTACATCTAAAAAAAATAGAATATCATGAAAAAGATCAATATTTTTTTGTCTCTCATTTCATAAAGTGAAACCCATATATTATATAGATTCATTACACATAGAGTGAAATATTTCAAGCCTTTATTTCTTGAAAGTTTGATGATTATTGCTTACAAATAATAAAAATCCAAGATTCAGTGTCTCAGAAAATTTGAATATTACATCAGATCAATAAAAAATATATATTTTAAACAGAGATGTCAGGCTTCTGAAAAGTATATTAATTTATATGCACTCAATACCTGGTTGGGCCTCCTTTTGCCTGAATTACTGCATCAATGCGGCGTGGCAATCTCTCTGTGGCACTCCTCAGGTGTAATGAAGCCCAGGTTGCTTTGATAGCAGCCTTCAGGTCATCTGCATTGTTGGGTCTGGTGTCTCTCATCTTCCTCTTGACAATACCCAATAGATGCTCTATGGAGTTCAGGTCAGGTGAGTTTGCTGGCCAATCAAGCACAGTAACACCATGGTCATTGAACCAGCTTTTGGTACCTTTGGCAGTGTGTACAGGTGCCAAGTCCTGCACACCTGAAAAAGAAGTCAGCATCTCCATAAAGCTTGTCAGCAGAAGGAAGCATGAAGTGCTCTAAAATTTACTGGTAGATGGCTGCGTTGACTGTGGACTTCAGAAAACACAATGGATCAACTCCAGCAGATGACATGGCAGCCCAAATCATCACGGACTGTGGAAACTTCACACTGAACTTCAAGCAACATGGATTCTGTGCCTCTCCACCCTTCCTCCAGACTCTGGAACCTTGAATATGAAATGCAAAATTTACTTTCATCTGAAAAGAGGACTTTGGACCACTGAGCAACAGTCCAGTTCTTTTTCTCCTTAGCCCGGGTAAAATACTTCTGACATTGTTTCAGTTTCAGAAGTGGCTTGGTAGCTCTTTTCCTGAAGATGTCTGAGCGTGGTGACTCTTGATGCACTGACTCCAGCTTCAGTTCACTCCTTGTGAAGCTCTCCCAAGTGTTTGAATCGGCTTTGCTTGACAGTATTCTCAAGCTTGCGGTCATCCCTGTTGCTTGTGTACATTTTCCTACCCAATTTCTTAATTCCAGTCAACTTTGTATTTAATATGCTTTGATACAGCACTCCTTGAACAGCCACCCCTTTCAGTAACGACCCTCTGTGACTTATCCTCTTTGTAGAGGGTGTCAATGATCGTCTTCTGGACCATTGCCAAGTCAGCAGTGTTCCTCATTATTGTGGTCTCAAAGAACAAAAGATACCCAGAATTTATAATGTATGGATGGTCATTTATTGAAACTCAAATGTAAATGTTCTAATATTTTGAGATACTGATTTTTGACTTTCATTAGTTGTAAGCTCTAATCATCAAAATTAAAACGAAAAACTTTTGAAGCATTTTACTTTACATGTAATGAATCTAATTCATTACAAAACGCTGCATTCAAATTTTAGGTGTCTGTCAGGCAGCTTGGCACAAAATGCGATGACGAGGTGTCTTTGCATTTTAATGCTTTTTTAGCGTGTCCAGTTGAACCCACTCTGTGGTGCTGCACATTCAAAATATTGTGGAAAAAGAGAACATTAATGTGTAGATGTTGTTTACCTCAACTGAAACCAAGCCGTTTACACAGAACGCATATTTATTGCATTTTCTAGAGGGACATCTATCATCGTTGCACTCGCGTCTCACACGAGCCCAAAGCCATGTAAAATTAATGTAAGTTCAACTTTTAAAAAACATGTAATTACTAGATTAAGAAATTAGCTTGCTAGCAGAGCATGTGGTCATATTTCCTTCAGAGCGGAGAGGGCCATTTCTGAAGATTCCGCTCCGCTCGCTCAACCCAAAATGCTTTGGTAATCCCTTTGGTAATTTGCTAGTTCGAGAATCTGTGGAATTGGCTAAGCAAGTTTGTCTACGCTAATGTTTCTAAAAGCAAATTCTAAAATCCTGTGAAGATTGACAAATGTTTTAATAGACCGCATTCCCACAGTTTTGATCTATTTTAATTTTAGAAAGTGTGTTTCTTTTATTTACGCCACAAAATAATTCTTTGTTAAGTGCATTTCATCTTGTGTGTGCTTTCATGGGCCTGATAAGCAAGGTGTATTAAGTTCTATATGTCCATTTCATCTTGTGTGCGTGTTTTGAATATTCTGTTGCTCAATAACTGAAGCTGTGTTTTTTTGGAAAAGTATACTTTTTCAGTTATACATTTTTTTTACGAAGGTTTGCCAAGTGGCTTCAAAAACAAGACATCTTTTTAAATTAATAATTTTATTTTAATACATTTAAAATAATACAATTCTGAAAGCTGAACGTCACCCTGAAACAAAATCAAATGTAATCAAAATAGCCTTTTTACTCAATTAGCTTAGTCTGTGCTTTTTTCCTTTTTGTTTTAGTTTAGTAAATTTAACTTTGCTTTAAAAGCATTATTTTTGTTTTTAGATTGCAATGTTAGACTGTAATGTGATTTTAACCCTTTTTGCATATTATATATGCCTACATGGTTACATTCACTTTATTTATTTGTTTAATTCAAATACAAAATACCGAGATATGTATCGTATACCGCAAATCAGCCAAAAAATACAGAGATATGAATTTTTGCTCATATTGCCCAGTCCTACTTTGAAGAAACGTGCATTTGGTAATATTTTGCTCGATGTGGCCTCAGGAGAAAAGCCAAAAGCTTTTTTCCTTACTGAATTTATGCTTTTCAAAATCTAATATAATTCGATTATTTTTTTTATTTTATTTTTTTCAGTCAATTTGACAGCCCGAAAGTGAACTCAGTGTTATGTTTAAAAAAACAGTTTGAGATGATTTGAGCTTTGTGACATGGTGCATTATCCTGCTTGAAGTAGCATCAGAAGATGAGTACACTGTAGTCATAAAGGGATGGACATGGTCAGCAACAATACTCAGGTAGGCTGTGGCATTTAAACGATGCTCAATTGGTACTAAGGGGACCAAAGTGTGCCAAGAAAATATCCCCCACACCATTACACCTCCACCACCAGCCTGAACCATTGAGACAAGGCAGGATGGATCCATGCTTTCATGTTCTTTACACCAAATTCTGACCCTACCATCTGAATGTCGCAGCAGAAATCGAGACTCATCAGACCAAGCAATGTTTTTCCAATCTTCTATTGTCCAATTTTGGTGAGCCTGTGTGAATTGTAGACTCCGTTTCCTGTTCTTAGCTGACAGGAGCGGCACCCGGTGTGGTCTTCTGCTGCTGTAGCTCATCTGCTTCAGGGTTCGACGTGTTGTGCATTCAGAGATGGTATGCTGCATACCTTGGTTGTAACGAGGGGTTATTTGAGTTAATGTTGCCTTTCTATAATCTCTAACCAGTCTGCCCATTCTCCTCTGACATCAACAAGGCACTTTCATCCACACAACTGCCGCTCACTGGATATTTTCACTTTTTCGGACCATTCTCTGTAAACCCTAGAGATGGTTGTGCGTGAAAATCTCAGTAGGTCAGCAGTTTTTAAAATACTCAGACCAGCCCGTCTTGCACCAACAACCATTGTTGTTGAGTGTATATATATACTCTGTAATATACTGTATGCATACAGTAGACCTAAATGTTTGTAAAATTGTATAGATTTTTAAATACATGAAAGTATACTCTTAACATCAGTCAGTCAAGTATTATAATATGACATTATGATAATCAAGTATTATTTAATGATAGAGCTTTAGTAATTAGAATTAAAACTTAGTAACCATGTATGAATGCATAGATATTTTAACTTAATTTAGGACTGGTGGTGATGCTTTTTTGGTAATTCAATGTTTCTGTAAAAAAATGGGAAAAAACTAACAATAATACTGATAATCAGAATCAGAATGAGCTTTATTGGCCAGGTATGTTTACACATACAAAGAATTTGTTATACTGACCAGTGTTGCCAACTATTTTCAATGGAAAGTAGCTAAAGTCTGCTCGAAAAGTCGCTGAATGTCGCTAGATGACATCATGCGCAAATTAGCATATTAATGACGTAATCACGTCCTATTTTGCATTCTGCCTAAAATGACGGTGTATAACTGTTTTCCCTAATCCGTGCTCACATAATGTACTTTACTATACAAGCCGAGTGTCCAGTATAAAACTGTTATCATTTAACGTTACATATTTTCTGTCAGACAACGGAACTGAACTTGTAAAACCAGCAGTTACATCATCTGCAATGATACAATTCTGGATTTTGCTTTTTATATGTGTATATGAGTTTAATAAGTTTAATTAAGTTTATTGTTGTGTATGAGTAAGTACAATCACGTACAGTCTCTCAGACGTAGCCCAGTAAGCGATCTTAGAGGAGTTCAGAAACTGGAATGAACTAAAGCTCTGTGACAGTGAGTAATATAAGTACATGAGAGAAAACGAAAAAAACATGGCAGAAGACAAAACGGTCAAATTAAATAGATTTATTTCAACCAAAGGAGAAGCGAGCAAGTGATTGATCTGTGGCAACACCGTGTGCACATGCGCAGCTCATCTATGTCAGCTGCCGTGCGTTCTCTAAGCAGACTCGTCACCGTCCTGAATCAGGGCGATCAGTGTGGTGTCGTCTGCAAACTTCAGGAGCTTGACGGAGGGGTCTTTAGATGTGCAGTCGTTCATGTAGAGAGAGAAGAGCAGTGGGGAGAGAACACTGCCCTGAGGAGCTCCAGTGCTGATCGTATGGGTGCTGGATGTGTATTTTCCCAGCCTCACTAGGAAAGTTGTCTGTCAGGAAGTTGGTGATCCACTGACAGACGGAAGTGGGGACGGAGAGTTTCAGTTTATTCTGAAGAGTGTCCGGGATGATGGTGTTAAAAGCAGTGCGGAAGTCTACAAACAGGATCCTCACTTAAGTCCCTGGTCTGTCCAGATGCTACAGGATGAAGTGCTGTCCCATATTGACTGCATCATCCACAGACCGGTTTGCTCTGTAGGCAAACTGCAGAGGGTCCAGTAAGGGTCCAGTGGAGGCCTTCAGATAAGCCAAAATCAGTCTTTCAGATGATTTCATGACCACAGACATTAGAACCACAGGTTTGTTGTCCTTAAGCCCAGTAATGTTGTGTTTCTTTGGTACGGGATGATGGTGGAGCATTTGAAGCATGAGGGCACAGCTCCAGTGATCTGTTGAAGATCTTTGTGAAGATGGGGGCCAACTGGTCAGCACTGGACTTCAGACAGACTGGTGATACACCGTCTGGTCCTGGTGCTTTCCTTTTGTTCTCTCTGAAGACCTGCCGCACGTCATCTTCACTTATTTTCAGTGTAGGTGTGGGGGAGAAGGGGGTTGTTGGAGGTGTTAATGGTTGTGTGGAGAGGTATTCAGGGCGGGTGCAGGATGTTTTTTCAAACCAAATGTCTTTCATACCTTTCCACACTGAAGCAGAATCACTGAAAGAGAATTTGTTCCTTAGCTTACCAGAATAATTTCTCTTTGCCACTGATCTCTGACGATAATAATAATAATAAAACCAATTCTGATAATAAGAACAGTACAAAACGCACTAAGGATTAACAAGCTGCTGGATTCATGAATCCGGTTGTGTGCGTTCACTCGAACTGATTCGCTGAAATCAAAACAGGGACGATAATAGGTGAGCACCAGCCAATTAAATTGCCGTTTACGCATTAGTTTGCACCCACTACCGGAAAACCCAGCAGTTCTTAAAAGCTGAAAAAATCCAAAGGAACTCCCTTATTTTAACAGGAAAATACAACAAAGAATATAATTTACATGTAGCGCATCAATTCTGCATGTTTGTAGGCGACGGCGAGTCATGCGCCATTACACTAGAGTTCACGGTACGTCAAATACAGGTGCGCTGTACATCCATTGAGATTAATTGAAAAATAGCACAGATCGCTTGACAGAGAGTGAAGCGCTGAAGCGCTCAGTCAGTGTGTTCGGCGAGAGAAAATATATCTGTGCTAAACTTATACTTAGCCTCCAACTCATAAGCTGGCGAGTAAAATCTGAGAATTTATTAGCCATTGTCTAATATTAAACATCATTTAGTCGCCCAGAGTAAAGATTAGTTGCATATGCAAATTATTTACTCGCAATGTAGAAGGTTGCTAATTAACTGCTGGCTGCTGCGATTATTTGTTTCACTAGACATTTAGAAAAAGAGTCTTAGTAAAAGTCTCTTGTATCTGGGTGACATTATGTCCTCAGATTTCTTAAATTTTTTGTCAGTTTTTAAGTTTCTTCAGTGCCAAGTTTCTTCTTCATGTTTTGTGTAGGAGATGATTATATCTATAAAGATACAGCTACACCAGTTATCCTCAAATCTGGCCCACTCCTGCAGAGTTTAGCTCTAACCCTAATCAAACACACCTGAGCCTGCTAATCAGAGTCTTCAATATCATTAGAAAATCACAGGTAGGTGAGTTTGATCAGGGTTGGAGCTGAACTCTGCAGCAGATTGGCCCTCCAGGGAACGATTTGAGGAAAACTGAGCTACACTAATATGTCACTGTCTCACTTGTGCTGTATTTCAAGATGTGGCCGCTAGATGGAGGCAGCTCCATTTCTCTCTTGCAGCATTTTTATGTGTTATTTAAGCTTTTGAAAACACCAAAAGGAAAAAAATTGGTTATGACAAGCACACTGAATTTCTCCATGGCACACTTCAACGTCTATGTCAGCCTTGTTACATCAATTAATTTCCTCTGTAATGAGTGACCCAAATTCTTTGGCTTGTTCTGCGCACACCATATAGGCTCATTCGTCTTTATATTCAGCCTGTAAAATGTCACACCCTTAGATACCTACTCCAAATTCAAGTTTACAGAAAAGGTTTAAAGAGTATTAATAGGGACATTGACTGCCTTTTAATGTAAGTAAGAGTTTGTGTTTTGTGTGCGTGTGTGTGTGTGTGTGTGTGTCGAAAGAAGAGACGACATATTGAGTGGGTTGTTAATTTTCATGACCAGAATGTCATGGCAGTTTCAATTTTCTCCCAAAATATCACAGTTCCTAAAATATAAAAATAATAATTGAGCTCATTTGTAGTGGAGCCTGCTGGTGAATGTTAAATCCTCACACTCTCTCTGTGTTCATAAAAAAGTGTGCTGTGATGGCATACCTGAAAATAAGCATCTGTGACGTACATCATAGATTCCTTACATGCATGAAGACAGCGGTGAATGTGCTGTATTTCATAAAGGGATGGTTTACAGGAGGCAGCGCATTACTGTGAATATTGGCATTGTTAAGTGTGAAAGAATGGATCATAGAAGTAAAATTCGGTTGCAACTGCCAGTTTACATTTACACTGCCATTTGAGTTTGAGGTTGGTAAGAATATTTGATGTTTTTGAAAGAAGAAATTGTGAAATTTTGCTCACCAAGGCTGCATTTATTTGATTAAAAATCTTGTAAAATACAGTAATATTGTGAAATATTATTACAATTTGAATATATATTTTAACAAGTAATTTATTGCTGTGAAGCAAATCTGAATTTTGAAGCAAATCTGAATCAGTGTCACATGATCCTTCAGAGATCATTCTAATATACTCATTTGCTGCTCAAGAAACATTTATTATTTTCTTATTATCAAACATTTGTCCTGCTTAATATAATAACAAAAATGAGGAATTATCACACAATGCTGTGTATAAAAGACGGGAAGACTCAAGTGCTGTGCAAAACAAAAGGAATTAAGGTTATTAGAAACTTCGGATGATCACATCCAAAAAAACTGAAACTAAAAGTTTCTAATGAAAGTCAAGGGAGAAATACTGGGCTCCCAGTGACCACACCAACTGGATGGATGGCTGGGAGGAATAGACCGTGGGTTCAGTCTCGCTCCCAATCCGTACACGCTCTATCCAGTGGATAAATTAATCCTCGCCTGGGGATCTGGACACCGTACAAAATATAGAAGAAAGGATATCTCTACATATGCAAGGTAAGACGAAACACAATATGACATACCAACACAGAGAGAAGGTATAGACGGGAATAAATAGGAAAAGGGAAACGAGTAACAGGTGCGAGGCTGATGGAGCGCACCGCGCTGTGAGTTAGCGCTGATTGCTCCCCCACGTGCAGCAGCAGATGACAGGACGAAAACAAACCACCACGTGTAGCTGACATAACAGCAGGAAATGAGTCGGAGAGAGGTGCCGACCATGACAGAATCCCTTCCCTCAGGGATGCCTCCTGGCATCTCCAAAAGACTCACCATGACACCGATGGAACTGGTCTATGAGAGCACGATCCAGTATATCGCGAGCCGGAATCCAGCATCTCTCCTCCGGACCATAGCCCTCCCAGTCTACCAGATATTGGTGACCCCCCTACCCCTACGCCTCACATCAAGGAGTTGTCGTACAGCATAGGCAGGCAACCCCTCGATGAGTCTGGGAGGTGGAGGGGCAGAGGTCTGGGGTTGGAGGGGGGAGGGGGGAGTGAATGACGGGCTTGATTCTTGATACATGAAATACCGGATTAATTATTTTAAGCATAGGTGTAGCTTGAGTCGACCAGTCACCGGATTAAGCACTTTAGCCACGACGTATGGTCCAATGAATTTAGGTCCCAGTTTACGTGCGGGCAGCTTGAGAGGGATGTCTTGGATAACAACCAAACCTTCTGACCACAAATGCAAAGTGGGGGCTTAGAACGGTGACGGTCCGCCGATGTCTTGTTCCTCTCGCCAGTCCGGATTAGGGCTTGTCTGGCGAGCCTCCATGTCCGGAGGCATCTTCGAATAAACGCATGCGCGGATGGAACAATGGTGTCGGATTCTTGTGAGGGAAACAAAGGGCTGGTAGCCTAAACAGCACTGGAAGGGTGACAATCCTGTAGACAAGACCGGGAGGGAATTATGCGCGTACTCGACCATGGCTAATTTGGAACTCCATGTCAAAGGCTCTGCTGACGCTACGCAATGCAGAACCTTCTCTAAGTCCTGATTGGGCCACTCGGACTGACCGTTAGTCTGTGGATGGTAACCGGAGGATAGGCTTGGAGTCGCCCCCAGTAATCAACAGAACTCTGTCCAAAATCTAGATGAAAATTGGGGACCCCTGTCCGAAACCACGTCCACTGGGAGGCCATGGATGTGGAAGACGTGGTCAAGGACAATGACCGCTGTCTCCTTTGCTGAGGGTAGTTTGGTAGTTTTATAGATACAATATCATAATACCACGATATTGCCACTAGACGGGGGTAGGCCTTTGACATAATCCATGGCAATGTCGGACCAGGGTCTCGAAGGGATAGGCAGTGGTCGGAGAAGCCCTACTGGGGGTCGATTTGAGCCCTTACCCACCACGCACACTGGGACAGGCCAACACGAATTCCCGAGCACCCCGCGCTACCGACGGCCACCAGAACCGCTGCTTAATCACTAGGGGGGTCTGAAAAGTCGCTAAGTTGGCAACACTGCGCGCATCTCTACTACTCACCTCTCTCTCTGTCTGACTGCAGCAGCACACACATTTTCAAACGTACACACACGTACAGTAATATCTTGGCCATGGCCATTCAGAGGGGGGGTCCGCCCTTCACTATCTCTGAAGGGCGACCTCTGAAGGGTGTCCTGTGATCTTTTGTCACAGGACTGACAAAATGAACATTATAACTATTTATATCTATATTATATTACTATTATAAAAATGAAATATTTATCAGTTAAACAGTTTTAATTTTTACAATACTGTTGCAGAAATGGCACACTGCATTTTAATGATTAGCATAAAATGTTTTAGCATAATAAACATACTTTTGTCTAGACTGTTTGAGCAATCTTTGCTTTTAGGATCTTAAAATACATGGGTTCACTTCTCTAAAATATTTTTAACTAGAGCTGTTTGTGGAGCTGTAGCTGTCTCTTTGTTTTTGTTTCCTCTGACTTCCAGAAATCTTTGCTCTGACTCGGGTGAGGTTGTCTTGCTGGATTGTGACTCATCTCTGCAGGAGAAACAGTGGCATTTACCTGCTGCTGTTGAGTGGATCTATTTCAAGACTATCCGATCCCATCTGCTTTCTTATTGCTTGAAAACGCACCCCACGTGAACCCTCTCTCAAATGTGGACTCCGGGCAGCTTCTAGGGTTTTTCATTTTGGCATAGAAATTAATATTAATTAAAAGAGTATACAGAACTGAGAGTATAAGCCTCTCTCTCTTTCTCTGGTTTCCTCGCGGTCTATCATTTCTGTGCATCATATCATTCCTCCTTTGCTCTCTTCATCCACTCGACCATATATATATATATATGGTTCTAGCTGTATCTCACTCCCAGCAAACATTTTTTGGACATATACCATGACAGTAAAATCATAGTTTTTGATGGTACAATAATGTGGTAATCATTCGACGCACCATAGTATTACAGGATTATTGTAGCATGGTAGCACCAGGGTGTTGTTGTGTGAAGGAGGACTCTTGATGTGAAGGCTTACATAACACACACGTCCATACGTCCTCCAGCCCCTCCCACTCCAGAGCACTTCAGGACACTCTGGGACGAGGAGGCATCGAGTGCGCTGCTGTGCTACTCAGTATCTTTCTGACATCTTGCTAAACAAACATTGCATAACAAACTCTTTCAAGTACTCTCAGGTGTCCCAGTTTGGGCACACAGTGGAAATCAGGTTTTTTGTGGAACGGTTAAATACAGATACATGCTGCTAGATTTCCGCTGTCCCGTTTTAATATGTGAATTCAAAATATGAAGTACAGAAAATGTAGATGATGATTCGGCATAGGAAAATAACGTAAGTGTGGTCACTTAGAAAAACGACCTGCATGATTTGAGATTCTATTCATGTAGCACAATTATAATAATTATTAATGAATAATATGATGACCACACCTTGTGAGAATGAAGTTTAATTTAGCATACTTTTAAAAAGAGCAGTTATTACATAAATGTTAACACTTTAAGTAGCAATTGTATTACTAGCATGCATGTCACTAGCATATTGGCTGTTTATAAGTACTTATAAAGCACATATTAATAGGCTACCTTATTCTGCATGACCATATTGTAGATGCCTTAATCTGACTTAATAATTACCTTACTAACTAATAATAAGCAGCAAATTAGGTTTGTTAAACTCTTAG
This sequence comes from Gymnocypris eckloni scoliostomus, assembly GCA_027564155.1. NCBI lineage: Eukaryota > Metazoa > Chordata > Actinopteri > Cypriniformes > Cyprinidae > Gymnocypris > Gymnocypris eckloni. Next base: position 61,879,305 of record CM050412.1, on the reverse strand, counting down.
TTAATAGTGAATATGTGTTCCCTATTCTAAAGTGTTACCACTTAAATAATATACTGTACTTTAAAATAATATATTGAATGTATTGTTTTCAGACACTTAATTGCATGTTAATGTACTGATACGAATTCATGGTAAACTAAAATATACTGTAATGTAATTTCTATTTAAAATTTTATGTCATGTATTTAAATATACTGGTAATTGCTATGGTGAATGAAGTTGTAATATAGTTACAAATCTATTTAAAACATATGATAAAAATATATTATAATATATTAACTTATAAAAATACTACAGTTAAAATTATTATCAAGTACATGATCAAACGTGTAATTTTAAGCAAAACAAAAGATAATTCAATCAAAGATTGTGTACTTTAAATGTAAACTTTTATTTTGACATTATTACAAAGCACACTTCTTAAATGCGTACTCAGTTTTGAAAGTGAACTCTCAAGTACACTTAAGTGGCTATTTATTACATTAATATTAAGTACAGTTTTAAAAAATATATACTTTATTTGAAGTACGCTACAAGTATACATCCAATACAATTAAGCACATTAATCACAATGTGGAAAAAGGAAAAGGGGTCATAATTTAATGGAGGGAAAAAAGTTACAATCTGCAATATATTTTTTTTACTTATAGTTGCAGCATCATAGGCTTGACCCAGAATAGGCAGCTCTGTCTAGACACACACAAACACACATGAGAGAGCAGGGACCCATTCTTCGTAAGTTGATAACTTGTTAGCTGGATTTGATTGTTGCCGATTTCAGTTGCTGTCAAAGCAATGGGTCCGTAAACTTAAACCTGCTTATTTCATGTAAACAGATTAGATTGAAAACTGCTTTTTAAGCAGAATTAAAACTTAAAATATGTCCCAGCCACCGCTTTATTACTTTATTACAAGAGTACCCTACTGATCCAGGGGCAGTAATTTAAAAATAATATAATAATGTTGTGTAGTCTATGACACTATAGACACACAGCCAGTTTTTCTCACTGAAAGATTTATTCATTATAAAGTAATTACTTCATAATTGTATTGGAGTCTTACACACATGCTGTACAGATAACGTAAAGTTGTGCATTAATGTGATTGACGACGGATATTATGGGAGTGGCTTGATGGAGAGCAGGAGATGCAGATAACTTGATCTTGACCCTTAAGAAACCTTAATTAATGCCGTCAAGTAACAAATCTGTTTCAAAGATACAATTAAATTAATTGTTAATTACTACATTGAAATAAATGTAAAGCCTGTACAAATACTAGAAATCGTGAATACAAATAATTGGGATTGTAAAAAAACAAACAAAAAAAACATCAAACATTTCATTTATATGTTATATAGCATTTATGTAGTTTTGTTCATTTGGCTGTTTCCAGAAAAGTCCAGAAATTTGTGAAGTTTTTTTCGTCAGGTGCCTTTTATAATTACATGATGTCATTACGTTGCTGTCTTGCTACCAGCCAATCGCTACATTGCTGATCGTGGTTTCGAGTATCGATACATAGCCCCATTAAACCAACCCATGAACACGCAATTATCTCAGATAACTCAATCCAGCTATTCTAATCATCAACAACAGATGTGTTCGAAGAACCGAATCAGCCAGATCCTGATTAGGGCGGTGATATCATCTTGGATGTGTCATTTGATCTCAGATGTAATAAGCAACGTATGAAGAATAGGCACAGTTTGCTGTTGTGTTGTCATGAGCATGAATGAGGGCGGGCTCTGTGATGTGAGATGGCGATGAAGTTTAGAGGAACAGGTTTTTAGAGTGAGTCTGAACAGCACACATGTGAGAGCTGCTGATGGAAAAACATGAATTTATAATATAGACAACACCTCCAACATACATCAGTCAAGTTAAACTGCTTTTCTCCAGTTGTATCATCAAATCTGTTGATTTTTCTATTCGATGTCTGAAGTACATGATCACTGTTCAACCTGGCTAGTAACTGTTCATTTAATCATGCAAAAGGTGTTTTGTGATGGATATTGTTTTGAATATTATTAATCAGTGTTCCTTTTTAAATTATTTTTTTTATTTATTTATGTGTGCTTGTATCAAAGGAAGATGCAAAATTGTTGCCATATTAAATGAAGCGGATATTACTAGTTGTTTCCAGTTTGACTAGAAAAAGTATATAGTAATATTTCTTAGGTTGAGCAAATGTGGTTCTCTTTTATCGAGGGCATAAGAAGGTCCAAAATTAACTTTATGGCACACCTGCCCTAAAGAAAATTTGCTTGCCATATATATGATATAATGAAAGAGTATTTTTGTATTCGTTTTTTATATATATACAGTGCTCAGCGTAAATGAGTACACCCCCTTTGAAAAGTAACATTTTAAACAATATCTCAATGAACACAAAAACATTTTCCAAAATGTTGACAAGACTAAGTTTTATAAAACATCTGTTTAACTTATAACATGAAAGTAAGGTTAAAAAAAATAGAGAACAACATTTTCAGTTTTACTCAAATTAGGGTGATGCAAAAATGAGTACACCCCACTGAAAGTCTCTGAAGCAAAGCTACATTTTAGACTACAAATGTATAATTTAACAAGAATTCAACCACAGGTGAGTCTAATTATTCATTACACAGGTGTTCAGCAGACAGTTGACTATAAAATGGTGTTACTTAAAGAAAACCCCTTCCCATTTCATGCTGTCAGCAATGGCACCACATGGAAGAGAAATGTCACAAGAGTCACCTGAGAAAGAAAATAATTTCTTTACACAAAAAAGGTGAAGGCTACAAGAAGATCAGCAAAGCTTTACTTATCAGTCAGAATACTGTAGCAAAAGTGGTACAAACATTTAAAAAAGATGGAACTGCAACCATCTCACAGAGACGTCCAGGTCGTCCACGGAAGTTAACACCTCGTCAGGAGCGTCTTCTGATGAGAAGGGTTGAAGAAATGCGACATGCAAGTTCACTGCAGTTATCTAAAGAAGTAGAAAGCCAAACTGGGGTGACTATTTCTCGTGACACAATACGGCATACACTGCAGAGGAATGGCATGCATGGGTGCCGTCCACAAAAGAAGCCTCTCCTAAAGCCCAGGCACAAAAAAGCCCGACTAGAGTTTGCCAGGGCCCATGCTGACAAAGATGAAGAATACTGGGACTCTATACTCTGGAGTGATGAAACCAAGATAAATGTTTTTGGAACTGATGGCTTCAAAACTGTATGGCGTCGCAAAGGTGAGGAATACAAAGAAAAATGCATGGTGCCTACAGTGAAACATGGTGGTGGCAGTGTCCTTATGTGGGGCTGCATGAGTGCTGCTGGTGTCGGGGAGCTGCATTTCGTTGATGCATCATGAATTCACAAATGTACTGCTCTATACTGAAAGAGAAGGTGCTACCATCACTCCGTGCCCTTGGTCGTCGTGCACTTTTCCAACATGACAATGATCCTAAACACACATCTAAGGCCACTGTTGGATTTCTGAAGAAGAACAGGGTGAAAGTGATTCAGTGGCCAAGTATGTCTCCTGATCTGAACCCAATCGAACACCTATGGGAATTCTGGACGAGACAAGTTGAGCATCACTCTCCATCCAGCATCCAATCTCTAAAAGAGGTCCTTCTTGAAGAATGGAAAAAGATAGATCTGGCAAAATGTCGCCAACTTGTTCATTCCATGCCTAGAAGACTTGGTGCTGTCATTAAAAATCATGGAGGCCATACAAAGTACTAGATTTAGTAGTTTTTGTTGTGGGGTGTACTCATTTTTGCATCACCCTAATTTGAGTAAAACTGAAAAATTTGTAAACTAAGTTATATTATTAACCTTACTTTCATGTTATAAGTTAAACAGATGTTATATTAAACTTAGTCTTGTCAACATTTTGGAAATGTTTTTTGTGTTCATTGAGATATTGTTTAAAATGTTACTTTTCAAAGGGGGTGTACTCATTTACACTGAGCACTGTATATATATATATATATATATATATAATTTGTTATATTTAACTATTTTGTTTTTGTCTTCTCTTGATGAAACAACACAGAGTACCTGTTTGTAAGTTAAAGTATGACATAATTGTTTTAATATCATTGAGATACTATTATATATTTGTGTAATTTTTTTTAATTAATTATGCTTTCAGGTAAAGGTTGGTCATTTCTGTTAGCTTTTTTACATTGTATACATTTTTGTTGTATTTAAATATGTCTGTATGTTGTTTGTGTTATTTTTATTTCAGTTTTAGTTATTTTAATATATTAAGTTAAATGAAAATGAGAAATTTTGCCTTGTTAATTAGCTGAAATAGGTTTACATTTGTTATACTATATTTTATTGCAGTTAACATTTAAGTAACAAAAATATTTGTAAGGTTTTTTAGTTAAGTTAACTATAATAACCCTGGTTTGAAACTAAAACAACACCATTTGAATATCTTTGATTGTATAAAAATGAATCTGCCAACTAAGCCAGCTAGTTTTATTTTCTCGCCAAAGTCAAAGCCTGGTTAGTGTAAAGTTTAGTCTAAGCCTGTGTCTGTCCAGCTGACTATTAGTTCTGCTGACTAATAATCTATATAACTATAATAAGTAATAGGGATTAGGCTAAATTTAGGCTGAAGAACAATCTTTATATCTGACAGACACAGAGACCTCTCCTGAACACAAACTCCTCCTCCTGCTCACTGTTGTATTTTCAGTCTTTTCCTCATGGAATCAGAGTGAAATGTGAAGGAAGGCTGAGATATTCGTGCCGAGAGCGGTGTTGAAATCCACTGCATTAATAATGGATGGTAAATGGCCGCTCTGACAGTTCACAAACGGCCGTAACATCATTAAGGATAACTTAGCAGGAGCACTTTTCCCGCTTGTGCCACGCACAGGCCATACACACAGGGAGGGGTAATGTGTAAATATATGAGTGCTTCATTCCTGTGTTTGCCTATTTTTTCCTCAGTAAGCCGAGAGTTTGCCCCATGTATTTCTGTTTCTCTGTACTGGCAGTGTAAGCGGTCCCAAACAACTCAATAGCCCTTTGAAACCTCATGAGTTAGTATTTTCTTTTGGCATACTCCACAAATACTGTATACTTTGGTGTTATTACTGTTTTAAAGCGTTAGATGCATAAATTCTGTGTTTTGTTGTGAGAATTATTATCCAACAGTTGCTAGTTTAAACGCATCAATTGTCTGTATCCTCGCAATAAAATGGAGATTTTTTCATATATCCCACATCAAACTTCTTAACTCCATCAAAATGTAGGTTGGAAATCAAATTGATGTTCAATTAAATGTAGTGTACCATAATTATAATATTTAGAGTTAGTATTTTTGTATTATATATTATTTATCTAAATTATATATATTTATTTATTTATGATTATGTATACATTTTAATATATTGCTCAAACAAATCAACAAAACCATATGATTTGTTGTGTCATATCCATGGTGGTGATGGACAGGTTGAGTCCCAAAAATATAATACTCCAGGACAGGGGTTTGGTCAAATCATATTACTATAACCAATGTATATTATGTTATATTAATAATAATGTTGCCATAGCAAACAACAAAAGCTGTGTGTTGCTGCAGTGAGCTGAGGTGTTACCAAGATGTGTTATGTTACATCTCCACTGCAGAGCTGCCTACAGAGTGAGTGTGCGTGTGTGTGCGTGTGCGTGTGCATGTGCGTGTGTGTGCACAAGAGGGTGTGGATGTGGGCTTTTGTTAGCAAATCAAGTTCCGTTCTTTTCCAAAATAATGGTGACGTCATAATGGCAGCAGACAAGTATGACGATAACTCATTAATGATACGATTTAGACCTATGCGCCAATGAAACAAGCGTGTAGCCATCTTTTGAATTTCGGGTTTGAACTTCCATTTTTGCGGTAGCTCTGTATATTTATATGGAATTATGTGGAGCATTTCCATTTTTGCATAAGGGTCCCTCCTGACTAGGGTTGGGTATCTTTTTAATTTTATCGATTTCGATTCCGATTCTGCTTATCGATTCCCAGTTTCGATTCCAATGTGATATCAAACATTTATCCCGTGTCTCTTTTTAGCAAACCATTGCACGAGAGCCTATATTTTAGTATGCATTTGAGAGATGTTCTGAAATGTAATGCATTCATAGATGTGTAAACCCCCTCGGGTCCGCACCATCACACCGAGCGGGTCTCGAACCCGGAATGCCGGTGCGGGACGCGGGCGCTCTACCAAGGAGGCTAAAGGCTAGTCTTCACTACAGCCTCTAGCATCAGTCGCTAGAGCGCCTCTTTTTGAGGTCAGGGGAGTGAGGTTTACACACAGCCCTTACTGGCATACATCCGTTACACATGCATGCACAGTTTGCAGCTTTAATAGCTGCTTTTGGTAATTTCATGACTTAACTGACGACAGACTCGCATGCAGTTTCTTGTGCACTTATTTATTTTGACGCGATCAGAGCGTGCGCCGTGAGCACAGTGACGGCTGACAGGACAGGAAAGTTTGTTTTACTGACATATAGCCTGCCTAACAGCGTCTCACTGTTCTACCGAAGCTCATTTGGCTGGTGTACTTTTTCCGCGCTCATTGCACCTGGCGCTGAGGCAAAGCTGCAGTGCGCGTCTGAAAAGTCTCGTTGGATGTGGATGCAAAAAAAATACACCGGTTCCGCGTCTTAATAAAGGCATTTCTTGTCAAGAAAAAGGGAAAAAAACTGCAGTTTTGAGCAGGGTGGCCAAGCTTAGATCAGTAGTGGCACTGCTGCACGGATGAGCCAAGTGATCACAACATTGTGATCGCACACCTCAAAGGTTGAGGAATGAAACAGACAAATCATCTTAATTTAGGAATAGAATCACGTTGGTGTTTGAATCATTTTCGAGATCTTTAACGATCTATTAAATTAATGTCATGTTGGTGGTGACACCTCTCTTGCAACATGTTTAGCTATCACAGATATTATACTTCTTCACAGATATCACAGATATTAGGCTTCTGATCGCAAATGCAGCCAAACTTTGAAGGTTTGATCGCAAATGCAGCCAAACTTTGAAGGCTTAGATTAGCGAGCAAGGTCCTGGCAGATCGCAAGATCACACCGGTCCTCACAGACGAAGAAAAAAAAAGCGCATAGGAATCGATAGATGGAATCGAATTTTTAATTTGACAACAAGTATCCGATTCCTGACCTTAAGTATTCGATTATGGAATCGGAATCGATTTTCGATTCCCAACCCTAGTCCTGACCACCTGTGTTAAGTTTAAAATACCATATGAGCGCGGCGGGCGCGTGCACGCGCGTCAGACAGATGGAACACAGAGAGGGGGGTTGGTTTAGTTTTCGATATTCGTGACACATTCAGCGATAAACGGCAATAACTCCAAATCGACTTGCCCAAAAAAAATCTAAACACTCTGACTGCCAAAACGGTAAAGCTGATCATGTTTCACAGCCTTCTTTTTCACAGTTTTAGCTCGATGCAATAAACACTAGCCCCGCACAAGCCGTCGCAATGTGCCCGTCAGGCCGGGAGAGCTCGCTCTCTACGGTGCTTTCAGTAAGGTACTGAGGGGAAAGTGCACGTTTTCTTCATTTTTTGCTATAGCTCACTTGGGCAGTGTTTTTGTAATAGCTTTTTAGTTAAAGGGCCTATAGACATGAGACCAGTGTTAATCAATAGAAGGGGACAGTGGACATTTTCCACAACCTTCCATTTTACACCTACTGGTAGAAAAGGGAATTGCATGTCAAAAATGTACTTTCTTTTTGGGATAACAGCATGTAATTGTCTGAATATAAATGAGACACTCCATAACTGCCTTTTACAGGATAAAGACATGACAGTAAGACGTGACTGTGATAAAAGTGAACGTGTTTTCCTGCAGAACATTTCTCACCTGTTGATTAACACGGAGTCTTTATTATCTTTATCATTATTTAGAATGATCGCAGCCAGACGCTGGCGCAGTGAACAAGTCTTGAAGAGTCTTGAGTGTGGTGCAGGTGCAGCCTCCGTGTTGCCAGATCCAGCTATCACGCTATAAGCGTCTTTGGACTTGTCTTTTCCACTTAATTTAACAATTTAAAAAGTTAATAAAGTGTGAAATTGCAGTTTAGGGTCAGTGATATCTTGATCTTATCTTTGAAAAATATCAAACATTTTTGGTTATTTATTTATTTTATTTTTGGTTTTAATTAGTTTTATTTTTCTGTCAGAAACGCATTAGCATCTTATCAGCATTGCCAAAAACAGTAGCATTTAACGTGAATGGGTGTTGTTCAAACCCATTTTAACATATGAACCAAGTGGGACATTTAGATGGAAAATATTACTCAGCTTATTTTGTATTTAAGATACAGATGTTGTTTGGGTTGTATGTGAGCATCTCAAGAGACTTGTCCTTTTTTCATGGGACTTTTGTTCATGTTGTTCTGTCTCTCTTTCCATACCTATCTCTCTCTCTTTTTCCCTGTGTCTTCCTCTCCTCCCATGTGTAACACTCGCTTTGTTTGAGGCTGTTATTTGGTGCTGACAGAATCAGGGCTGAGTTTCAAATATAGGAGGAAGCATTGCCATGGCCTCACCAACCAGAAGAACGTCTCCCACCAGTCCAGAACTTCCATTCATTTCTTCCGATTTTTTGCTTATCTTTACACTATTATGCCTCATCTATGTCTTATTATTTCCGCCTGTCTCACAACGAGGTGGTGTTGTTTGATAACCTTGGGCGTATCTTGATGTTAAAATATGAAGGTGTCTGATGGATAAATCATATCCATGGTGCAGTGAATCTATGAAGATTACGCACAGAGAGGGAGATGATCTATGTGCTGTAAGGAGAAAGGAGACGCCGTGGGGTGGGGGTGGGGGGGATTGTGTGCTATATTTGGTGTTGCAGTGAAAGCGGGAGTGGGTGTGAACCAACTTCATCTGCCATCAGAGACTCGCTAAGAAAGAGGTGAGGGGTAAACATCTGCACACAGCTGAGTTGGGCTTTGGACATGGGAAGAAAAAGAGGGTGTGGATGTGGGCTTTTGTTAGCAAATCAAGTTCCGTTCTTTTCCAAAACAATGGTGACGTCATAATGGCAGCAGACGAGTATGACGATAACTCATTAATGAGACGTTTTAGACCTCATGCTCCAGAGAAACAAGCGTGTAGCCATCTTTTGAATTTCGGGTTTGAACTTCCATTTTTGTGGTAGCTCTGTATATTTATATGGAATCGCTGTTGAAGAGTCATTAACCGGTGAAGTGGATTTACTTATTGTTAGGTATGTAATGAATCACTCTACTCGCGCTTCGATTGATTCACGATATTGATTTCACAATACGGTTTTCTTGTGATTTTTGTATTGAATTTTTTTGCAAAATGAGATTTATTTTCACCCAAAAATGTAGATTACCACATGATTTACTCCCCCTCAAGCCATCCTAGGTGTATATGTATTTATGAAGTTCTTTCAGATGAATACAATCAGAGTTATATTAAAAATGTTGGCTCTTCCAAGCTTTATAATGTTTATAAAGTTTTATTTTCACTGCGAATGGTGGTCGAGATTTTGAAGCAAAATAAAGTGAATTCATTCATCATAAAAAGTGCTCCACACGACTCCAGGGGTTTAATAAAGGCCTTATGAAGCTAATCGATGGGGTTGTGTAAAAAAATAAACAAAAATACATTTACAACTTTATAAACTGTAATATCCTCACGAGAGGGTGGTGTTCCAGCAGATAACGTAGGTGTAGCGCAAGCTTCAGTGAGAAGTGACGAACGCGATAGTGCAGAGGAGAGAGCAAAACAAAACATCTGTCAAGTACAAAACAAGGATTTATAAAGAAAAATGTCTAAGGATTTCGAAATAAGCCAAGAGGAGACTGATTTTTGTTTGCTGTAACAAATCTTGGTTGTCGTGAGACTGGCATATTCTCACACCTATTCTTACGCTACGCCCTTGTTCTGTGTCCTTTACTGGAATGCCACTCTCTATTTTTATATTTTTATTTTTATAACTATAGTAATAGTTATAATATAACTATCTTTAAGACTAATTATAAATTAAGTGGTGTATTTAATTTTTTCTCAGACAATATGCTGCATGTCTTTCTACAAGACAGAAGACAATGAGTGCAGCGCTGAAAAGTGGCGGAGCTACATAAGGACTATATGAACAAACACTAATAATATTCACTTAGCATATACAGAATCTCACATAAGTGAGTACACCCCTCACATTTTTGTAAATATTTTATTATATCTTTTCATTTGACAACACTGAAGAAATGACACTTTGCTACAATGTAAAGTAGTGAGTGTACAGCTTGTATAACAGTGTAAATTTGCTGTCCCCTCAAAATAACTCAACACACAGCCATTAATGTCTAAACCGCTGGCCACAAAAGTGAGTACACCCCTAAGTGAAAATGTCCGAATTGGGCCCAATTAGCCATTTTCTATTCCCGGTAGGACTGCAGAATTAATTACATTTCTAATGTGATAATCATAATTAATAATCGCAATTACAATTTCAAGGGAATAATCGACAATTATGATTTTTGCCATAATCATGCAGCCCTACTTCCTGGTGTCATGTGACTCGTTAGTGTTACAAGGTCTCAGGTGTGAATGGGGAGCAGGTGTGTTCAATTTGGTGTTATCGCTCTCACTCTCTCATACTGGTCACTGGAAATTCAAAATGGCACCTCATGGCAACGAACTCTCTGAGGATCTGAAAAAAATAATTGTTGGTCTACATAAAGATGGCGTAGGCTATAAGAAGATTGCCAAAACCCTGAAACTGAGCTGCAGCACGGTGGCCAAGACCATACAGCGGTTTAACAGGACAGGTTCCATTCAGAACAGGCCTCTTCATGGTCGACCAAAGAAGTTGAGTGCACGTGCTCAGCATCATATCCAGAGGTTGTGTTTGGGAAATAGACGTATGAGTGCTGCCAGCATTGCTGCAGAGGTTGAAGGGGATGGGCGTCAGCTTGTCAGTGCTCAGACCATACGCCGCACACTGCATCAAATTGGTCTACATGGTTCAGAAGGAAGCCTTTTCTAAAGATGATGCACAAGAAAGCCTGCAAACAGTTTGCTGAAGATGAGCAGACTAAGGACATAGATTACTGGAACCATGGCCTGTGGTCTGATGAGGCCAAATTAAACTTATTTGGTTCAGATGGTGTCAAGCGTGTTTGGCGGCAACCAGGTGAGGAGTACAAAGACAAGTGTGTCTTGCATACAGTCAAGCATGGTGGTGGGATTGTCATGGTCTGGGGCTGCATGAGTGCTGCCGGCACTGGGGAGCAACAGTTCATTGAGGGAACCATGAATGCGAACATGTACAGTGACATACTGAAGCAGAGCATGATCCCCTCCCTTTGGAAACTGGGGTGAAAGAGCAGTATTCCAGCATGATAACGACCACTGCCTTTCTAAAGAAGCTGAGTGTAAAGGTGATGGACTGGCCAAGGTCTCCAGACCTAAACCCTATTGAGCATCTGTGGAGCATCCTCGAATGAAAGGTGGAGGAGCGCAAGGTCTCTTAACATCCACCAGTGGAGTGGAAGAGGACTCCAGTGGCAACCTGTGAAGCTCTGGTGAACTCCATGCCCAAGAAGGTTAATGCAGTGCTGGAAAATAATGGTGGCCACACAAAATATTGACACTTTGGGCCCAATTTGGACATTTTCACTAAGGGGTGTACTCACTTTTGTGGCCAGCGGTTTAGACATTAATAGCTGTGTGTTATTTTAAGGGGACAGCAAAATTACAGTGTTTATACAAGCTGTACATTAACTACTTTACATTGTATCAAAGTGTCATTTCTTCAAGTGCTTTCGCATGAAAAGATATAATAAAATATTTACAAAAATGTGAGGGGTGTACTCACTTATGTGAGATACTGTAAGTCATCCTTTATTTGCATGGGCCAAACAAATAGAGGTACACTTAAATAGTCCTTCAACATAAGGCTTCGTCTATTTAGGTCCAACATTAAGTAATATCAAGAGAGTTGGCCCAGTAATCAACCACCTAACAACCACATAAATCACTCTTAACACCCTGACAACACTTTAGCAATATGCTAAACACTCAGAATACTTAGCAACAGTGTGCTAAAGAAAACATGCATGCTGGGTCCCGATTAGCAAACTATCCATCCTAAATAGTATTCAGAAATTAGAATTAGTGTGTCCCAATCATAGTATGTTTAAATAAACATCCCAAATGTACCCAGAACACTGTAACAAACACATAGAAATGCGTTAAAATAATCACTCAGAACACCCTAGCAACCACATGGCAGTGTGATAAAAATTGATTGTAATGTGCAAACACAACACATTTTCTTTGTGTTGTTTTTCTGTGAGCTAGCCAGTATATCTAATTCAAATCAATATCCTTCACCAAAAAGAGAGCAACACAGTGGTTTTCAAAATGCTCAATTATGTTTTTGTTAGGAGGAAGATTAATTGCTAATGTTGGATGTATGCTACACAGAGACCGTGGCGATGACACACTGCTCACAATGAAAGAGCTGAATCTGCAAAAACAAGCCTTCTGTTCAGAGCCGGAGAGAGTTAAATATGCGAATGTCTGCACTTTCTCGACTTTTTTCTTCTTTCGTTGGCTGACATGAATACAGTCGAAAAGTGTGTGAGTGTGTGTGTGCTTTACCTCATACCTCGTCAATATGGTATTGTTCAAACAAAATGTTTGAATATTGTGTAGATGGCACTGTTTTTTACTGGCCTGCTTTATGGAGAAGTGCATTTTTGGAGATTTCCACTCATAGTTAAATATGACTAATTAGTAATTGATACATATGTGTGTGTGTGTGTGTGTGTGTGTGTGAGCACCTGCGTGTATGTATGTATGTATGTATGTTTTATCAGCATTAACTAAGAACTCTATTAGACTTATTTAACAAACTGACCAAAGAGGTTGTGCACATTTTCGTTTTATTTTAAATATGTATGCATATATTCGTTTCAGAAACTGCATGTATCTTTTTCTATTATTATTTTTTTATGTACAGTAGGGTCTGAAAATCTAAAACCACCAATTTAATGGTTTCTATTGTGCACTTTTCTGATTTAATTTATTTACAAATTATATATTGTCATTATTTAATGATCAAAATAATTTTACAGTGCTTCAATGGAGTCAAGAACATCTGATTTTTTGCATGGAGCCACATGGTCAATATTTAAAAATGTATTAGTGATCTAAAAATAGAATATAATTATAGAATATGCATAGTATATTACAGGTATCGTATATTATTACAATCTTATTCATTATACATTTTTGTTAAATCTTCCTTTTTAAATCTCAAAACTTAGTGGTATATTTCATTTAAATTAAATTTTTGCACATTGGCATTTGAAAAAAAAAGCTATACATTTTGACAACTGTGTAACATTAAAGATGATTGTTTCAAATGTTGATGGAATCGTGTTGAGTATAGTTGTGAACACAGCTGAAAAAGTTGTTTTTGGTGGTAATGATGCTAGTACAATGTTTTCTTAAGCTTCCCTATTTCTGTCCACAGTGAGATTCTGTCATTTTCCCCCCAAAGCATTTTGTTCACTGCAGCTTGGCTAGTCTTGAGGTGCTCATTTTCATCCCTCCCTCCCTTTTTCCTTTTTCTAAGAGCTTGTACCACCAGCTTGCATTTTCATTTGTCTTCTGAGTTCCACTCTCTCTCTCTCTCTCTCTCTCTCTCTGTTTCTCATCTTCTCCCTCCCTGCTGTGAGGTTCTGAGGGCAGTCATGACTGCTCTGTTTTGGGTGCTGGATCCCGGTGTTGTGTTTGACTGGCATTGAGCCCCAGTTGATCGTTCTTGGACCAAGAACAATCATCAGAGTGGACCAGGAAAGGGTCACTAACCAAAGGACTATACTTTGAGGGTATTGGGGTCTCTCTTGAGCTCAGAGAGAATGAGATAGCATTACAAACAAACCACTAACCATACTCCTGAAGAAGGTAGGTGGAATTTAACTGGTTATGAATTTGTGGACAGTGAATTTAAATTGCAGAGAGAGGTTGTTTTTATTGTTTTGTATGATTAATAGGTATTAAGGCCTGTGAGGGTGTTGGTCTGGATGCACAAATTTTAGAACCAGATTATACTTCATTATCATCATCATTATAGAAGATGTTGGCATCGCTTTGAAATGCAAATTATGCTGTTATTGCTATATTTGGGTGGGTTTTGTTTCATTATTTATAGTCGAATCATTGTTCTGAGCGTTACATGACTGCCTCGGGCTCACCGCTCTAGTGTTGTAGTAATCTGTCACCTTAGAGGCCATACAGATGAAATCTGAATGTTACGATTACTATGCCACAGATCACAGTTGTATTTAATGAATTACCAATATTTTTAGTGTACAGTATCTATTTTTAGCCCTCTGGAATCTGTTAGTTATACATTTCTTGATTTGTTTGAAGCTGGCTGTGCCTATTAGGACTGTACAGTCCATTGGAAAAGCATTTGATGACTCACTGACCATAAGCATTTTAGCTCTAGTGTTGCTCCAGAACAGCGTTTTACACTTTTTACGCATCTCTAAATAAAGAGCATATGCTGCAACAAGAGTTTTATTAACATTTAACATAAAACTAAAATTCACATTGTGCACTAAAATACAAATACTTGTGCAATTTGACTATATAATGCTGTAAATCACACAGTGTTTAAATATAGTAAATAATATACATTTACCAGCCACTTAATTAGGTAAACCTTTCTTGTACAGGGTTGTACTTTCTTTTTACTTCAGAACTGCCTTAATTCTTTGTGGCTTAAATTCAGCAAGGTGCTGGAAACATTCCTCAGAGATTTTGGTCCATATTGACATTACAATGCAAATATCCCATTTCACCACATCCCAAACGTGCTCTATTGGATTGAGATCTACTGACTGTGGAGCTTTGTTATATGGCACATTATCCTGCTTGAAGTAGCCATCACAAGATGGGTACACTGTGTTCATAAAGGGATGGACATGGTCAGTAACAGTACTCGGGTAGTGGCGTATGAATGATGCTCAGTTGGTATTAAGAGGCCCAAAATGTATCAA
The DNA here is from genome assembly GCA_027564155.1 of Gymnocypris eckloni scoliostomus. Taxonomy (NCBI): domain Eukaryota; kingdom Metazoa; phylum Chordata; class Actinopteri; order Cypriniformes; family Cyprinidae; genus Gymnocypris; species Gymnocypris eckloni. The sequence continues at coordinate 61,864,220 of CM050412.1, read as the reverse complement.
GGAAATATCTCCAACACCATTGCACCAGCAGCAGCAACCTGAGCTGTTGATCTAAGGCAGGATGGATCCATGCTTTCCTGTTGTTTGCGCCAAATTCTGACGCAGACTTCCAAATGTCACAGCAGAAATCGAGGCTCATCAGACCAGGCAACCTTTTTACAGTCTTCTATTGTCCAATTTTGGTGAGCTTGTGTGAACTGTAGCTTTAATTTCCTGTTGCTAGCTAACAGGAGCGGCACCCATTGTCTGCTGCTGCTGTAGCCCATCTGTTTCAAGGTTTGAAGTGTTGTACATTCAGAGATGCTCTTCTGCATACATCCATTATAACTTATGAGTTACTGTTGCCTTTCTATCAACTCAAACCAGTCTGGCCATTCACATCTGACTACAACAAAGCATTTTCACACACAGAACTGATGCTCACTGTATATTTTTTTGGACCATCCTCGGTAGGGTTGGGTATCGTTTTTTGTTTTTTTCGATACCGGTGCCAAATCGATACTTTTAAAACGGTACCGGTGCCTAAACGGTGCCTGAACCGATACTTGTAAACAATTTTTTTTATCAATTAATAATTGGATTGACCATTAGCATTAAACACACTTAGACCAGGGGCGAGGCCAGAAATGTTTAAGTGGGTGAGCCAACATAAAACCAGGTGGGCAAGGTGCATGTAAGAAAACTGCATAATTGCCAACCGAAAATACAGCACATATGTTCAATGCACAACACTTCTAAAACATTAATTAACATTCGTTTTAATTTCAAAATGTACTAATAGTTATTCAATTTTTTATTTATCTGTTAACATTAATACTTGAGATGACAAAAAGTTGTAGCCTATTTTTATTAAATAACCTTAAAAACGGTTAATTAATACTGTAACAAATGTATTTCTTAATTATGTATTACCTAAAGTAAGTTTATTGTAAAGCATTACATTAGTCTGAGACGACGGAGTTTCAGATGATCTCATAATCAAGTTTCTCTGTCAGGAGAGTAAACGAATACCGCAGAAATGCGCGCAGCTGCAAATATGCAGTTTGTTGTGCAGAAGAGTATGTAGCACAATGTTTTGTGTTTCTTTCTACAAAGGATGCATCTATTTAGCAGCTCAAACACTGTATCGTTGCTACTATGCTTTAAACACGCTCATAAGTTCCAATCTAAATCCATCACCCGGTGGTCTGGTTTCATTCCGGATTCAGTGCTATGACTTAAGTTTAATTTGGAATATCCAATATTTTAAAAGACTGATTGAGGTTTGTTTCACTATTTTCAAATTCCACATTATTTTCAAATGTGCGCATTTTACTATGTTCTTACCTCGTAAACATAAATGTAGGTGAGACTAAATTAAACTGACAAATCATCATTTTTGACAAGCGTATGCAATGTAGAGGCTGACATTTTTCGGGAATACCGCGGAATGGGAAACAAAATCGCTACAAATCACCTGATTGGGACGGGACAGAAAAAAAATAGGCGCGTTCGACTTTAAGCGGCACTGCACAGAATAGTCAGTGTATGACATCAAAATACAGCGAGAGCAATAAGAGAGCAGATGGATCCTTTGCTTTCGAATTGCTCTCGATACTCTGCGGCACTTTGATGTCATACACTGACTATTCTGTGCAGGAACGCTAAAGTCGAACGCGCCTATTGTCAGCGGGAGTGGGCGGGACCGGGATATTAATGCTACCCAAATTTATACACAAATATACCTTTTATACTTCAAAACTAATACTGACTAATAGTATACCAATATACCAATTACATGTAAATAAATCCATGCTAACACACACGTTTTCTAATTGATAATTTCTTTTTTTGAAAGTAGACATTTCACTCTCTATAGATATATTTTTCAAAGACGCAGTTTCAAAGTTTCTCGCTCAAGTTTACAGAGTCCTAAAGCGCAGCCGGTTTGCTTTAAAGCACAACGTTTCATTGTTATTCTGAGAGCACAAAAATAAACGTAGAGTCTTTACAGATTAGAAATATAGGCTACTTTTATCTGTATGACCAAAAATTTCGGAGATTTTAAGAGCAAGTTAGCGTACCAGCACCTGTCCTGCAGCGAGCGCGATTTTCAGCTTCACTTCAATAGCACACATTTCTCTAGATTAAAATCATATTGAGCGGCCATGTAAAGTTGCTACTACATACATATTTCAGATGAAAAGCCATATTTGAGGTCGATGAATGATAGGTGAGCGTTTGGATGTCCTGCCCGAGTGTATTTCCACATAGACCATCCGGGCCAAAACAAAAGGCCAAAGCAACATAATGTGTGCAATGTACTGTGCATTAGCTGGCTTTGAGTAACTATATTTTAAAGTAAATATATGAAGTTGTAGAGAAACTATACCTTTATTATTATTATTATTATCGTTTAATAAATATCAATCGTTTGAAAAAGTACCAACTTCACATTAGGTGGGCCGCGAAGCTACCACCCGTAGCTTCGCCACTGGCTTAGACTAAACCAGGATTAGATCATAGTTCAATTAGGACATTTAAGTAATTTTTATAAAGATGCTTAGGAAAAAAAAACATTACTTGGGTTCTTCTTGAGACAAAACAAATGCACTGATATATTATAGGATTAGTCAGTGCAAGTTTATTTCAGTTAAAACAGCTAAGAGTTACATTTTAGTCTAGGACTAGGTTCAAGCCTTGTCTGTGAAACCGGGGGGTGATGTCTTTTTCGTTCATACTGGACACTAGAGGGCGCCCTCGCACAGAACATCCACAGATCCAGTGGATGTAGCGAACTCTTGATCGATGCTCCAGGGATATGGATAAGTAAACAGAAGATATAAACGTTGTGAATGATAAAATAAATACAATAAACACTCGACTACGACAAGTTTATCTGTGTTATTCAAGCCATCTCTGGTATTTTCATCATAATTAAGTATATTTATAATCCATTGGTAATCGATGTATTAGTAGCCCATGGAGTAGTAGTAGCTTAGCTAGTTAATGGAAGGTCGTCAGAACAAGTGTAATTACTGCATTCACGCGTTCCTCAGATGCTTTCATTCCCTGAGTTGTGCTTTTAAGTCTGAATGTGAAAACCGCACACTCAGGTTACTACAAAGATTTGTTGGATTTGTATTATTAGAGCTTCCCGAATTGAGTTCATGTGCATTTTCTCAGTCGGGAAATTATTTTGCACGTGTGGTGCCGGTGATGATGCTTCTTACGACAAATATTTCAACCGTTCACTTAGGCATGGCACCGAAATGAGGCACCGAAATCTGCGTTCTGATTCGGTTCGGTACATACTGGTTACATAGGTACCGGTGCCATATTGGTACCGGGTTTCGGTACCCAACCCTAATCCTCTGTAAACCCTAGAGACGGTTGTGCGTGCAGTTTCTGAAATACTTAGACCAGCCTGTCTACCACAAACAATCATGTCACATTCAAAGTCATTTAAATCTTCTTTCTTCCCCATTCTGATGCTTGATTTGAACTTCAGCTGATCGTCTTGAACAAATCTACATGCCTAAAGGCTAAAGTATACAGTTTTAATGTGTACGGGAGGTTCACGCCTGATGCAAATTTCATCACCAGAATAGTACACGCATAGTTGCACCAATACGAAAGCCGATAGCTACAGCTTCTTAGCCATACCGATTATTCAGAATGATATCTGCCGATACTGATACTGGTAGTTTAGTTTCCGTAAGGAAAAAAATCTCTCCCAATCAATTCTGTAAATATCAGCAACTTAGTTTAAAAGTGTACAAAGACATTTTTATCGGTCATAACTTCTGAAGAAAAATAGAGCAGACGCTGGACAAAGACGAAATTTTCTATAGCGCATTTGTTGACTGCCTGCGTTCATGTGCACCTCAAATGGACTATACTTTGAAAGGCTACACATACGATTGTGCCTGTACACTCTAGCGTACACATACAAAAAATGAGGTATATTTGGGCCTTAACTACATTGAGTTGCTGCCATCAGATTGGCTGATTAGATATTTAACAAGCAGTAGAACATGTATACCTAATTAAGAGACTGATGAGTGAACATTTCAATATAGCATCTACTGTACATTAATTCATTTAGCAGACACTTTTTAGTAGTATGTAGTATAAATCTGTAATATAGCTGTAACGGAGTAATCAGAGCGTGAAACATATGGATCAATATGCCAAGCTTTATTCTCAAACATGATCAAAACAGGCGTAGGTCGATCGATGGTGAACATAATCCAAAAGATGAGGCAAGCAAATAATCCACAGACAGATAATAATCCAGGCGAGGTACTAACAGAGTCCAAACGACAAGACGAGACAAATTTTTATAGTGTGTGTAATTGGCTGCAGGTGTAAACGTAATCAGTGAAATGGAAGATGGGAAATGTAGTCCGCAGTGACATGTAACAGTCTGTGTAATGTGAGATTCAATATAATGGGAGGGCGGACGAGCCCCCAAATGTTACGTTCCCCAATTATATGTCTAGGGGAAAAAGGGAAGTAAAGTTTTAAAGTAAAGGTTTGCACCGTTCTCAGTCCCAACACTCCATTCAGTACACAAGGTAAGATGCCAGTACATTTATTTACAATAATCAAATGACATATACATTGCAAAATAATCTCCAAACAAACAATTTCAACATAAAAATAATCATCTCTTCAGGAGTGGGTAAAGCCAAAATAACAAACAAAAGAATACTACCTGCCAGAAGGAAATCTTGTTAACCTACAAGAAAAATAAATACAAATAAACAACAGAATTCTTATCTGACTTCCTAACTAGCAAAAACAGGAGAAAACGATGACAAAATAAAATGGCACCCAACTCCCTACTGCTTTAACACTAAAAGAAAACAGGTAAACGACTCAAAGCTGTGCACTAGAGCCACACCATGTTTGAGTTTAGTTTTGACTTTAAGCTTAACACATAAAACTGCACACTACAGCCATAACACCAATGTTAGGCTTAAGAGAGACTGTCCGGATGGATCTGATGAAGCCTCATGTGTGCACATGTGTGCAAAGTCAGGTGACTTCCTGTGTAAGGATGGAAGTAAGTGTGTGGAGAGGGATCTGGTGTGTGACGGCCGCTCTCACTACATTGATGGGTCAGATGAGATGGGATGTCCCACCATGTCTCCTGAAACAGTCTCGACACCATTATAGTGTCGTATGGGCTCTAAACCCGATTGGCAAGAGTGTGTGCTGTCATGTGTGTGATGGGAGAAAAGACTGTCCTGATGGCTCTGACGAGACCGTGTCTTCACAACTGCCCATATTGCAGTGATTTCATGTAAGGACAGGATTCATGGCAATACTATCTGCTTTTTAACTAGTTCTAAATGATTATTTGTATGTTGTTGTGCACATATATGGTTTTATTATGTGTGGACTAAGCTCTTGGGTTCTCAATTTACAAAGAACTTATAAGTATCACATAAATAAGAGCACTTTTGCCAAAAATTTGTTTTAAAAAAGAACATATCATACATACTGTTTACCTTCATGTTTAGTTGTGTGTAGCCTAAATGATATTGTAAAGTCTGTTTACATTCCTGTATGTTTCTTGTGTCACTTCTTCATTGTAATAAACTTCTGGCCATTTTCTAGAATCCAAAAGAGTTTTAAATGGTTAATTAATTTATTTTTCATGTATTTTTCCTGTATGCTTTGTTGTGATTGATGAGTGTTATGACTAGCTAAGCTGTGTTTACACTGCAAGTAATGGGCTATTTCCTGTGGTTTTCATTTCTCCGTTATGGCAAATGTTCTTGGCTTCCCTTGTTCCTGCAGGGTTCAGCCGATTCGTACACGAGCAGACCTTCGGATTCCGACCTGTCAGCGGAGGAGGACCGCGAGGCGTATCGGCGTGAAGCCGAACGCCAGGCCCAGCTGCAGCTCGAGAGAGCCAAGGTTCCTCAAGCTCTTCCTTGATGGGCTTTTTCTATTTATTTTTTTATTCACAGCGAGCAGCAACAAAGTACCATTCTGCATGTGGCTATAGAAATGTGTTGGGACATGGGATCATGCATACAAATGCAGTTCAAGCAACAAAATTTTCTTAGCATTTAGTTTTAAACCATAAGAGGATTATTTAATTGGTTCTTGATGGTTGCTTATGTTGAAAAAAATTGCATTATTAACATTGGTTTCCCTGGCAGTCCAAACCTGTAGCTTTCGCAGTGAAGACGAATGTGAATTATTGTGGGGCTCTAGATGAGGACTGTCCTGTTCAGGGTGCTGCCATAAACTTTGAAGCCAAAGACTTTCTGCACATTAAAGAGGTGAGATGTGAAAGGTTTTGCAGGTCAGTCCTCTTGCTAACAGTGCCCATAATACCATAATAGCTTGAGCATGTTTTCCTTCGTGTTTGTGTTGCAGAAGTACAATAATGACTGGTGGATTGGAAGGCTGGTGAAAGAGGGGGCAGACATCAGCTTCATTCCCAGCCCCCTCCGACTGGAGGCCATGAGACTCAAACAGGAGCAAAAACAACAGAGGTATCTCTTTCCCAAACTGTGCACAACTGTATCTACTTCAGACACATTTGCAACTGTTCATTGTTAGCTCAGGTCTATTAAATAATATGAACAAAGACAACTTTTGATTTTAGTGGTGAATTATTAAATATTTCACTTTACAATAACTAAGTGTAATATTTTTTTGTGGTATTTGTCATTGTTAATTCATGTTGACTAATTTTGTTAACTACTGCTAAATATATAGTTTACACAAAAATGAAAATTTGCTGAAAATGTAGCATTACATCACTTGCTAACCAATGGATGCTCTGTAGTGAATGGGTGCCATCATAATGAGAGTCCAAACAGCTTATAAAAAGTAAAAACATCACTGTAATGCACAAGTCATCCACACCACTCCAAAATACTGTTCCATAATCCATAAAAATGCTTCTTTCAGTCAATCCCCTATTGTCCTCTCACATCAAAACCCACAGGCATATTTGTTTAAAACAGTTTTGGACTGTTTTTGCTTGTAATTAGTGCAAATTCTGTGCATTTTTTCACTTCAGAAGTCATTAATTGATGGACAGCAGTGGTGTGGATTACTTGTGGATTATTGTGATGATTTTATCAGCTGTTTGGACTCTCATTCTGACTGCACCCATTCACTGCAGAGGATCCATTGGTGAGCAAGTGATGTAATGTTGCATTTCTCCAAATATGTTCTAAAGAAAAACAAACTCATATATACACTATATTGCCAAAAGTGTTGGGTCACCCCCTTTTAATGAACAGGTTTGACTACTTTAGCAATTTCCAAGAGTACAAATCTTAATGTTTAAGCATATAATGATATTCTAGGGAATTGTGTGCTTCTAATTTTATAGCAACAGTTTGGACAGGACCCTTTTCCATTCTAACATGACAGTGCCTCTGTGTATAAGACAAGGTTCAAAAATAAATGATTGGTCTGCAGAAATTCAAGTCCTGGTCTGCAGAAAGTCAAGTCCTGATCCCAGCTGAACACCTCTGGTGTCACTTTAAATGCAGACCTTGAGCCAAAAACTCACCACCAAACACTAATGACTTGTACATTCATTATATGGACAAAAGTACTGGGACACCCCCTTCTTTAGAAGAGAAAAAGGCACTTCCAAACTGTGGCAACAAAGATGGAAACATAATTCATTTACTTAATTTGTATTTCCACCTCTGATGCAACAGTTTTGACGTGTATAAATTGACTGTACCCTTATGTACCCATATGTCATTGGTGTTTGGTGATTTAATTTTTGGCTCAAGGTCTGCATTTAAAGTCACACCAGAGGTGTTCAGCTGGGATTAGGACTTGGCTTTCTGCAGACCAGTCAAGTTCTTCCACACTGACTCAATCATCATTTCTCTTTGATCCTTGTCTTATACACAGAGGCACTGTCATGTTACAATAGAAAAGGGTCCTGTCCAAACTGTTGCTATAATATTAGAAGCACACCATTCCCTAGAATATCATTATATGCTTAAACATTTAGATTTGTAATCATGGAAATTACTAAAGTAGTCAAACCTTTCATTAGAAGGGGGTGACCCAATACTTTTGGCAATATAGTGTATTTTGAATGTACATTTTCAGCAAATTTTCATTTTTGGGTAAACTATTCCTCAAATTGATCCTTGTTGTAAGGTGTTACTGAATTTCTTTAATGTTTTTCTTAATACTTTTTTTATTTTAATAAGCTATTCAAGTTATATCATATAACTCATCATATAGCGAATAATTGGTACAACCATCCCCACTCTCCAAGAACTGTACTTATCCAGAGTGAAGAAAAAGGTCTGGCAAAATCACTCTGGACCCCTCACATCCAGCACACTCCCTTTTCAAACTGTTACCGTCTGGTCGACGTTACAGATCTCTGAGCACCAGAACGACCAGACACAGAAACAGATTCTTTCCCCAAGCAATCCATCTCATGAACACTTGACACTAAACATGGAACACACAACACTATTATACAATTATTTATTCACCACACATACTTATTTTTCATTTCAAATTTGCACATGTCAGACCTCACACATAATTGTCTGTATTGTATATTGTGTTTTTGCCATTTTGTACATTGCCTATTTGCATATTGTTTTAGTTGTCTGTGTGCTCTCCTGTTGCTGTCATTCTGTTGCACTGTGGAGCTTCTGTCACAATAACAAATTCCTCGTATGTATAAACATACCTGGCCAATAAAGCTCATTCTGATCTGATAAAAAATAAACCCCCACTAAATCTGATGACTGAGTCCCCGTCTGAATGATAATATATTAATGAAGCTGTCAATTCTGGTAATCTCCAGATAGCTTACCAGCTCTGTGAAGGCATTTGCTGTTGCTCTGTGATAGTGATAACATTTTTCTTTCTCTGCAGGAAAAGTGGAAACTCCTCTGCAAACCTGGGCGACATGGTATCAGGAGGTTGGAGATCCACGCCGCCACCCGCAGGTGCGAGTGAGAATGACAGGGCCTGAGCACCATGCTGCTTTGCATGGGATGTGTGTGGCTGGGAATGCTGCCCCAAATTAGCAAAATATCAGTAGGGCTGAAGATCTAGGAGTTTATTCTTCCCTTGCTTTTGTTCTTATTCTTTGCTCCTCTTCTTAACATAATACATGTCACCGGTTAAGCCTCCACAGTCAAATACAGTAGAAAAACACCTGTAAAAGTTCAGAATAGAGTAAAATTAAAAGCCGTTTTGCTTCTAAAATCTTCTGAATGCTGATTCTGATGTGTTCTCTTATTTTCAAAAGCCAAACAGAAGCTAAAGCAGGTAGGTGTTGATATGGATTTGTGTTAGATATCTTATGATAATCTCTCTTTATGATTAGTCAGACTGATCATATTTGAGAAAATAATTTATTGCTATATTGTACTTATAGCTTGTAGCGTTTGGAAACTCTGCCCAAAATAACCACAAAATGGCCAAAAATACTACTAAGTTTGCATTTGTTTTTTTATTGTTTTGTGTTTTTTTTAAAAAAAAATGGTTAACAGTAATATTGTGAAAATATTACTACAATTCAAAGCTATTTTCTATTTGAGTGTTTTTTTTATGTAATTTATTTCTGTGATGCAAAGCTGAATTTTCAGCATCATTACTTCAGTCTTCAGTGTCACATGATCCTTCAGAAATTATTCTAATATGCTGATTTGATGCTCAAGAAACATTTTTTTGGAAATGATTGCACTGCTTACATTTTTGTGGAGACTGTCAGATTTATTTTTAATTTTTTTTGATAAATTGAATGCGTCCTTGCTGAATAAAAGATCACTGGCCCCAAACATTTGAGCAGCAGTAGTGTACAGTAGATTGGAATAACATGTCTATTTATTTAATGACTGTCAAGTCTTTTTTGAGTACCATGCATACAATTCTGATATCAGTAGAATAAGTGTCTTTATAAATTGCACTTGTCTCTGTGACCGTTCTAAATGCTTTAAATAGTAAGATAATATCTGACGTCTCATGCATCTCAGGAAGTATAGCAGTTTGTACCAAGATTGTTGCCAGTCTGTGCTGATACATTACAGAAACTGTTTCTAATCTTGTATTTTGAAGTTTTAGTTGATGCTGTAGTTCTGTGTGACAGTGCCACTCTTGTCTTGTTTAGACTGAACACATTCCTCCATATGATGTGGTGCCGTCCATGAGGCCTGTGGTTCTGGTTGGGCCTTCACTGAAGGGCTATGAGGTGAGCAGTAAACATTAAACAGCCCTCTGAATTTGTCTTTACAATTTGTTGTCTAATATGTCGTGTCTGTCAACAGGTGACAGATATGATGCAGAAAGCCCTGTTTGACTTTCTCAAACATCGCTTTGATGGACGGTGAGTTTTAAATGAGTAAATGTTGACAGAATATTCTTCTATGTATACAGACAAGAAAGGTGTTCTTGTCTGTATACATATAATAATATTCTGTCAACATTTACTCATTCCTATGTCTTTACAATGAAAAGTAATGGTTACAGGGCCTGCCAAGCTCCAGAGAACTCATAAAAATAGTCTATAGAACTCGTGCGATTTTGTTCCATGTTTTAGAAAGCATACGATAACTTTGGCCGAGGAATCTTTCTTTCACATCAAGTGTACTAATGTATTGTAATGCTGACAGGATTTCTATAACCCGGGTGACCGCTGACCTTTCTTTGGCGAAGAGATCGGTTCTCAACAAGAGACCCATCATGGAGAGGTCTAACACACGAACCAGTTTGGGTGAGAACATCACACACCCATCAGAGCTCAACAATAAAGAGCCATCAATAAATAAATAAACTTCTCCCGGAACGTCAACTGCCTGCCTGATTGTTGATCTTGCATACAGTTGGTTTTATGTGATGTATTGAACACTGATTTTGTTAACTTTGAGAATGAGCAAGGCTTCTGCCAGAATATGTAAAAAAAAAAAAAAACTTGTATTGCCGAGCTCTGTCAACTTGTACATTTGAGCATTTTCTCCCTAAGTTTTCTTGGGATTCATGTTTTGTGGATGCTATTTGTCTCTTTGCCCACTCAGCGGAGGTACAAAGTGAGATCGAGAGAATATTTGAGCTGGCCAAAACTCTTCAGTTGGTGGTTCTAGATGCGGACACCATTAACCATCCAGCGCAACTAGCTAAAACCTCGTTAGCTCCTATTATTGTGTACGTCAAGGTCACCTCTCCAAAGGTGAGTCTGATGAGCGTGTGTGCACTATTTTAAGGAATATGCTGAAAATATCAAATTAAAAAATATCTTCAGCTCTGTCAGTAGCAAAATAGATCCTTCATTGTCAAAACGTACCCAGTTTCTTTGATTCTCATTCGTATTCTTTTTTGGCAGGTCCTGCAGCGATTGATAAAGTCGAGGGGTAAATCACAGAGCAAACACCTCAATGTTCAGATGATGGCAGCAGATAAACTGACTCAGTGTCCTCCTGTAAGTTCTTCAAGTTTAAACACACACACACACACACTTCCCCTTAGAGAGGTGTTCAGAACACTGTAGATCCAACATTAGTGTTAGTATGGTAATGTTGTCAGGATCCATTTCTTATAGATAATTGAATAGTTTTGGCATTTTACAATATTTCCTTCCCTTACAAAAGGAGGAGATAGTTTTTAGGGCTGCCAAAGTATTTCATCACACCAAACAAATTATTTACTCCACCTTATTTTGTTCCAAATTCTCATTTTGTTCTCTGGAACACAGAAGATATTTTGAGAAACTGTAATGATTGCTCTTTTTCATGCAATTACAATGAATAGGGACTGGAGCTTTCAAGTGTTAAGGACACAAAAGCACCATAAATGTATAACCTTTTTCAGGGATGTTTGTAATAAATTGGTTGATTTGGTTTACAAAACCAGTTCTGAATATTCTTTCATGAAGCCTCACCAATAAGAGCAAGGGTGGATGTCACTATTTTCATAACAACCTTTGTTGTCTGTCTCTCATGCAAAGCTACTGTATTACAATACTTTTTGAAGCCTGAAAGTATACATTCATTGCAATCTCATGTATAGTATAAGTAACTAGTACTTATTCTTCTAAATGTCTCCCAGTTTGGAACTACTCAAGGGTTCGTAAATGACAACAGAATGTAATTTTTTTTTTATCACCTATTCAAAATCTTTAACATAATTTAGCCGTTTTTCCTCTTTATAAATATACCTTATTAATTAAATATTGGCAGAATGAGAACTGAAGGGCATTCAATTTGAGTCTCACATTGTTAGCGGAATTGGTGTAATTTTAAATGTTCTTCTTTCTCACTTGATTGACTGGCCTTGCCACAGTTCTAGTGATGTAGATGCTTGTTATTCCAAACCACATTCTGACAAACGTCATGTTGCATGTTGTTCCATAGAGCCATTATCCTACCTGTCGCTCAACATCATCTCCCATCACCTGACCACCATCACAAGATATTTTATATAATATCTTCTAATTCCATTCCCCGCATGTCATCTTCTCCTCCACCCTGTCTCCCCATCAGGAGATGTTTGATGTCATTTTGGATGAGAACCAGTTGGAGGACGCCTGTGAGCACCTCACTGAATATCTGAGGTCTACTGGCGTGCCACTCATCTGCCTGGCACTGCCCTCTCAACCCTCTATTGGAGCAAAACTGATGACCCCACCCTCAGCAATCTCCAGTCTACAGGTAAGGTAGCTTTGTGTGGATGGACGGAAACATTTAAAGAGTTTTAATATAAAGATATGAAAGAGAGCAATATGTTAGTTTGCATGCGCCTTTGGCTCGCAGGATAATCAAAGTAAGTTTACACGAAAGGATTATGAAACTTGTGTTATAGCATGTCTATAAGGAAGCCTACTAGCATATTAAATCACGTTATTCACAATAGCCAGCAAAATCGTCAGGAATGTATCATAAATATTCCATATTGTCCTTTTTATTTAAAATGCAGACAACTACATTATTCAAAAAGAAACGAGTTTGAGGTTTGCAGTCACATATGCACTGACCTAGTTAGACCAGAGGCCACCAGAGATAGTTTGTGTCCTCATCGATCAGCCAGGAAAGTAGTCCAGAGACTGTGCTAAACATAATCACCCAGAATATAGATGGTATTTGTATCAGCTTTGAGAAATGTATATAATATTTGTAATGTGTAGATCCATGTCTGCATCCACCTTATCTAAGATCCTATCAAATTCATTTAAATTATACAGTTGACCTCAAAAATCAGAAAGTTACAGTTTCACAGAAAATGGTTTCAGGTCATAACTGATTTTCACTAGAATATGCGACACAGTTTGTAAAGTAGACGGGCACTGTGGAACTAAAAAATGCACAATAATGGTATTTGCACTACAGTTCTCAGCATTTTGGAGCCCCCTGTGTATTCAAAACATCTCACTCCATTATACTGTTCTGCTTTAAGCAATAATTGGTCAATTCTATATTGTTTAAAAAAATCAGTTGTGTAATTTGAAAACTGTTTATTGTTCTTTATGACAACATGTGGTCATTAAAAATATATCTGTTCTGTCCTTTCCTCTACTCCATATTTTCACTCTCTGTCTTTAAGTTGTCTTGGGTCCAGAAATGCTTGTAATACTAATATGTTGTAAGTCTCAATCTGTCTGTTCTGTGTCTCATTCATGCCTGACTTCTTTGCAGCTCTCTGAAACACAGGAATTAATTGAATGAACGCTTACAAACCTGCGGTGAGTAGGTGGGATGGTCAGATTGCCTTTCCCACTCAGACTGTTAAACAAAACCCCACCCTGATACTTCTTTACATCCTCTAAATCCTTCAATCCCTTCTAATAGAAATGGCCATCTGGTATCCCCATTGGAAATGCACTTAAAATAAAAAATATCATATATACAAATATATGATTTTGTTATGCTGTTGTTGGTGAAACAAGTAGCCCATTCATAGTTTGTATGTGGCTATGCCATTTGCCCAGTGGGGAAAAGGGAGTAATACAAAAGCTTTGTTTAAAATTATGCAGGCCTTAAAATGACTTTAAATGTTAAGAAAACTCTTCCAAAAGTACATTCAAATAATCTCAATATGTAGTCAGTGGTGTAGGCAATGTCTCTAAAGCCTCATTTCCACCAAGTGGTATGCTACAGTTTAGTACAATATGATTAAGAATGGTGCATCCTGATCTGGCTTTCGTTTCCACTGCCAACAGTACCCTTAATTGATAGGCGTGGTGTATGTCAGAAAGTAGTGATCGTCATTGTTCTTGTTCAAAGAATAAAGCGCGACACTCAATGTAAAAATATATAATTCTAAAATACACTGTTATAATTCTGTGCATGTAAATAAGCCCAACACACATGAGCAGTAGGGATGGGTATCGTTAAGGTTTTAATGGTATTACTACTCTTACCGAAACTGCTTATCGATTCAGTACTTTAACAGTATTCTTATCTGTACTTTTTGTTTATGTGTATATATAAGACAAATTAAGAGTTGAATTAACATTGTTTTATATTCTGAAATGTAAAATACATATTTAATGAAATGAATATAAAGCATCAATTTGTAAATGCACCTGTCTGCAGGCATTTTTTGTGTTTTATACATATTATAAGATACAGTAAGAACATGAACAAAGAAACAAAGTAAAACAAATAAATTAAATAAGACAAATAAGCTATACAAATTAAATTAAATAAACCGTGCTTTTTTCATGAAGGTCCACTAACATTACTGTTCAGGTAAGTAATATCCTACAAAATAAATCAAATGTAAATGAACACTGCATAGTTTTCACTGTATTTATTCATAGATTGATGCTTATTAAAGCTATAGCGTTATACAGATTAAGAGCTGTGAGTGATTTTTTTTCTTTGCGTTTTGTTCTTTGATTAACATTGATGGCCCAAGCGCCTGTCTGTCACTTTAAGACAACATTCTGTCTTCAGACACACATCGGATTTTCTCCCAACCGTTCTCGTCTACTTAAGACATAAACTGTTTTAAATGAATACTCTCCAAGCCAGCCATTTTTACATATTTTGTGTGTATCTTATCGACTATTTCAGCGGGGAACAGCGTGCTTTCAACGTTTATTATCAAACATGTCCATAATTTAGCAAAGATGGCATTTTACAACAATTGAGCTGATTCTAACGTTAAGTTTGGGTTTTAGGGAGGAACGAATGTGTACCGCTGTGAAGGGAAAGATGAAACGAAGCCAAAATCGTGGCTTTGCGTTCATGTAAATTTTGCCGAAGATCTTTCCGTCCCATGTGGTTTTCTCGTGTTTCCTGGAAACCTCGATGGTTCGCTGTTGCGTGATGTCACTGGGAAAGCCCTCTTTCGGCGGTTGCCTAGTTCTGTGTTGAGATGAAAGCGTTGTTGAGCTGCTGGTTCGGTGTTAAGGCTTTCTGAAGTCTTAAGTTCGCTTAGCTATCTTCCTTAGGCCGATGTTTAAGGCGAGGGTCCTGCGACCGGAGCTTCCGGTTCATCAGCGAGCAAGCTAGTTGAAGCGTGAGGATAAAAGAGCGCGAATTTCGAACTGGTGATCGGTTTTAAACAGACAGATTCTCTGTCGACCAATCAATGTTCTGCAGTAAATCTAGCTCCACCCTTTAGGTAATGGACTACTGTTCTAGATGCCCCAATGGAATTGTCCCCAAAAAGTGGTACTGTACGGTTCGCTATTTTAGAACCATTCACAACTTCTTACAATGCATAATTGCAATATTGTACTATACTGAACAGTACCACTTGGTGGAAACGAGCCATAAATGTGTAGGCAGCATTTCAAGTGGTGTAGGTATTACATCTTTAAGATGTAGTTAGAGTTTGTAAAGATGTAGTAAGCATGTCTTTAAAGTGTAGGCAGCTTTCCTAAAGGTGTAGGCTGCATTTGCAAAGCTACAGGCAGTGCATCTTAAAGTGTAGACAGTGGGTCTAAGGTGTCGGCAGCATTTGTAAAGATGTAGGCAGCTTTTTTTAAAGGTGTAGACCAGAGATTCTCGACTCTGGCCCTTGCACTCACATGCCTGTAACGTTATAGTGATCTTGAAAACCTTGATTAGCTTGTTCAGGTGTGTTTGATTAGGATTGGAGATAAACCCTGCAGGAAAGTGGACCTCGAGAACCAGAGTTGAGAAACCCTGATGTAGACATTTTGCATTTGCAAACACGTTGGCCAGAGGTCTCCAACCCTGCTCCTGGAGAGCTACCTTTCTGCAGACTTCAGTTCCAACCCCAATCAACCACACCTGCCTGTAGTTTTAAAGTTACCCTGAACACTTTTATTAGTTGGTTCAGAACTTCAAATGTGTTTGAATAAGGTTGCAGGGATAGTAGCTTTCCAGGAGCAGGGTTGGAGTTCCCTGGTGTAGGCAGCGTTTATAAAGATGTAGGCCAGGGGTAATCTTGAAGAAATGTATGAACTTGTACATGTGTGTTTGATTAGAGTTGGAGCTAAACTCTGCAGAACTGCGGCTCTCTAGGACCAAACTTGTCTACCCCTGGTGTAGGCAATGTGTTTTAAGGCCGTGGTTATACTTTCCTAAACTTGTTCCTGGAGTGTTGGGGGGGGGGTGGGGTCCAGAAATATGGTTGAGAACCCAAAGGTGTAGGCAACATTTCTAAATGTTTGGCTGCATTTGTAAAGGTGTAAGCAATGTTTATAAAGATGTAGGCAGCATTTGAAAGAAGGCAGCTTTTCTAAAGGTGGTAGGCAACGTCGGTCCTGGAGTGCCGATGTCCTGAAGAGTTTAACTCCAACCCTGAAAAAAAACTCACCTGCCTGTAGCTCTAGTAATTCTGAAGACCTTTGCCGTTTCTCAATACCAAGTACGTAAAGTTTGGACTTGCGTCCTCAGTAGTTCGGACTTCGCAAGTTCGACTTGGGCGTGCGAACTCCTGAGAACGGGAGGACGCAAGTCCGGTTATTCGGCAATGGAATAGCAGCGTACTTGAAGTTATCTACACTATATTACAATACGACGAAATACAATACCAAACACCACTGCCTCTTTTTGTTTTCATGTAAACATATTAATAGTCACTAAAAAATTTGTTCAGGGAACGAACATGCATTACAGTGAAACAAAATATGATTAGGTTCATTTAAAGTATAAATAGCCACAAAAATGTAGTTCATACAACGTGTACACACATTACAATAAAACGAAATTATATCAAACATCATTGCCTTTTTATTTTCTTCAAAATATAAAACACAACCCTCTTTTCGTTTTCATTTTAAAAATATAAAACATTAATATGTGGTTTAGGTAATATGTGCACATACAGTGGGTACGGAAAGTATTCAGACCCCCTTACATTTTTCACTCTTTGTTATATTGCAGCCATTTGCTAAAATCATTTAAGTTCATTTTTTCCTCATTAATGTACACACAGCACCCTATATTGACAGAAAAACACAGAATTGTTGACATTTTGCAGATTTATTAAAAAGAAAAACTGAAATATCACATGGTCCTAAGTATTCAGACCCTTTGCTCAGTATTTAGTAGAAGCAACCCTTTTGATTTAATACAGCCATGAGTCTTTTTGGGAAAGATGCAACAAGTTTTTCACACCTGGATTTGGGGATCCTCTGCCATTCCTCCTTGCAGATCCTCTCCAGTTCTGTCAGGTTGGATGGTAAACGTTGGTGGACAGCCATTTTTAGGTCTCTCCAGAGATGCTCAATTGGGTTTAAGTCAGGCTCTGGCTGGGCCATTCAAGAACAGTCACGGAGTTGTTGTGAAGCCACTCCTTTGTTATTTTAGCTGTGTGCTTAGAGTCATTGTCTTGTTGGAAGGTAAACCTTCGGCCCAGTCTGAGGTCCTGAGCACTCTGGAGAAGGTTTTCGTCCAGGATATCCCTGTACTTGGCCGCATTCATCTTTCCCTCGATTGCAACCAGTCGTCCTGTCCCTGCAGCTGAAAAACACCCCCACAGCATGATGCTGCCACCACCATGCTTCACTGTTGGGACTGTATTGGACAGGTGATGAGCAGTGCCTGGTTTTCTCAACACATACCGCTTAGAATTAAGGCCAAAAAGTTATATCTTGGTCTCATCAGACCAGAGAATCTTATTTGTCACCATCTTGGAGTCCTTCAGGTGTTTTTTAGCAAACTCCATGCGGGCTTTCGTGTGTCTTGCACTGAGGAGAGGCTTCCGTCGGATTCCGCCATAAAGCCCCGACTGGTGGAGGGCTGCAGTGATGGTTGACTTTCTACAACTTTCTCCCATCTCCCAAATGCATCTCTGGAGCTCAGCCACAGTGATCTTTGGGTTCTTCTTTACCTCTCTCACCAAGGCTCTTCTCCCCCAATAGCTCAGTTTGGCCGGACGGCCAGCTCTAGGAAGGGTTCTGGTCGTCCCAAACGTCTTCCATTTAAGGATTATGGAGGCCACTGTGCTCTTAGGAACCTTAAGTGCAGCAGAATTTTTTTGTAACCTTGGCCAGATCTGTGCCTTGCCACAATTCTGTCTCTGAGCTCTTCAGGCAATTCCTTTGACCTCATGATTCTCATTTGCTCTGACATGCACTGTGAGCTGTAAGGTCTTATATAGACAGGTGTGTGGCTTTCCTAATCAAGTCCAATCAGTATAATCAAACACAGCTGGACTCAAATGAAGGTGTAGAACCATCTCAAGGATGATCAGAAGAAATGGACAGCACCTGAGTTAAATATATGAGTGTCACAGCAAAGGGTCTGAATACTTAGGACCATGTGATATTTCAGTATTTCTTTTTTAATAAATCTGCAAAAATGTCAACAATTCTGTGTTTTTCTGTCAATATGGAGTGCTGTGTGTACATTAATGAGGAAAAAAAACGAACTTAAAAGGATTTTAGCAAATGGCTGCAATATAACAAAGAGTGAAAAATGTAAGGGGGTCTGAATACTTTCCGTACCTACTGTATACTCTGATTCACTGTATGTATAATACAATTAAATATGATGAGCACAAGTCTGCCTTTTTTGTTAAATGTCAGTTTTAATGAACAATAATAGCCATTATAAAAGTAAGGTACAAGAGACTTATGTAATAGGAAATAAAGACAAAAGCAAACAAATCAGTCACTTAATAGCTTAACAAAGTAAGTGCTGTATTACGATTCATAAATAAATAATTTATGAAACATAACTTTGTGCTCGGCCAAAACGATATGACCAGGGAGAAATAATAGATTCATGAAACCAAAAATTGGCTGTTTGATTTACCCAAAACGATTTTTACCTCATGTTTAACCATTAGAGCCAGAGGCAGATGTCTGGAGGACTAGCAGCGGTGAGGCTGCTCTCGGCGGATACATGAGCGCTGAGCGCCCGGTGATCGCGTGGAGCACACGGCTCCGAAATCGGCTAAACAAATTTTCAAATAGGAGCTATCTTTATAAATAAATCGCAGATTTGAGGTTTAAAAACTACATTCTTGCCTGAAATACTCTTAGAACGGCATTTCATGACACAATAACAGTAGTATTTAGAAATATTGCAGGTTTTCCCCTCTGCCATTAACGCTCTGATTGGTGCGAAATGCATTCTGGAATACTTGGCTGCCTCAAGTTCGCACAAGTCACCTCTGGATGCATCCTTGATAAAAGGAGCAGAGCAAGAACACATCCGGGGATTTGAACTGTACTTGGCTAGATGTGAACTTTGAATTGGAACTGTACTTGGGCAACGACTGATGACGTTTCACAAGAACGCAAGTATAGAAAAGAACGGCTCTTGATTAGCTTGTTCAGATGTGTTTGATTAGGGTTGAAGCTAAACTCTACAGGGCAGCAGCACTCCAGGACCGACGTTGCCTACCCCTGCTTTATGCAGTGCTTGTAATGGTTTAGACAGCATTTCTAAAGGTGTGGGCAGCTTGTCTTAAGCCCTAAACACACTGAACGATTTTCGGCTGTCCCAGATGAAAGATTGGCATCGGAAAATAATCATGACAATTTCTGTGATCGTGGTTCCTAATTGGTGGTCCTGTGTCTTACAGTGAGAGAGGTTCAAAGACTGCGGTTGTCTCAGTCTTGCGACCAAAGATAACTTGATGTAACTTGGTAATGATGGGCCCCATTGCAGGCTATAACGACGGGCCCCCTGGGCTGCACAGTTATGAAGTACATACAAACACACAGCGCTCGTGTCTAGAAGGGAACCCATATAAGTGAATTTGTGCATAAAATTTAGACCAACTAAAATCAGTATCTTATCTGTTTCTTATATTAAATTGAACAGTTCTCTTTGCGTGCGTCTCTCTCCAACACACACACAAAAATGCAAGAATCACGGCAACCGCATTCCTCTCCGAGAGGCAAGAGAGCACGACCCCACCACTTTTTTACAACATCTCGCGGCACACATGGTCGGATGTAGGGCTGTCCCTACGATAACCACAATACCGCTCTATTGACGAGCATAACCGCAGAGGAATGCAACAACTGCAGCAACCGCGATATTTCTGTGTTTTCTTATATATATATATTAGTGGTGTAACGGTTCACAAAATTCACGGTTCGGTTGGATACGATACAGTGGTGTCATGGTTCGGTACGTTTTCGATACAGGGCAATTGCAGGGCAATTGGTTACGCATTGTTGGAAATATTTCTGTTTTAAACCATGAAGGCGAGTGTCAGACTTTGTCTTCCTTTTCCTTGTGTTTCCACACCCTTATATGGTCCTTCCTGTTTCCTGTCATTAGTTAATTCATCCCCATCTGTGTTTGATTTGCTCCTCACCTGATGCTGTTTCCGTAATTGTTATGTGTTCATAAGCCTTGAGTTTTCCCTGAGTCTTTGTCCGTCAACTCGTCTATGTGGTTGTATCTCCTGTGTTCCATCATTAAATTCCCATTATTCCTTTTACCTCGTGACAGATTCGGACCCAAAAAGATGGAGGGCGCCGCCCGCAGCTGATCCTGGTCTGTGTTCTTCCGCCGCCGCAGCTCGCCCAGCCCGTTCGGCGGAAGTCAGCGGCCGTTCGCGGCTCGCGTAACCGCCGTTCGCGGGAAGTCAGCGGGTTCGGCTCACGTGAGTCCGCCAGCCACCGCAAGCCCACCTCCCGAGGATCATGTGCCCCTGGGCTTGTTGGTGACAACGAGGATGGCCCAGCCCCAGAGCCTACTCTCGCCAGCGCCCTCTGGTGCCTGCTCCTCGCCAGCGCCCTCCAGAGCCTGCTCCTCGCCAGCGCCCTCCGGTGCCTGCTCCTCGCCAGCGCCCTCCGGTGCCTGCTCCTCGCTGCTCTCAAGTTTCCCCGCTGGTTCCGTCCAGCACTCCAGAGCCCAGAGTCAGCGCCACCCGGCGCCCACGAGTCAGCGCCACCCAGGCGCCCACGAGTCAGCGCCACCCAGCGCCCACGAGTCAGCGCCCAGCGACGAAAGTCTGCGCTTCAGGCGCCCCAAAGTTGGTCCCATCCAGCTCACCTTGGCCCACACTGGTCCCGTCCAGCTCACCTGGGCCTCCGCTGGTCCCGTCCAGCTCACTTTTGCCTCCGCTGGTCCCGTCCAGCTCACCTTGGCCTCCGCTGGTCCCGTCCAGCTCACCTTGGCCTCCGCTGGTCCCGTCCAGCTCACCTGGGCTTCCGCTGGTCCCGTCCAGCTCACCTTGGCCTCAGCTGGTCCCGTCCAGCGCCCCTTCTGCGCTTCGGCGCCCCGAGACTCCAGCGACCCGAATGCCCGAGAGTCAGCGCTACCAGCGCCCACAGTCTGCGCTTCCAGAGCGCCCCAAGAGTTGATCCCATCCAGCTCACCTTGGCCCACTGTTGAAAACTCTGTTCTTCTAAAGTAGAAAACTCAGAAGAGAAGACCAGGAGACTTGGATTCGATCGTCAGCAGAATTTCTTTATTCTATGACATGTGTTGTTATCTGCAGTCATCGAAGATCTCATCTTAAGTCATTTTACAGGGTATCTTTATAGTCAGGATTGGAGGAGGGACTTTTTAGGTTGAGACAAAACATCAAAGCTGAGGGCAATAAACCTAACGAATCCACATCTGGCCAGGACAAAGTCATTTGCAGAATAAAGGTTCAATCTCTCAGTAGTCATTGATCTCATTGACAAAAGGCACAGTTGTCCCAAGCCCAAATGGTCAGGAAACAATCTCAAGCACCTTTGCCTTGCCCGACACCTCTTAGTCAGGACGTGAATTCAAATCAAACATAGAATAACATTTGTGATCCTTCAATCCTCTTTGAGAGTTCTAATAACTCTCACAAAATACAAATTTAGACACTTAAAAGTTAATTCTTGTAACTTGTAATCGTTACAGGCACATTGTACATGTTCTGTGTTGTTTATATGTAATTGCATGCTGACACAGAAACAAAACATGCAATTAGGGTCCGTGAAGATTTTACGGGTAATAGTCTCTGCGTTGTGTATTTTTATTCTTTTCTTCTTCTTTCTTTCTCTTTCTTGTGTGATAGTTGGCTCGGTAATGGGTCTAGTTGTGTTCTAGAGGTTGTGGCTTTATCCGCAGGTGAGAAGGGTGGTGCATATGGATCTCAGGACAGCCATCAAATGGTATCTGCACAGAGGAAGAAAGAAACACAAACAAGAGAGAACAACGGCACAGAGCAGTATTTGTAGAGTCTGCATACATTAGGGTTGTATCCTCTGTTCAAAATATAGTCTGCTATGGTTGTTCCTTCTTTCCCTATTTCTCAATTCCTGCGACACCTAAAGAACAGTGAGGAAAGGATGGACTAATGGAGGGAAAGGCCTATGAGGAAATCTTCACCTCAGGGTTGGCCCCAAGCCTGTTGCTTTCGGGTTCTTCCCTGGGCTCCTCACTGGTTCTTGTGTCTGCCCTATCCTATCCCTGCAGGGGAGGAACAACCTTAATATGTGACACATGAGTCCAAGTTTTCCTTCCTGACACAATACTGCAGCTGCTGTAATCAACATCACTTGATGTGGTCCGTACCACTTAGGCTCTAATGGCTTGTTTTTGAATGTCTTTATCATGACCCATTGACCTGGGACGATTGTGTGTCCACCTTCTGGTGGAGTCTGCCAACACGACTCAACTCTCTTTGGCACTCTGCACTGCCTTTGTGAGGTTTTCACAGTAAGCGATCAGGGCATCTGAAGCAATGTGCACATCAGCATTTCTAAGATCAATCACACCTGGCATCTGCATTGGGCGTCCAGTAATAATCTCATGAGGGCTCAGTCCTACTGATCTGTTAGGTGATGCTCTCATACTACACAGTACTGCGGGCAGTGCTTCAACCCATGGTACTCCTTCCTGATGCATTTTGCTTAGCCTGGTTTTGATTGTTCTGTTTGATCGCTCAACCTGTCCTGATGCTTGTGGCCTATAGGGGCAGTGAAGGTTCCACTTAATCTTCAACATTCTAGACACTTCCTTGACTACCTGTCCTGTGAAGTGGGTACCTTGATCTGAGTCAATGCAATCTGGTAATCCCCATCTGGGAATGAAATCAGTGACAAGACATTTAGCAGTATGTGCAGCTGTAGCGCCCTGTTGGATAAGCTTCTACCCATCTTGAGAACTTGTCTATTACTACCAAAACGTCAGTTTTTCCTTTACAAGGGGCAACGATATGTAATCAACTTGCAGGTGACGAAATGGCCCTGGTGGAGCTGGGGTATGTGCTGCTGGTGTAATGGTTGCTGGTACATCATTATTTTTCTGACATGTAACACATCTCTTGACTGTTTCAGTGGCTGCGTTTCTGAATTTTGGATTCCACCATTGATTTGAGAACCTGTGATTCATCGCTGGACCACTATGACCCAAACTGTGTATTTGTTGAGCCAAATATGGCAACAGTGATTCGGGAGCAACATACTTTCCCCTTTGGTCCAGCAGCCGGATGAATCCACAGTGGCTCCTTTGTCTAACCATGTCCATGCTTCATATAGAGGAACGCCTTTATACAGATCAACGATTGATTCAGGAGGTAGAATTATCTTCTGTGCTGTACTACCTGAACACACTTGTACAGTTGCATAGAAACAAGCCTGTTTAGCCGCCACATCAGCAAGAGCATTACCTTTAGCTTCCGTAGTATTAGTTGTGAGATGTGCTTTCACTTTGATCACTGCTAATTTCTTTGGGAGTTTCATGGCAAACATTAAATCTTTCACTAATCCAGCATGCTTAATGGGGATCCAGCAGAAGTTAGAAATTTTCTGGTTTGCCAAATGACACCAAAATCATGAATTACCCCAAAAGCATACCTGGAATCTGTGTAGATATTTGCAACCGATCCTGAAGCTAGCGCAGCATGCTCTAGTTAAGGCTACTAGTTCTGCAGCTTGAGCTGAAAATGATCTGAAGACGACCTGAAGCAACTACTTCAGTGGTGGAAGTTACTGCATATCCTGCTCGCCTGTTACCTTCAATAACTTGAGCTGAACCATCAACAAACAACTCCAATTCTGCTCTCTATGGGAGTTTCTGCTATTTCACTTGTCGCTGCATATGTAAGCGTAACACAATCATGAGTCATTTCGCCTTCATCCTCTAACACAAATTCAGTCATTGCAGACATCATACATGAGGATGGGTTCGTGACTGGTGCACGCTGTATAACAATATTCGGGCTGTGAGAGTTGCTAACCAATTTCCCCAACGGGAGGAGGTGACAGAAGTGACTTTGCTTGATTCATTAGTGCGGACACTGCGTGTGGGCATTTTACGCTTTACAGTCTGACCTAACACCATTCCTGATGAAGCCTGAAGCGCTAGATGAACTGCCTGTACTGCTCTGAGGCATGGGCCCATACCTTGAGCGACTATGTCAAGTTTACCGAATAGTAATGAATTGGGCGTAAGCTGCCCCCATGATCTTGCATTAGACATGCAGTCATAAAGCCTAAGTGTTCATGGACATAAAGCACAAAGGGTCTATCAGATTGGGCAATTCCTAATGCTGGTGCTTGACATAGTGCTCTTTTCAAATCATTAAAAGCTTTGAGATGAAGTTCTTCCATACAAACAGTATCTGAATCTTTACCATGGCCTTTCAACAAATCATAGAGAGGCTGAGCCATCGAGGCATAGTCTTCAATCCAAGGTCTACAATAACCTGTTGTTCCTAAAATGAGCGGAGTGTTTTAATGGTATTAGGCGGAGGTATGGCTTTGACTGAAGCCGCCGATCCTGTGTAATGGATCTATTTCCTGCACCAATTGTTTGACCCAGAAATGTGACTTGCTTTTTAGCAACTTGAGCTTTGTGAAAGCTGCATTTGTGTCCTTTTATGCAAATAGTCCAACAATGATGCCAATTCAGTTTGATGTACCTCATGATCTGTTGAGGCAATCAAAATATCATCAACATATTGGATCATAGTGGACTGTTTTACCGGACATTCTGGGTCACACAAATCACGCCTGACAGCCTGATGATATATGGTTGGGGAGTTTTGAAATCCCTGTGGCAATCGTGTCCACTGGTATTGTTCATAGTCAACTGTGAAAGCTAACCATGGCTGGCTGTCAGAGTGCAACGGTACAGAAAAGAATCCATTAGACATATCAATTACTGAAAAATCTTACAATCTAATGGTAAGCCATTACAAATTGTAGATGGATCTGCCACTAGGGGTGATTTTTCAATATGTTTATTGGCTACTCTGTAGTCTATTGTAAGTCTCCATGTCCCATTAGATTTCTTGATGGGCCATATGGGTGAATTACATGGACTGTTGGTTTTAACTAGCACTCCTTGCATCAGCAAATTTTCTACAATAAGTTTGATTCCCTGTATAGCTTCCTTATTAATCGGATATTGTTTGGTGACCGGAGGTGGAGTTCCTGTCAATTTAACTGGTTCTACACCTGTCAACAACCCACAATCATCCTTGTCTTTAGCCCAAATTGGATGATTCTGTAAGAAAACATACTGGAGGGGTTGCATTATTGGTAGAAATCTGTGCTGAGGAAATTTTTATGCTAGTAGATTCTGAGGACATGTCTAAAGTTAGATTTATTTGTCTCAGAAGATCCATGCCTAAAATTGCACCTGTATTTAATGGAGCGCATAGTAATTTTGTAGTCAGAGTTTTTGGGCCAAATTGTACCTCTATGGGCGGAGTTTCATACAAAACAGAATCTTCACCTATTACACCAGTTAAACAAAGTTTGGTTTTCTTGTATGGGATGTTTAAACCTTGCCAATTTTGTAGGAATTACTGTAATTTCTGCACCTGTATCAAGCAAAAAATCAATCTCTTTCTTTATGCTACCTTTCACAAAAATTCTTTGGTCATTGTGTTGGATTACAGGGAAAGGTAGCTACTCACAGCCCCAATAATTAGTTTTTTCCTGGTCTTGTTGTGCTCTTAGAAGAGCCTGAACTAACTGTCCTATAGTTTCAGTGGTCACTGGCGGAACTACTTCAGGGTTGTGTGCAGGCTGAGAAGGAGCAGAATTATGCATAGCATTTCTTTTACTATCTTGCAACTTCTTCCTACACTCTTTCTCCCAATGTCCAAATTTTCACAGTATTTGCATTTGCTTTCTCTTTTAGACCATCTATTGTCTTGTTTCGTTGTGTTAAACGTAGCTGCTGCTACTCTTACTTTTGCTTTGACATCAGCATCTCTTTCCCATGTAGTTAACCTGTCTAGGTTACTTCTGAGAGTTCTGTTAGACCAAGTTAGATCTAAGAATGGTAAAGCTTTTCTGTATTCGGCTACAAGGCCATCTGACCAGATACGAACCAAGGGTCCCTTGTCATCTAGCACACTTTCAGGGTCATCAACAATTCCACTGTAGATTACAGCTGACTGACAAAATCTCTCAGTATATTCACTCACAGTTTCTTCTTTCCTTTGCACACAGGTAGTAATTCTAGACCAATCTATTTTGGGTCCTAAGATATTCTTTAGGATTTTCAAAATACCTTCTCTTAAATCACCCTTACTGGCATTTCGCAGTTCAGAAGTGACAGCAGATTCAAAACTGTTGAATTCAGATTCAGTTAGTATTTGTGACATCAGCTGCGTGACTTCTGTCAACGACATGTCATAAAGACGCATTTTACTGATCAATGTTCTTCTAAATTCAGAAAATGTGTGCGTGCTGCTGGTAAACTTTGAGATAGTCTCTATATCTTTAGGACCTAAAGCTTTGGCAACAGTTTGTATTTGCACCACAGAAGAATTGAGAGGAACACTATCAGTTTCCTCAATCCCCTGAGATCTCCTCCTCGCACCACACACATTGAAGGAATTTACAGGCACATCAGTTACTGATTGGAGAGCTACATCTGTTTCAAAAAAACGCTTGTAAATCAGGGTAAATGTTATCAGGCGGACTTACTTCCACATCAGTTTTGCCTCTTTCTTGAGGTTCAATTTCTTGGTCAAAGTGTATATTCTAGCACGGAGCTCATTGTTCTGTTTCTCTAGCTCTGAGTTACGCTGAGACTGTTGTGTGGCGAGCGCTAAACCAAATTCTCTGTGGCAGCAGATAATGCCTTTCACATTGTTCTTGCGAATACATGCTCCCAGTACCTTTTTACACTCATCTACAGACCAAGTCTTGTCTGGATGGATCTCATATTTCTGAGTTAGTTCTTGTCTAACTTTCTCAGTGACTATTATGTTCATTTGCACTCCTAAAAGTGATTTGAATTTATCTGACCACAAAGGAGTCGCTAGACCACCTTTTTCAGTTGTGGGGATCAGTCTAGCATTCTTTCTAAACATTTTGTGAGTTTCTTTGTTATCACACAATCAAAACACTAAAACTTCTCTGATCAACAGAGGGTACACTTGTTAACACAGATCAACTATTGTTAACCTTCCTGGCAAAGCAGAGGATAACACAATTCACTAGCACTTTACGCTAATCTTCCCTGCATGAACAGAGGATAACCAATTCTTCCCTGCCAAAACAGAGGATAACAAATATTAGCACGTAATGCTAAATCTTCCCTGCCTGAACAGAGGATAACAAATATTAGCACGTAATGCTAAATCTTCCCTGCCTGAACAGAGGATAACAAATCTTAGCACGTAATGCTAAATCTTCCCTGCCTGAACAGAGGATAACAAATCTTAGCACGTAATGCTAAATCTTCCCTGCCTGAACAGAGGATAACAAATCTTAGCACGTAATGCTAAATCTTCCCTGCCTGAACAGAGGATAACCTTCATCTCTAAAAACATTTTTAGAGGATAACTTAGTTAACCAAACCCTACAGCTGTCTGTTAACTCTTCTCTGACGGGCGCAGAGGATAGCACATTTGTTCTGGTCTTAAAGGTTCTTTTGGATAGAGTGACACTCACCAACCTTTGGTTGTCGGAAAGCAGATCGTTGTTTGAGCTTGAAATTTCAATCTGAATTCAGGTGAGGAGCTCTATCCGGTCACGGCACCATCTGTTGAAAACTCTGTTCTTCTAAAGTAGAAAACTCAGAAGAGAAGACCAGGAGACTTCGGATTCGATCGTCAGCAGAATTTCTTTATTCTATGACATGTGTTGTTATCTGCAGTCATCGAAGATCTCATCTTAAGTCATTTTACAGGGTATCTTTATAGTCAGGATTGGAGGAGGGACTTTTTAGGTTGAGACAAAACATCAAAGCTGAGGGCAATAAACCTAACGAATCCACATCTGGCCAGGACAAAGTCATTTGCAGAATAAAGGTTCAATCTCTCAGTAGTCATTGATCTCATTGACAAAAGGCACAGTTGTCCCAAGCCCAAATGGTCAGGAAACAATCTCAAGCACCTTTGCCTTGCCCGACACCTCTTAGTCAGGACGTGAATTCAAATCAAACATAGAATAACATTTGTGATCCTTCACCACGCTGGTCCCGTCCAGCTCACCTGGGCCTCCGCTGGTCCCGTCCAGCTCACTTTTGCCTCCGCTGGTCCCGTCCAGCTCACCTTGGCCTCCGCTGGTCCCGTCCAGCTCACCTGGGCCTCCGCTGGTCCCGTCCAGCTCACCTTTGCCTCCGCTGGTCCCGTCCAGCCCACCTTTGCCTCCGCTGGTCCCGTCCAGCTCACCTTTGCCTCCGCTGGTCCCATCCAGCTCCCCTTGGCCTCCGCTGGTTCCGTCCAGCTCACCTTTGTCTCCGCTGGTCCTGTCCAGCTCACCTTTACCTCCGCTGGTCCCGTCCAGCTCCCCTTGGCCTCCGCCGGTCCCGTCCAGCGCCCCTTCTGCGCTTCCCGAGCGCCCCCCTGGGATGGGGAGCTTCCCCAAGAAAATTTTGGGGGGGGGCTACCCTCCATGGCCGCCCGAGCACCCTGCTCCGCCATGGCCGCCCGAGCACCCTGCTCCGCCATGGCCGCCCGAGCACCCTGCTCCGCCATGGCCGCCCGAGCACCCTGCTCCGCCATGTCCGCCGGAATCCCCGGATCCGCCATGGCCGCCTGATCCGCCATGGCCGCCTGATCCGCCATGGCCGCCGGATCCGCCGTGGCCGCCTGAGTCCCCGGATCCGCCGTGGCCGCCTGAGTCCCCGGATCCGCCGTGGCCGCCTGAGTCCCCGGATCCGCCGTGGCCGCCTGAGTCCCCCGATCCGCCATGGGTCCCGGAACGGGCACCGCCCTGGAGGTCACCTGTCCGGTCTCCAGGTCCTTGAGGCCTCCAGAGTGCCCACCCCCCCTCCCCTTTCGATGTCGTACGGCGCGGGACGCGCCTATTGGAAGGGGGGGGTAATGTCAGACTTTGTCTTCCTTTTCCTTGTGTTTCCACACCCTTATATGGTCCTTCCTGTTTCCTGTCATTAGTTAATTCATCCCCATCTGTGTTTGATTTGCTCCTCACCTGATGCTGTTTCCCGTAATTGTTATGTGTTCATAAGCCCTGAGTTTTCCCTGAGTCTTTGTCCGTCAACTCGTCTATGTGGTTGTATCTCCTGTGTTCCATCATTAAATTCCCATTATTCCTTTTACCTCTCGTCTCCCGTGTCGTTCCCGCAGCGCGACCGTGACAGCGAGCCAGTGGATATCACACTGCACCACTGCACATTTGCACCAGGGTTTGCACACATTTAAGATTTATACTATTGAACATCTTAATCTCAGTCAAATCACTATAAAGAGATAGTGAAAGTAAAAACGGAATGACGTAATAATGACGAGCTTTCGGCGTCTGACGCCGCTTATTCTCTCAGAGACAAAGCGAGACGAATCTACTTCAACATATGCTGATAACGGTTTAGCCTATAGCTGTTTTCATTTATTTACTTTATATTTCTCTTTTGGCCCGTACATAGGCTACTGAAAAAAATTATAAAATAAGAAACGTATTTAGTGTTAAACATGTTGTTTTTAAAAGTCGGTGCTTGAAATAAAAGCTTTTTATTTAATTGTTTTTTTATTGATGACTGCAGTGGTAATATTTTAATTATAGGACTATATTTCATTGTAGGTAGCCTATAGTCTAATAAACCTGATTTAATATACCTTTAAGAAAAATTTAATTGAGGAGTAAATAGCCTAATCTTATCCTCACAGCGCATCAATTATGTGGTAATTATTGTGGGGAAAATTAGATTTTAATTTAATAATAAAAGTAACTTCATAATAATAATAGGCCTAATAAAATAAGAATGTAACAGGCCTACATTAATTGGAAATGCCAAATCAGGGCTCTAGACTTATTCTTCCCACGGTTGCTCTCTTTTTTTTGCTACAACATGAGATAAACCAATGCATGCTGATGAACTTCTTTCTCAAGTTCTTTCACACTAACTCATTTATAATTGATCTTTGATCCATTCCTTATACACAGAGGCATTGCCAGGCTAGAATAGAAAAGGGTCCTGTCCAAACTGTTGCTAGAAAATTAGAAGCACACAATTCCCTAATATATAATTATATGCTGAAACATTAAGATTTGTACTAAAGTAGTCAAACCTTTCATTAGAAGGGAGTGACCCAATACTTTTGGCAATATAGTGTATATTAATATAGTAATAATACAGCATGATCATCACACCGTGTGTTTGCTGGTATGATCCGTTTACTGTCCAACCAATACAAATCTGACATGTAATCAACGCGACATGGAACTAAGAAATAAAACTGCTTACCTCAAGCTCTTATCCCTTCTTTCGACGCTTCCACTTTTTTCAGTACACAAAAAAATTCAACTGCTAATGTGTGATTTATCATGCTCTTTTTGTTTACTACTAGCGTATGCTGATGACACGTTATTCTTGTATAGTAACGTGTCGTATCGTACAGTTATCATACACTATGTGATATGGATCTAATAAATCTAATAAACTTGGCTACGATGTGTGTTTTGGGCTTTAAGGTCTTGATAATGTTTCTAATGATGCAGGCAGCATTGGCAAGGTAAGGGTGTAGGTGGCGCATTTCAACCTGTAGGTGGCACATCTAAAGGTCTAGGCCAGGAATAGGCAACGTCAGTCCTGGAGTGCTACTGTCCTGCAGAGTTTAGCTCTAACCCTAATCAAGCACACCTGAACAAGCTAATCGAGGTCTTCAGGATCACAGGCTAGGCAACAGGCAGGTGAGTTTTTTAGTTTTTTTGTTTTAGGGTTGGAGCTAAACTCTGCAGGACATCAGCACTCCAGGTCTGATGTTGCCTATCCCTGGTCTAGGCAGAATTTCTAAAGGTGGAGGCAGAGTTTGTAAAGGTGTAGGCAGCATTTCTATGGGTTGGAGGTCAGAAATGAACTGGATTAAATTCAGGGCAATAGTCACATGCTTTATGGCACTTCCTAGCCGTCCATTTCACTCCTTTTTGAAAATTATTGTGTCAAATGATGCAAACTTCCATATGGCAGTGCAAAATTTCCCTTTGACAAGGCCTACTTTTTCTATGATTTCTATCGTGTTATGCACTTACCCCTCTATACTTTTCGCTTAATTTGTTGGGATTAGAGCGAGCTGCACACACAGTCATCTCTGACTGCTCTGTTTATGCACCTTGCTGATTGATATTAACACCATAGAACCTCCATAAGATGAGTTCACAAAGCAGATTCAGCTGCCTGTTTTCCTGTGTTATAAAGAAACGTGTTGATTTTATGACTTTGGAAAAGAGGCTGTATCTGACCACAAAGACTGATGCTTTGTGAATGTAACAACCCTTCTAACAACCCTTTGAATGAAACCTTGTTTCTGAAACTAACCTGAATCGTTTTGCTCCAGAGGAAAATGCATAGCAAACTGTAATGCACAGCAGTTTGATCTTAGACCTAGAACTTAAAGGCTTTGTTCAGACAGGCAGCAAAAATTAGATTCTTGCCACATGTGACTCCAATCCATTTAGTCTGAAATATGACAAACCCAATCCAAACCACATTCAAAGATTATGGGCCCTATTTTAACGATCTAAGCGCATGGTCTAAAGCACACGGCGCAGGTGCACTCAGGGCGTGTCCGAATCCACTTTTGCTAGTTTAACGACGAGAAAACAGTCGGCGTGCCCATGCGCATGGTCTAAACAGGTTGTCCCTATTCTCTTAATTATTAATGAGTGTTTTTGGGGCATAACATGTAATAAACCAATCAGAGTCTCATCTCCCATTCCCTTTAAGAGCGAGTTGCACTCGCTCCGTGGTATATTCGCTATTTAAACGGCGGAATTTTAAGGCACACAGACTGAACGTGTCTCCAGAGAGCAAACGGATCTGCTCATGCGCGAGCAAATAGTTAGGCTAATTTTGATACACACAATAACTATCCACTATTACATGTATGACATTTTTATATTTATTTAGCCTACACACACACAGTAATATTATTTTACACTGTAATCCTTTCATTTGTAATATTTGGCATGCGTTAGTAGAAAATGTGCCTCTGGGTGGGTCCACAACGTGCGTTCACTTTGCTTATTAAACACATGGACGCGCAGCAGAACCCAAGCGCTCTTTAAATAACAAAAAAAATATTGTGCCGTTGACTTTAGACCAGGTTTGAGTAGGTCTATGGCGCAGTCTATTTTCAGTTCTTCAAACTAGCAACGCGCCAACAATGCACCTGAACACACCTCTTTTTTTAGACCAGATTTTAGATGGGCACAAATGCATTTGCTATTTAAACAACGTGGCGCAGGTTTAAAAAATTATAACTGTATCGGGCTGAAACTAGCAAAAACACTTGGGCTGCGTCTTGCGCCACATTTCTCCGGGTGTATGATAGGGCCTTGTGGCAGTTTGGACAGTCAGTCCTCTAGATCGCATTAAAAAACAAGTCTGATTTGTGTGCAGTATGAACAAAGCCATAGCACCCAGTCACTTTAAATTTCATCCTAAAACTTATTTTCACCTAATGTGTTTTATATTTGTGTGTATATTTTGCCTTTACGGGATCTCCTAAATGAGTCTTTTTTCTTTGGAGTGAAACAGAAAGAGGAAACATGTAACCTCAATATGGTTCAGAGTTGTCATCTTTCTTTTTCTGTCTCAGAACCAGCAGCTGTCACCTGCCGGGGGTGGAGGGGGAGTGGAGGAGGAGGAGCAAGGGGAGCATGACAGCCTCATGCCCTCCGATGAGGCCAGTGACTCTCGCTCCCTCCGTCGAGGTGGCTCTAGCACCCTGCACCCCCCGGAGGACGAGGAAGAAGAGGAGGAGGAGGAAGATGATTATGAACCCCACCGCCACCCTCACCCGTACCGGGATGTGTATCCGCCTAACCGAATCCACAGCGCTAACGGACAAGAGTCACAGGACAGACTTCTGCAGCAGCGGGCCTCGCTGGACGGACACAACCAACGAAACAACCGCCAGCGCACAAGAGCTTGGCCAAGAGACAACTACTGACCGCCTGTCTGCAGGAGTCTGGAGGGGAGAGTTGGGTTGTAAATTGGGGTGAGGGTTGAGGGTAATTGGTGAGGAACAGGAAACGCAGTGTGAGTGTGTGGTTGTGTGTATGTGTGTTTGTGGATGAAGCTGCCTATAGTTGATGAAAAGTTCCTGTTGTTTTCTAAGCTTATGTGATTGGTATTGTTTGAGGCATTGCACTGCATTTGCTTTTAAAAGACAGGGAAGCTTCTCTCCTTTAAGATCACATGCATGTTCATATCGAAACAACATTTGAGCTTCCTCTGAAACTCCACCCAAGTCAAAAAAAAATGTATAACCTTTTTTATTTAGCGTATTATACGCTCTCCCTGACCCTAATGAGCACAGAAGGCATTTTGGGAAAAGAAAAAGCACTTTTATAGCATGGGATGTGAGTCACAATTTAAGATATTGTAGCATTTTGTTGCATCTTACTTTAATAGTTTCTTTTTTGCTAGCGCTCTTGTAAATGTGAGTATTAATCGTGATTTTTTGGTTCAAGCCCACAGTAATGGTGTTGCCTGATTGGAGCCCATATGCACTTGTCTTATTATGAGTTGTTTATTGGTCCTCCTCTGGACATCATTCAGGCAACTGACATGAATAGTCATTTTCACAGTCACGTTCACAGATGTAGCAAACATTGCCATTTGCAAAGCACCATGTAAATACGGTGTATGTAGGGAAGGAATTCAGGGTTACGCTCTGCTGTCGTAGAGTGAAATATTATTTGGACGATAGTCTTGGTTTGCACATGAGGTGAATTCCAACTCCAGAATGAAAAGAAGCAGTCGACCTGCTTATATTTCCGTACTGCTGCATAAAGAAAGAACCGAATTAGGTCAGTGTCACTGGTTTCTTTTTCTGGGAAATGAGAAGGACTGAAAACTGAAGTAATTTTATCATCAAACATCATTATGGATCATGGATTATTTTACCATCCAATTAGTACCCATATTTTGGATTTTTATAGAAGTAGATGAAGCTCAGATTTGATGTACGTTTTGAGATAGTCACGTTGTTCCTCTGTGACTTGATTGAGTTGAAAGTTGTTTGAAGTTCATATATTATACATTTTGCAAGTAATTTATTTGTGGACCTTATCAGAGTCAACAGCCAATCACCTTAAGGTATCTTGATCTGTTTTCAACTTGCATGAACATTAGCTAGACTAACCTGATATATAAAGCTAAAGAAGCTAAATTTAGATTTTTTTGTATCATTGTTTCAGGGTGATTTTTGTTTTGTTTTTTTAATGGTTGGCAAACAGTTTTGGCGATCTCCCTATTCAAGTAGACTTTGAAACTAGCATTACTAAAATGGCCACTGAATAAACTGCCTCAGAAGGAATTTGTCTTTACCAAGAAGAATGTGTCTCTAACAAGCGCGTGATCTTCCTCTGTCCTCCATTTCTCGCCACCCTTTCCTCTCCGAGGCTCTAAGGGGGCGAGTACCGTGGCCTACTTAAAAACATAGAGTCACATCTTGCTTTGGTGACACGTTGACGACTAGCTAGTTTAATTATCTTATTGGTGGTTACATTAGCATATATCAACCAGCTTGTGTTACGACCAAATCCAAGAAAGTTTGTCCCTTTTCTCATTACCATGACTCTAGACTCGGATGTTACCTGTAGCAGCTTAGGCTAAGGTTTATCCAGTGTAGGACCATTCAGACTGGCCTTAATACTTATATCTTTACCACTGCATGTCTCAAATACAATTATTTAGGACTATTTGCACATTAGGATTGGAACAGAATCGTAAGAACATTTTGAGTATATTAGATTAGAAAAATCTACTCCGTTTTTTTGTTTTTAATTTAAAATCTGCAACAGAATATTAGTAATTTATCTAAGAATAGCTAATGTATATATATATATATATATTGAATGAAATGTCACCAGATCCTGAATATAAGTCTTCAAATTATGTTACTTTACTTTGTATTTATGGATCTGTATTGTTTTTAAGAAATGTTGCGATGTTTACAAAGTCAGGATTGCTCTCACTCAGAGATCGTTGACGTGAGACACATTAAAATATATGTAACGTCAGTTGTTGTACGGTTATGTAAAGTCACATAAAGTTGCAGTACACTCTCATGTAGCGCTGTAGGTGTCGGTTTGGTTCTTTTGGAAGAAAACTTACAGTTAAAACATCTTAAGTATTATTAATTGTTGTGACGGCCTCTTGATTTCAGTGCATATCCAAAAGTTGCCATCCAGAAAGAGAAATCCTTATTTTTCTTCAGAATTACTCTTTCCAATGTAATGCCATGTTTATACAGAGGACGTGTATTTAAGTATGATTTCACGAGACTACACAGGTCCTTCCAAACATGCACAGAGACTTGAGTGAATGTATAGTTGCATGCCTTAACACCTCTAGTCCAAGCACTAATGTATTGTCCTCCAGAGGGACAGTGCTAAACTGACCCTCAGTTGATTGTGTTGCATTGATTGTTCTGGATCCGTACCTCCCAGAATGCACTTTCTGAAACATCCACCCACAATTTAGATTGTAAAGACTTGTCTTATTGACCAAAATTGATGCCTGATATGAAGATTGAGCCATCAGTGTGTCCAGCGTAGTATAATGGCAACATCACTACCATAGTATGTTAGCATCTTGGCTTAATGCTGGAGGGTTTTTATGTATATACCGGAAATACACTGAAATCCAAACAAGGAAAACAACACTTGGTATTGATTACTACATTATACTGACATGGTGAATGCTGAAGCCTGAAACATACTCTACTCAAGTACATGAACATAAGTTTCATTGCTTTAAAATGTGTCAGATCGCAGTTCTCTTTAAACTGTTGCTCTGCCATGACAGTCATTGATTTGATAGAGAAACTTACCATAGAAGAAGATGCAGTGTATGATATAGCGCCCCTTGTGGCAATACTGAGAATGTAATACCAATTACATAGTTATAAGCATTTGTGTTTGCATACAATAATGGATGTGGACTATGTTTCAGAA
The DNA here is from genome assembly GCA_027564155.1 of Gymnocypris eckloni scoliostomus. Lineage (NCBI taxonomy): Eukaryota > Metazoa > Chordata > Actinopteri > Cypriniformes > Cyprinidae > Gymnocypris > Gymnocypris eckloni. The sequence continues at coordinate 61,827,517 of CM050412.1, read as the reverse complement.
CTAAAAGAGCCTTTCCATGTCAGATTGAATAAATCACCCAATTACCTGTTAACAACCCACATTGTGCGTTGATTATAAGACAAGTCACTGTCTCTTCCCAGCTCTTGCCTTTCTAACATAAGTTCAAATTGATGTAGATTGTGTCACGGCTCTGGACACTTTGTTTACAGCACCAATCTTGAAGTAAAACTTTGCATCGGCCATTTAGAGGGTTATGGGAAATGTACATGTTCAAGTCAGGATAAAAGTCCACTAACAAATGACTTGACCAATCCTGTTTTAGTGTACTGCATCTTTATTTGCTATCAACATGTCTCACTTTAATCTATTGTTCTATATTTAAAAAAGTAAAAAAAAGAAAATCAGAGCATGACCGAAAAAAAAATGTCTATGCAAGTGTTGCATGTGATCTGATTGTTTCTTTCGATTGTTTCTGATCTACTTTAGTACTGCATTGATTCTTGTTGTAAGTATTCTTTTATTTTGTAAGACACTTCACCCTCTTTTATACTGAGCACAGACAAGGGGCTTCTGCCACAAAGTTCATTTTCTTTAAATTGCTCTTTTTCAATCTCATGGGCTTCAATACCTCCACTGTTATTTATTTTAACACTTAGCCATGGCACGTATTTGGATTGATGTAATAAAGAAATGTTCCAGGTTCAAGTTAAGATGTAATGACACAATCTGATCACAAGAAAGCCACATAACTTAACCATTACATATACTAATTAGACTGATTAGATACAATTGCTTTCTAACCTTGTCTATATGAAATAATATCTAATATTTCAACTCCAGTCATGACCATGAAAAGTCAGAAAAAAACTAATCAGACATTCATTCGTATAAAGTTATTGTAATTGATATAAGCACTTTACCAAATATTCAAGCTCCACATTTGAGCTTTTAAACCCTCTAGAATGTTTACCCCATAGACTTCCATTGTAAGTCCATTGCTGTACATGTGATTCTTGAGAGACAAGTCCAAATTGTGTCAACAGAATTCAGCTTGTTTTTATCTTGGAACATTCTTTTTAATAGCATTGATCAGATACCTGTATGTAAGTCAAGGACTTGCATTGTTGTAGTTGATATGAAGACAGAAAAGAGATGATTTATATGTTTCACAATGCACAGTGTAAAATAGCATGTGTCACAGTATAATCTAAAAACAAGATTTGCATATCTTAATACATGTAAATGTACATGATACAACATTTTCTGTTATGGCATAACATTGTTTTCTAGTGGACCAATACAGAATGCATAACAAACACTGATTATAATTTTTTTCTTTCTGAGGTAAGCACAATTTTTACAATGGGTATTATTTGAGTCTTTTGTCTTCGATTCTGTATGCAATACAACCATGGAAAGAAAAACGCCTTAGAACATAAATACTTCCTCTCCTGTGTAAGTAGAGAAAAATATATTGCACTATTTATTTTCATTTTTGATGTCTGCTTTGTAATGCAATAAATGCACTATAGGTAGAACAATAATTGCAATGGACACTTAATTGGTCCTCAGGCGTGATGTAGGTACACACTTTCTCACTCTCTCGCCCCTTCATCTTTCTGACAACACGAAAAATCTAATCCTGCCTGATGCTGTATATGCTTTCTATTTAAAAAAGATGACACTAATTATAATAAAAAAACAAACATTTTATGTACTTTTAACAGTCCAGTCGTGTCTCACATTGATTACAAGGTTTTTTTTATTCTGTTTTGCTTTATCTTTAAAAAATTTGCCAAAGAATAATGCATCGCTGCTGTTTTATCTTAAAAAACCTATCAACAATATTCTTATTCAGTGTCTTAATCAGTGTTGGGCAGTTACAGTAATATTAATTTTTGCAGTAACTAGTAGTGTAACTAATTACTAAGATTTTAGTAATAATTTTACAGTTACCATCCATAAAACAGCTCGTTATTTAGTTACTTTTGATGCCTCAACCCCACTGATTTGAAATCCAATAATTCCTTGATTTATTTTCATAATTTTCACAACTCGCACAGGCACATGAAGTCAGGTAGCAGTGCATCAGGCAAGTTTGAGTATGGAAAAGCTTACATTAGTGGCTGGAAATATTCCCATTACATTGATTTTGTCAGGAGGAAAGATGACCTGAACACCGATGTGTAAGTTGTGGCATTACTTTACTCTGGCATATGGCTTGCCCACCCACATCCCTCTGATCAGAAAAATTATAATACTAATTACAAATATTTTTAGAAAACGAGACATTTTCTTACAAACTTGTGATTTCTTTTGATAAAATGCATCATGAAATATAATGGAGATAACCATTATATGGTTATAACAGAATAACAGAGAAATTATAATTTTAAACTTAATTATTTTACCTTCAGTAGAAGTAGAAAAGAGAGAAATCTTGTGAACCACTTTATCTTCAGGAAAATCAAAAACACGGGGTCTCTTAACTATGGAAGAGAAAATCTGTGCACTTGTTTTAGTATCTTATTATTTAGTAATGTTTTAGTACCTTATGTTTACAACTCTGCTCTGTAAAACTACTACCAGAGATGATTAGATGACCTAATCTTGGTATCACAGGTGAATAAGAGAATGCACCTTTAATCAACTGAACCAAATCAGCAGGAACAGCTTTCAACAAAAACACACATAATTGCTGAGTACAAATAACATTCTATTTTGACAAAAATCATTTTAACAAAGGAAATTTCCCTCCCCATCCATAATGTGTACAATGGACCCGACCCGATCCATCCAGTCCTGAAAAGATGTTCCCTTAAGAAGGATGCACTTATTCCACAACAAACAACTATGTGGCGAAAAGTTGAGTTTGTAGAATTTCCAATATAATAATACCTGACTGTGAAAAGGTGATAATTTACATGGCTCAAAATCACATTTCATTCTAAAACAAATGAGAAGAAAAGCTAAACCAAACATAATGTGTATTTCTGAGGAAGGCTTGGAGCCACCTCAACTTTAGGGGACCAATTACGTTCAACCCTCCTTCACTGATCGGCTTCACTACATCTGTTTCTTATATAATGGTGCTTGTTTTTCCAAATAAAAATCTGGGTAAGTCACCCTGGAAAGTGCTTCTGATTTCTGTATGAGAATTCTGCCAAATATAGACATATACCTTTCTCTCAACCCACATATTTCAAATATTTTCATATCAATCAAATTTCTTTTGTCTCTAATTTTAGGGTCTTTTGTAATAACAATTCCTATATATTTTACATGATTTTTTAAAGGAATACTGAAAAACTGTTTCCATCAGCTCACACTTTTTTAATTTAACTGCAGACCAGATTAATGGCAACTGGAATCTTGGACGAAGTTACTAACAAATAATATTTTTGGAGTAACAAGCCCAACACTGGTTTTAATACACGTTATTTGCCTCACCGTTGTTAGAAGCTGCGCTGCCATCTATAGACATGGATCAGCGTGATCATCTCCTCAGTTTTATGTAAACCACAATGATACTAGTGAGTTTTTATTGAGCTGTAATAATTACAATAATTTATTCACTTACCTCTATGCCAAACAAGAAGCTACTTTAACGTCAAATCTCAATCATCCGCTCTTTCCACCACGTGTTTGCCGAACGGTCGTAAAGGTGCTGACTCTAGTTGTCTCCGCTGGTAAATCACAATATTAAGCGTTTAATCACATCACCACACAACACTAGTGCTAGTGGCGTACTGTATCTTCAGAGGAGGCAGCCAATCAGCGTGAGGATTCTCTCTGACGTTTAATAAACACCACGGGTCACGACTATACAACTATTCGAATATCTAGAATCTGAGGGTGCAAGAAAATCGCATTTAAAGTCGTCCAAATGAAGTTCTTAGCAATGCATATTACTAATCAAAAATTAAGTTTCGATATCTTTACAGTAGGAAATGTACAAAATATCTTCTTGGAATATGATCTTTCCTCAATGTCCTAATGATTTTTGGAATACAAGAAAATCTATAATTTTTACCCATACAATGTATTACTGGCTATTGAAACAAATATATCCCAGTGAATTAAGACTGGTTTTGTAGTCCAGGGTCATATATTAACACACTTTATTCGAAACTACCGTGAGTACGGTCTTCATCTCATGTAAGTGACCAGCATTACGATTAATCTTTACAAAAAATTTGAAGAAAGGTAAGAGACAGAATTTACTCGTTTCATGTTGGCTTGTGAAATCCATTAAAAATGTCTGTTATATTTTGGCAATAAATACAGAACAGATTCGGTTTAAAGATTTTTACACATCAATATGCTATCAAGCACTCGTAATACAATTAAATTAATTTCAAATGACAAATTTCTCAGTCTAAAGGACTTTATTATTTATCCGCAGAGTGAACAGTTTAATCAACCATTGACTGAAATGGAGTATATCTACAGATGCATTAATGAATTGGTATTTTTACACAATTTAAAAATCAAACACAATTAAATGTAATGTGTAAAAGGGAAAGATGTGTGTCGTGTTCTACAATGTAATGTTTGACTAGCTGTTCATTTTAGGATGTCAAGGGATGCCTTCTCTCTGCTACAGCGTTCTCACAGATTTCTACACTTGTCATGGGTTTATCTGCCAGAAAACTGATCCCCTGGTTAACTGGTGGTCTCTTATAAACTTGCTTGCAAATAATCTGGAGATAAGACACAGCACACTCACAAGATGTACAACAGAAAACAAACAACGTGTAAATGTTTTGGTTCAGGCAAAGATGGTCTCCTCTCTCCTCTTCTTGGTAAGGATGGTTCCGGGCTTGTGCTGGGCGTCTGGGTGTTTTTCCAGCTCAGGCGGGCAGGTGGACACGGGACTTTCTAAGATGGCCTGTTTCAGGTCGTAGAAAACAGCAGAGTCTTCTTTGGTCAGGAAAGTCATTGCCATACCACTCTTTCCAGCACGACCCGTTCGGCCAATACGATGGATATAGTCTGAGAAAAGAAACAGTTAAATATTAATCCTCCAAATGGGAACGTGAAGCAGGAAGTCTCCTGATATAAGCATTTGACCGTTCTAAAGGGCAAAGGACAAAAAGTGACAAAAGCCCTATTTAGATGGTAATTGTTTCTAGTGGGGACGAACGTTATTTTCACCATTTACAGGGAGTAGTCAGTGATTTTATTGGTGTTTGAATACAGAATGTATGTTTTTCTTTCACCATCCACGTAAAATGTCTGGCTGAATTACATGCTTTTTGACAAATACCAGTTTTTTTTGGTATTTTAATTTAATTGCCGTCCAAATCCACATCTCTGAGTTTATGAGAAGAATGTAAAATGTCAGTTTAAATCCCTTTTGACCACTGTTGAACACCGTACGCTAACTGTTGCACTTCACTGTAATTTGCATGCATATTTACTTCTGAAATGCTGGAAAGTATTTACAAGAACAATCATTTATAACTAACTACTCAACCACAGCGAGTAATAGCAGAAAGACAATCAGAAACATTCAAAATGGGTGTTAATAATGGCAGCATGGTATGCAATACTGTATTAAAATGTGCATTATATACATAACTATATTGCGTATAATTAAATACAACTGTAGCGCATATATTTTCCTATTCCATATTTTTAAACATTTAAATAATCAAATATACATTCTAAGACATTAATAAGATTACATTTAACAAGTCATTTTTTAATACATTTTACAAAATAAAAAAAATAATTTTATTTACAGCAGACAATTATGTGACTAGCCACGTGAGCAGCGCACATTCCTGGGTTCGTAGGATGCTAGGATCACAGAACTTGCATCTCCACTGTGAATAAATCTCTATCTGAATCCATGAGTTATATCACTAAGGTGCAATGTAAATTTATGTTTACAGTTTTCAGACGTCCACTTGAGAAACAATTACTGTCTGAATAGGACTAAAGATGGTGTTGGACTCACCCTCAATGTTCTTGGCCATGTCATAGTTGAGGACCATGGAGACGTCATGGATGTCGATACCTCTGCCTGCCACATCTGTGGCCACCAGGATGTCCTTAGCTCCTGCCTTAAGGTTGGACAGAGCAAACTCTCTCTGTTCCTGACCTTTACCGCCATGGAGTGTACAAGCATTGTACTGCAGGACAGAAGAAAAAGATTGAGATTTTCTGACAGTTATTTCTAGAAAGCATCACAGACATAAATAAACACTGTGTACTCACTCCTAACTTCTCCAAAGACTTAGCCAGCACATCAACACCCTTCTTCTGGTTAACAAAGATGATGATGGGCGGATCGAAGCCACTTGCCAAAACATTCATCAGCTTCTTCCTGTTGACCAAACAAGAACTTTTGTGAGAAAAGGCAAGTACATTTCAACTTCACCTTGAATATGACTGGTTACAGTTAATGTGCACTCTGACCTCTTTTCACCCTCTGACATGAGGATGACCTTCTGCTCCACCCTCTCGTGAGGTTTGCCTGCAGAGCCGATGTACACCACCGCAGGCCGACGGAGGTAACTTCTGGCCAATCGTTCCACTGCAGCAGGCATGGTGGCAGTAAACATGACTGTCTGAAAAACATGAGGATGTGCAATTAAAGGTAATTGTAGGAGGAAAAAAGAAACTTCATAATTCATTGTTCACAGTCAGTTATTTCCTATTAAACCATGGTAACTCATGATATCGGTTACCTGTCTGTATTTTTGTTTGCCTGACTCAAAGTTCTGCATCATTTTTTCAGGGTCCTCTGCTTCATCTGTGTCTGGCTTCAGATTGGTCACAGGAATGTACTCCAGAATCTTCTGGACGTCGGGTTCAAAGCCCATGTCAATCATTCTGTCGGCTTCATCCAGTACCACATATGTGCATCTGCTCAGGACGAGGTATCGGTTTTCCAACACGTCGATCAAACGACCAGGTGTGGCTATGACAATCTGAGAATGAGTAAAACACATCAGGGCCCGTTATTCACAAAACATCTTAAGACTAAAAGTAGCTCCTAACTCGCCGATTTAGCAGAAACTCTTAAAAAATTGTGGGCGTGTCAGTCCTAAATTTAGGACTCCTACATTTTCTGTGAAGAATCTGTGAATCGTTAGGAGTAGTGAAGAGGACTCCGGTAATACAATATCATGTTCTACAATATTTGTATGAATAAATCTCTGACAGAGCCCCCTATCAGCCAATCACTGTGTGCATTCTTAGTGAGCATGCTGATGTCATTCATAGCATCAATGTTAACCCCGCCTCTTACTCTTAGCTTACGACTTCTCTCTATTCCTTAGTAAAAGTTAGTCTCAGCAGCTTTGTGAATAGGTTTTAAGAGAAAACTCTTAGCTAAAAACGTTTACTACTGTTTAGGAGAACTCTTAGTGGTAAGATAAAATGTTTTGTGAATACGGCCCCAGATCTACAACTATAATGAGGTCATCTATTATGATTTTTTGATCAACATATATGTATATTGAACCATAACTTTTAAAGACAAGTAATTTCCTGACAATTTAAAGTGTTATATAGCACACTGAATCATACTCCGATTTAATGCTGTCAGCAGTGGAAGCACTTGGGAGAGAACTAGGGGTCGACCGATTATCGGCCTGGCCGATATTAAGCATTTTACCGATTATCGATATCGGCCATTTTCAAAAAATATTTGCCGATAATTTGTTTTTAATAATTTTTATTTTATTTATATATATATTTTTTATAATGCAAACAAACATACTATTTACAGGTGACATTATTTATTGGTGACTAAATAATACAGGTGAAATTATTTAATGTTTAAATGCACTATTTGGCTCGATGCAGCCTGTCTGAGCTCAACACTCTGTGAGAGTGAGGCGATCTCTCAATCTCTGAGAGCAATCTCCGCCCACCGCTCATCTGATATGTAGAGAGTCACGAGTCCGACCAATCAACGCGGAAAACTGCAGGCAGTCTCACACCGAGAGCACTTGCTAACTGGAGCTGCCTCAGTGATCACGCATCAGTTGTCTCTCAAAGGTAAGGCAGCAGCAGGCGTTGCTGAAGTTGCAAAACACCTCAATATAACCTATGATGTCATGATCGCGGAAAATGCGAATCGCGGAATGCAGTCATATAATGGAATTTACCGTATAACGCGGAATGTCGCGGAATGTGTCAAGTTTGGATGAATTAATCAAAAGTAGGTCAGTACACTTAAATCGACTCGCTATGGACTAGTATCTATTAATATTAAGTCATAAAACACTATTTAAATATGAATCCTGCATGTTCTGCATCTCTGTTGATGAATGACACAGGCGCATGCGGTTTCATTTGCTGCACACATACATGAAGAGCGTGTGAAGCTCGCGGTGTTTTAGCATAAATGAGGACATAAATACACGAACAACATCCCCAGAACTGCTCCGAGAGTCACTTGATGAGCATTTGACCGTTTCATTTGAGTAAACGATCGTCAAATCATATATACATAGGCTACAGAAACTTAAAAGGTCCTCATGGCAACCGGTCAAAATATAAGTTCGGTTTAGCGAATATATTACTGTATACGTAATACAACTACAACAATTATTACAACTTTTGTTGAGAATAATAACACAACACGCTATTTCTTCCATGTTTTAATTTTAATAGTAAACTCATTTGTTTGCAAAAATAAAGTCTAACTCTCATTTGATTAAAAGATAAATTAAATTAATGTTTTATGCCTTCATTTGCACTGTACTGTAAATTAAAACCAACGGAAATGTTGTTGTTATTAACAGTTTTCAGAATTAAAGACATGTTTAAAAGCATTTAAAGAAAGTTTTTTGTCAGAGCTCTTGTTATTATTAATTTTGGCATTAATTTTCATTTTTACACCAGACACATATATCGGTTCAAAATATCGGTTATCGGTCTACTTGATCTGCAATAATCGGTATCGGCATCGGCCCTGAAAAACACATATCGGTCGACCCCTAGAGAGAACTGCCAGGTGACTTATTTCTTAGCATAAAAGAGGACAATGTTACAAGAGGAATAACAAATTATTGTTTTAAGTTAAAAAATATAGCCTAAGTAGCAACGACATTCAAAAACAATGGACTTGTGACAAGGCTCCTGAAATAATCAGGTCTTCGCTTAAAGTTTTCATATAGTGACGAGTTAATTTTTGCTAGAAAAAGAGCAGGAGAAATATCATGCAAGTGTCTGAGAGCCGGCAAAAGCTATGAAAAGAGTGACACTTTATCTCAGAGTATGACACAGCCTGCAGAAGTGACAAGCATGGTTGTTGTTGTCACCACTAGAATGACCTAATAGCCAAAGCAAAATAAGATCATTTAACCTCTTCCAAGACCCATATTTAATTCACACACTACTGTGTGATGTAATACAAAAACTTGAAAAGAAGATGCTACCCTCCCCTCATTCCACTGGGCATTTTTTCAGCATGACAATGAAGATATTCATTCTCCCAAGGTGAAAATCTTTCAGTGGATATGCATTTAACTCAATCGTATTGCTCTTGAGCAGCTGGTGGGGATTCTGTAGAGACAAGCTGAGCATAACTCCCCAAAGCATTTAAGGAGGTCATCCTCCAGGAGTTGTACAGGACAGATGTGAAAATTTGTCATGAACTTGTACACTCAGAGCCAAGAAGGGTCAGAGAAGTATACTTAAAGTTCTGGAGGACATACTAAGTACTAGAATATTATACATTTGCTGAATTAAATCTAGGGTGTACTCATTTCTGCAATCTTTCATTTAAACAAAATTGGCTAATTTAATTATCTTACAGAAAATATTGGCATATATTTTGTTATTTTTATTAAGTATATGTTTAATACATTTCAATTTTACCATCTTTCCATGAATTATATTAGTGATCATTAAGAAAATATATATTTTATATTTATTTAGAGGGGGTGTACTCATTTATGCTGTGCACTGCGTGTGTGTATATATGTATATATATTATGGAAGAAAACAGTATGATTTTGTTAATCATCTAATACTTGTTAATCATCTAATACTCATGTTTATGTTGAATATATTAAAATGAATTATTGTCTGTTCTTACAAATGTCTCACATTGGATGTTTCACATTAAGAAGTGCTCTGCTAAAAAAATAATAATAATGTTAGGATTTACCAGGCTGTAAAATCCCCAGAACTCATAACTCAAGTCTAGATAAAAACATGTTTATCAAATTATCTGATTGGCATTGAGGATGGTATGAGATGACACCAGCAGGGGGGAGCTAGTGGGCTAAGCAGAGAGCTGCAGAGCGAGGGCATTGTCTTTTCACATGACCTGCTAGCAGAACACTTCCGGTGTGTGAGACATTCAGTATCGTTTGGCTGAAGACGATTCTTCAATAAAAACCTTTTTATTCTTAACAAAACACCCTTCGTCTCGACTATCTTCATCCAAAGACTTCAACCACAATAAATATATATATATATGAAGAGTTAATTTGCAAAAACGGATAAGTCAAAAAAATCTAAAATCATATTTTGTTCTGCATTCCAATTAAACTGCAGTTGGGTTGTTTGGATTACATTTTTATAAAAATACAGCTAACGACGCAATAAAAACATGATAAAAAACATCAAACTCCTCCTATATATACATACATACATATATATATATTAGTTTTTTATTAATTATTAATTTTCCATTTTATGTTGAGTTAGTTTAGTAAGTTTATGTCTACTTTTCTATAATTAATTGCAGTTTTAGTTTATTTTAGTACATCATATTAAACTAAATGAAAATGACAAATGTTGCATTGGCAACCAGCTGAAATAGGTTTTATTTTATTCCAAGTAACATTTTTTCGTTTGTGGTTTTACTTTTAGTTAACTATAATAAACCTGCTACCAACATCACAAAATTATCATTATGAATAGTCAATATCAATTTAGAAATAATATGGAAGGGATTACGCTCTCACCTCACAACCCATCCTGAGTTTGAACCCTTGATCCTCTCTGGATATTCCACCGATCACAGCCACTGTCCGGATCCCCAGCGGTTTGCCAAATTTAATCGTCTCCTCCTCTATCTGCTGCGCCAGCTCACGAGTGGGGGCCAGAATGACAGCATATGGTCCCTGATCTGAGTCCTCAATCCTACAGTCACAAACACATACAGAGTTTCCCACATTTGATCTGATTCCACAGGAGTTGGCATATAAAGGTGACAGAGGAAAGTGAGCTCTCACCTGTCAATCTTAGGTAGAGTGGTGATCCAGACCAATAAAGGAATGAGGAAGGCGGCGGTTTTACCACTACCAGTCTCGGCCACACCAATGATGTCACGGTTCTGTAAACCAATAGGAATGGCCTGCCTCTGGATAGGTGTGGGATCCTGACAAAGAATACAAATGTATAGTATAAATATATTTACTATATTAAAAACATTTACATGGATGCCATAACACAACAAGCCGTTTCAAACACTTGCAGAACAATCTAAACCTGTCTAATCATGTCAATTGAGAAACAAACTGACCTTATAGCCACACTTTTCGATGACCTCCAGAATGTGTGGTGGCAGTGAATACTCCTTCCAGTTGCGGATGGGGTTGGGGATCTTTCCTCCTTTGGTCGTGATGCTGTAGTCCTCTCTGAAGATTCTCCAGTCTCTGTCTATCATCTCCTCCATCTTCTTCTGAGCCCAGTGCCGGTCGTCCCAGCGCTGCTTGGCCTCCTTATTTCGGACCTTCTTCAGCCTCAGTCTATGAAATACAGAAAATGTTATAGTATATGAACTATGGAAAATTTGATTATGCTAATTATGCCTGACAGTGGGTAATATTTTTTTGTAAAAAAAAGAATCACGACTTCCGGTAATGGCGGCGCTAGAGTGAGACACGGTGTACGGAGCTCCCGATTCATTTCATTTAAATAACCCTCCCTAAATACATTTATTACGACGAAAGTGCGTTATATAAAATAATAACCTCGAACATTCTGATAAATATGCCGAATCCAAAGAGGACGGACAATAAAAAAGAAGAAACTCAGGAAACGAGACTCCCATTATCTGACCCGCCGCCATGGTTCCATGCAGAAATGGAAAAAGGTTTCCTCAGAATTCAGGAGTTAATCGACGGACGCCTGAGTAAGTTCGCAGAATCCTTGGAGAAAATGGGAAACGAATTGCAGTCAATAAATTCGAGAATGGTGGATGTAGAAACCAAGCAGTTAGAGGCAGAAGAGGCGATAACGGGCCTTCACAAAGATGTCGCGGATGTCAAATTGGCTGTTGACGACGAAATTAAACAGCTAAAAGATAAAATTGATGAACTTGAGAATCAATCTCGTCGTCAGAATTTACGCCTGGTCGGTTTTCCTGAGGGAGTGGAAGGTAGAAATGGTGGTTTTAAAGGAATGGCTACCTAAGATCCTGGGACAGGAGGACGAGGTCTACGAAATTGAAAGAGCTCACCGCACCTTGCAACGACGACCAGCGGAGAATGGCAAACCACGGGCCATTCTGATTCGTCTACTTCGGTATGGAGACACACTTAAGATCCTCAATGTGGCCAGAGAAAGGGGCAAGCTCGCCTATGGCAACTCCACTATAATGATATTTCGGGACATGTCATCAACCTTGTTCAGAAAGCGTCAAGAATTCAGCGCACTAAAAAGACAGTTACGCAACAACGACGTGTCCTATGCGATGCTTCACCCCGCGACGCTGAGGATTCAGCTACCGGAGGGACAAAGATCCTTCAACTCCAAAGCATCGGCAGAGACTTATCTTCGACAACATCATCCTCACTTGATTGCCGGATAAGACACTATAGCCAGAAAACGGCATATAAACGAACTCCGGGGTTTGTTTGTAAAATATACTAAAACAATCACCCATAAAGTAAGTTATGTAAGAACACTCGTAGCGAAGTAAGCGGGGTGAGTTTTTTTTCTTCTTTTTTCTCTTTCTTCTTTCTTTCTGGGATGAAAATTAATGACAAAATTCTGTCAAAAGTGGACTTTATACCCAAAATCTAATGCGAGAAGAATGTGATTTTCTTTGTTGAATTGTTTTCGAAAATGTGTGAATTTTGGGTTTGTTATTAGGAATGTTCGAAGTAAATAATATGTTTGTTTGAAAATATATAATATAATTATTTGTTGGGATTGTCAGAAATTGCATGGGAGTTAGATAGTTAGGATAAGGTAGAGGAAGTCAGGTTCGACTGTATGTTGCGGTGCATAATCAGTCATGGGGGTTTAAAGTTTCACACTTCGTTTGGGGAAGTGGTGGGAGTGGTAGGGGGGGTTGGACAGAACACATGTTTAATTTATTTAATTAGCGAGCTGTTTAGAGATAAGTTCTTTAAGTGCTCTAAGATGGAAATAAAACAATTAATATATAGCTAATGTCAAGCACACTGAAATATAAGTATGTTACTTGGAATGTCAATGGGTTAAATCAAAGACTTAAAAGGAAAAAAGTAATTCTGTATCTCAGAAAACATAGCATTGGGATTGCTTTGTTACAAGAAACACACTTGACTGATTATGAACATCAGAATCTTAAAAAACAGTGGCCTGGACAGGTTTTTTTTTCTTCTTTTACATCACAATCTAGAGGGGTGGCTATACTTATTGATAAAAATATACCCTTTCAAATGGAATCTGTTGATAAAGACAAATCCGGTAGATATGTTATTTTAAGAGGAACAATTGCAATGCAAAGAATGACCTTAGTAAATATATACCGTCCAGAAATGGAGGGTGCGGATTTTATTCATAATATATTCTTCAAATTTGCATGCCCTATTACGGAGCTAATAATTGGAGGAGACTTTAATGTAGTCTTAGACCCAGTATTAGATAGGTCGTCCACTAAAGTGTCACCTCTAAGTCAAGTTGCCAAAGCCTTAAAATACGAACTCTCAAGTTATAACTTAATAGATATATGGAGATTTAAGAATAAAACAAAAAAAGAATATTCTTTCTATTCACATAGGCATAATAATTACTCCAGAATTGACTATTTTTTTGTTCCAAAGGCGAAGGATTATTTGATTGAATTGTGTGACTATTTACCAAGAATACTGTCAGATCATGCTCCTTTACTTATTTCAGTGCATCAGTCTCCGGAATTGCCAAGTTGTAAACTTTGGCGATTTAGTAACCATTTATTAAATAACCCTGAAGCGTTGAATTTTATAAATAATAATATAGATAACTTTATGATTACAAATAAAAATTCTGCTTCTTCAGGTATAATTTGGGAGGCCATGAAGGCATTCTTACGGGGTCAAATCATTAGTTATTCTTCAAGTAAGAAAAAACAATATCAAAAACAATCACAATTACTTGAAAAAGAAATTTCAACAATGGAAAGACAACATTCCAAGACTAAAGACGCTCAGCTGTTTCAGCAATTGCAGTCCAAAAAATTGGAATATAATATTTTGTCATCTAAAGAAGCAGAAAATGCACTTCTCAGATCACGGCAGAGATATTACGAACACGGAGATAAGATTGGAAAAGTGTTAGCATGGCAAATAAGAAAAGAAGAAATTAGTAAGTCTATAACTACACTACGTTCTTCAGACAATAAAAATATTGAACACCCAAAATTAATTAACCAAGAATTTTTAGATTTTTATAAATTGCTGTATAAGTCCCAAGGAGTAGAGGAAGCTGAAATCCAAAACTTTCTAAGCAAATTGGATATACCAGTCTTATGTGATCATGATAGAGAAGAACTTGAAAAAGAAATTTCGAAAGAAGAGATTCAATTGGCAGTTGCTGCACTAGCGGGGGGTAAAACACCTGGTTTGGACGGTTTCTCGATGGATTTTTATAAAACTTTTTTTTTTAAATTAGCCGACCCGTTGCTTTCAATGTATATGGAGGCAATTCATAAAAAAGAATTACCAGAGACTTTAAATCAAGCTTTAATTACAGTTCTGCTGAAACCTGGCAAAGACCCTAATCTATGTACCTCATATCGGCCGATCTCACTACTTAATTCTGATTATAAAATTCTTACTAAAATGATTGCGTTACGTTTAGAGCGGGTTTTGCCTAGTTTAATTCATATGGATCAAACTGGATTTATTAAAAATAGATCCTCCTTTGATAATATACGGAGGTTAATGAATATTATTTACTCGGCAAAACAAATGGATTCTCCGGTGATTGCTCTTTCTTTAGATGCAGAAAAAGCTTTCGACCGAGTAGAATGGCCTTATTTGATAGCTATTTTGCATAAAATGAATTTCGGTCCAAAATGTATTGATATGATTCGAATGTTGTATGGAAATCCATCGGCAACCGTTCGTACTAACTCTGATCTATCTTCACAGTTTAATTTATCAAGGGAACCAGACAGGGTGTCCTCTGTCTCCACTACTTTTGCGTTAGCAGTGGAACCATTAATGTAGCAATACGGGCAAACAAATCAATCTCTGGGCTAGAAATAGGAGGCTATGTACACAAAATATCATTGTACGCGGATGATGTAATGTTATATTTAACTAATCCTAAATCATCACTGCCTACTCTATCTCAATTGTTGGAAAATTTTAGAGACATATCTGGTTATAAAATTAATATTAATAAAAGTGTTATGATGCCACTGAACTTGGCGGAGAAAATGCCCTTAAATAACATCCCTTTTATATGGAATTCGGAAAAGATAGTTTACTTAGGATTAAATGTTCCTTGAAGTTGGAAGAGACATATTCTTTGAATTATTCCCCATTACTTAAAAAGGTAATGAGAGATTTGGAAAGATGGATCTCTCTACCGTTATCACTAATTGGCAGGATAAATTGTATAAAATGAACGTTTCTTCCTAAATTTTTATATTTATTTCAAACTCTTCCCATTTCTATTCCACAAAAGTTTTTTAATAATCTCAATAGCTCAATTAGAACATTTATTTGGAATAATAAAACCCAGAGGGTTAAACTTAAGACATTACAAATGGCATCTAAAAAAGGTGGATTACAACTTCCAGATTTTATGTTTTATTTTTGGGCAGCACAAATGAGAGCGGTATGGTTTTGGCAGAGGAATAGTACTTTTCCACCTGCATGGATACAAATCGAAAGGTATCATGCAGGGGAAATACCTCTTGATAAGGCCCTATTCATCCCCCTGACTTGTGTTACGAAGGCGGTTGATAACCCATTCATTAGACATACTTGCAAATTGGGGTTTGAGATCAGGAAAAAATATAATTGGCTACTATCATTATATGACAACACTCCATTTCACTGTAATCCATCTCTTCCTGAAGCATTAAGAGATGGGATAACACAATTTTGGTATAAAAAGGGAATACAAATGTTTGGAGATTTATATGAGGAAGATATACTAATGACATTTGAACAATTGAGAACAAAGTTTTCTCTTCCTGTTAAACATTTCTTCAAATATTTTCAGGTGAGAAATTATATTAATACAATACAAGGAGGTAATTTAAGGTCCCTCTCTTCACTCCCAATAGATAATACTATTAGAGAGAAAAAAGTGTCTAAAGGGTTTGTGTCTTACATGTATGTTCATTTCATTGAATTGAATGGGGAGGACACATCATCTTCAAGACTTAAATGGGAAAAAGATCTGGAATGTAACTTTGAACAAGATACTTGGGAACGATATGTGAAAGTGCTTCATCGTTTTCATTTAACAGTAGGCATAGATTAATGCAGTTCAATATTATACATAGGGTATATTATACACCTGAAAGATTGCACAAGATTAGTATTTCATATTCAGAATGTTGCCCTAGGTGTAAAACAGAGGTTGGTACATTATTGCATATGTTTTGGAGTTGTTCTAAACTTGAAACTTATTGGAGAAATATAATACAAACTATTGACAAAATTGTTAATATTAGGCTTCCATCTGACCCGAGATTTATGTTATTGGGGGATGATTCAATTCTTCAATTTGATCAAAGGAAGAATTTACGTTTAGTTAATATGGCTCTGATAGCAGCAAAGAAATGTATAGCTATACAATGGAAATCAGAAGAACCACCAAGTCATATTTTATGGCTTAGAGAAATTTCGTCCTATGTGCCTATTGAAAAAATAATGTTTAATCTAAAAAAAAAGTCATCAATGTTTGAAAAGATTTGGGGCAGATTTATAGCATACATGAATACATTGGATGTTACATTGGCTGAAAATGCAGATGTGATAATGTAACCCTACTTGACTTTAATTTAATGATTACTACTACTGGTATTTATGTATAGTAATTATAAGGTTTTATTTCTCTTTTGTTTTTTTCCCTCTTTCCTCTTATTTTACATACCAGCTCAGTGCCTCGCAATAATGTCCAATTATGTGTTCTGTCTAATGAGGATGGGATAGGGGAGGAAGGGTGGTTAGAAAAGAATGTCCACTTGTAAACTGTACTCAATCTGTAAATTGTTGATGTGAAAATAATAAATACATTGATTAAAAAAAAAAAAAGAATCACCAACTTTCCAATAAAAAAAATTGGTAGGACATACAAAAAATTGCAGTCTGTAATATTTTCTCCTTTTATCTTTTTTTAAGAAGTCTCCTATGCTCACCAAACCTTCAGTAAAAACAGTAAGAGTGAGAAATATTACAATCTGACCATTTAAAATAACTGTTTTCTTTTGTGATTAATTTTAATATGCAATTTATTTTTGTGATGAAATTCTGAATTTTCAGCATCTTTGTGTCACATGATCCATCAGAAATCATTTTAATATACTGATTTGGTGCACAAGAAACATTTATTATTATCATCAATGTTGAAATCAGTTGCTTTAAAAAATTGCATCTGCAGTGCAATATTTGATCGGAAGGATAAAAAAATTAAGTGAAATAGAAAAAACTATTTCTATTTCTGAAATAGAAAATCTTAGTAACATTATAAGTGTTTTTACTGTCATTTTTGACCAAATTAATGCATCCTTGCTAAACAGAATTTTTCAATAGAAGAAAACAACAAAACACTTACAGACCCCAAACTTTTGAATGGTAGTACATACAATCCATCAATATGAAATGTAACGTGTCGAAGACTTACTCCTCTTGCTCCTTCTCTTCAAGGGTCCGTCTCTTCTCCATCAGGTCTCCATAGAATCGGGACTGATCTCTCTTCTGCTGCTTGAGGTCGATGCCGGCGATGAAGCCTCGGCCATACAGCTGAACCTGATGCTTTTCTTTATATCTAAACACATAAACAGTCTCAACCATGTGTTCATGTAGTGTCAAGTAACGCTTTAGCACCTGTATCATAAATACTATACAAGTATGTACGATCCAACTGGCTAAGCATTTGCAGACCTAAACAGAGTGACCTAAGGCAGTCAAGATCAAATGCAATGCAGTAAAATATACAAAATAATATGGACTTTTATGTGCAAATAGCAAAGCAGTGCAGTTATTTCTGGCATCTCATGAGATGCTCACATTGGATTGTAGTCGGTTGATGTATCTTCAGACGCATCCCACTCAAAGACAAACTTCCTGTCATTCAGATGGCGTGTGCGCCGCCGTTTCTTCATACCGCCAAGATAACGCTCCTGAAGAGAAAATAAACAAGTATTGGTTCACCATTCGTCAAAAAGACCCCCAATGCACTTCAACCCCCCCAATGTGTGTAAGGAAATGTGATCATGTTTGTAAAATTTTTTAATTTTGAATGTTAGTTAAATGTTCAATATATACAATTCATTTTTAAAAAAGTGCGTGTGCTCACTTCAACTGTTTCCTTATACCAGCAGAATCAACTTTAAACACTTATTGTCTTATTAATAATCACTGGATAAAGGTCTGATTTTATTTGTGTACACTCACAATGAAAACAAAACAGACTTTATACATAATGCAATAACAGTATTAGTATAAATAATTAGTATTTTCGAATCTAAGTGGAATTTATTTTTATGTGTTATTTTTATTATTTTTATATTGTCTGTTCAAAATAAATGAAAAGAACCTGAGCATAGTAGATTTCTTTTTTTTCCCCTGTTGTACCGAAACCCCCGAACCGAGGTACGTACCGAACCGTGACATCTGTGTACCATGCCACCCCTAATATATATATATATATAAAAGTGCTGTCAAACGATTAAATCGCATCCAAAATAAAAAAAAATTGTTTACACACATGCATGTATATATTTTTTAAATATTCCTCAGGGTCCAGTTGTTAGACCCCTCCTCTTCTCCACATACACTACATCACTGGGTCCCATCATACAAGCACATGATATCTCCTACCATTGCTACACTGAAGACACGCAGCTCTAGGGCTGCAACAACTAATCGATCAAATTGATTATGCAAATCATCGACAACGATTCTCATTATCGATTAGTCGGGTCTGCCCACAGTGCACGTCCAACTTCAGCCGGTTGCTCAAATGACAGCACTGAATAACGCATTTCTATCGACAAAATGCATCTGAAAATAGTGGAGGAAACAGAATGAGATGCCGCAGGAGAAATACGTGATCCAGGTTCCCAAAAATTAAAAGAGCTTTAAGTTAATGCATTAGCGTAATGGCTTTACCTGTCAGACACCTTGACACATATCCTTATCTACAAATGTCACAAATTCACGCGAGCATTTCCATTTTTGCATAAAGGTCCATCCTGACTCCTGACAGTCTGTGTTAAGTTTAAAATACTGAATTAGCGCCGGCGCGTACATGTGCATCAGACAGACAGGACACAGAGAGGGAGACAATTAAAAGGCTAAAATGAAATTGTGACAAAAAAAATGGAAATGATCTGTCGTTTTAACCCATTGCTTACTATATTTTTGTATTTGGCCAGTGACTTGTTGGTTTTGGTTGTATTGCAGTTGTAAGACCTTTTGAAATAACAGAAATCATTTGGTGAAGTGATACGGAAGTGTAATGTGTTCGAGCGCTGCCTGGAACTACGTTCACCGTGCATTTCCTTGAAAATAATTGCACACCTCAGAACGTTCGTCAGCCAATCAGATTCAAGACTTCAACGGCCCCATAGTATAAGTGAAGACAATGTAGGACTCTTCACCTTTATGGCCTGCAGCTCTTTTCCTTTGTCTTTTTCTTCTCTAATCTTCTGACGCCCATCATCTTCATCATTCCCATTGTTCTCTCTTTCCATCCGCTCCCTTCTTTCCCGCCGTTCTCTCTCCTGAGGATCCTCTGCAAGTTGGATTAGGTAAGATGAGAAGAACTGAACATTGCAGACACAGACTAAATGATACAAAACTCTGGCAATTTTAAACGTATAATCATGTTTCCACTAGGGATGTCACAAAAACCGATACTACACCGCGACTACGAAGTCGGTGTTTACATTTTAAAATCCTGCCGGTACCTGTTTTTCTTCAGTAGTGTAAGTACCGAAGGTACCGACTAGCGACGCGGCAATTCTTCTTGAACTGAAGGGGGACGGCAGAGCATCCACCTGGAAGGGTTTCAGTCAGTCCTCAAAGGGTAAAGAAAAACGCCTACAAGCAAACAGAAGAACTACACGTGGAAGACGGCGGCGATATATGAATATGATTGTGAGATTTAAATGAGCGCAGCTCTGAAAGCACGAGCGCTGTGCATGATCACGCATACACATAACTGACAGCCAGAGCTGGGTAGTAATTGATTACATGTAATCTGGATTACGTAATCAGATTCCAAAAATTAAGTACTTGTAATTAGAGTATATTACATTTAAAAATTCTCGTAATCAGATGATTACATAATATTCACACAATAGTAATAAATTATTCATAATTCACTGATTCTCCCTAATTTCTCTTTTTCATCTTTTAAAATGTTCCTTTCTAAAAAGCCTACCGATTATATACATATATATGTAGTTAAAGTCCAGTTCTGTGGACATTCTCACAAAGATAAGTCGTCATGTGGCGACAGCATTTGACCACTGGATTTAAAAAATCATTTCAGGTTTAATAAGGGTTTCAACATTGCATCAACTACAGATGGACACGTTCATTTTTATTTGAATTATTTCTACGTAGGTTTTTTTTTAACCATGTATTATTAATTATAATTAATTAAAATGCTCATATTCATGTTAATTCTTAGTTACATGTAATGCTGACATTCCAAAACTTTGTCATCTAAACCTTATTTACCAAAATATATTTGCTTTAAGTACCCCATACATTTTAAAATAATAATATTATTAGAGATTTTTAAATAAATATTTCAATAATTAAGCATCACATTTGCATGTTCGCAGATGGCAGTTATATCCGCGTGCGCTGCCGATAATCCGTGGGTCGGGTAATAAAAAAAATATAAATTAGATTATTTGCGGGTGGATAAGATAATTCATTAATCATGCAAATATGAACTACATTTTCTAAAATATGAACACGTGTTAAATATGCTACAGAAATTGAATAAAGTGTAAATTAACATTAAAGTTATTCAACAAAACATTATTTAGTCAAGAGCAGTGAGGGATTTTCTCTGTCTTTTGTTGTTTGATTAACATTAATGACAAACGGCACAGCTTTATAAGGCTGCTGTCACAAGACCTATTTCATGGATCCAATACTGATACATATGCGTTTTCATTCACAACTGTTTACATTAACTTAAGACAAAACTGACAGTGCTTATGATGAGGATACTCACCAGGACGACCATTTTGACAATTTTGTGTGTATTTGGCTACTCAAGCGCAACAAGTATGTGCTTTGGATGTGACTGAGCACGCGAATACCAAAAGGCTTATAAGATGTGCAAATTAATACATTTTTGTGACAATGCAACAATGACCGATTAGTTAATTGACAATTCTGTCAACTGTGCCGAAACATGAGCTAAAGCAGCTCTAGATGCCCGATGTGAAGAAGGTGAAAAGAGAGAAGACGTACAGCTGAATCACTCACACTGTTTTCAAATGACTGATTTGATCTGATGGTTTGTGTGGATTTATTTACTCATCTAACCTACACACTATATTGAATAAATGTTTTGCAGGAATTTCCCTCATTTAAAAATGAGTAATGTCATATATGTGCAATACCGCACTCAAGACCTGATTAAACAATTCTATTGTGAAACATGACTCATCCAAAACTTTCTGGGTGTTATTTTTTTCCAAACTCTCAGGCCTGAAAATTGCTGTTTTAAAATTCCATGACTTTTCCAGGTTTTTCATGACCGATGAACCCTGAATGTGACGATCGGTGCGGTTATTTAAATCAGACTAAAATATAGGTGCAGGCAGTTGACGGCTGGATAATTTATTATTAGGGTGACGTTTAGCTCATCCGCATCACTAATGTTCACGGTTTCTATGAGTAATGCCATATAAACTGTGCAATACCGCACTCAAGACCTGATTAAACATCCATATTCTCATTGTACAGATGTACATTGTGAAACATGACTCATCAAAACTTTCTGGGTGTACTATTTTTTTTTCCAAAACTCTCCAGGCCTGGAATTGCGGTTTTAAAATTCCACTGACTTTTCCAGGTTTTTACATTTCACTTCTGATTATACCCTGTATAATTTTTTATGTGACAAATAAAGAAACCTTGGCTGGTCAAGCCTGAAAAATACGCTTTTTAAATGCTATTTGAGCATAAGAAACAACATTCGTTGGGCAATTAATTTCAGATTTTTGTTGCTGATTTGACATGTAATTTAATTGCGAGTTCAGCGAGCAGTTTTTGAGATTTCAGGCTTCCTCTATTCATTAAGATCTTCGGTCTTGTACGAGCTGCCTGGAGGCGTTGCAAATATGGCCGCTGAGTGAAGAGACTTTCCTCGAAAGGGAGTTCATTTTAAAATGACAAAACAATCATCCAGTTCCTTTACGAACCCAAGTTTGGGAAACCTTGATGGAATATAATGTTTAATGCACTTCATGTTGAAAATTACAATGAATGGAATAAGTTTTCTTAATCTCTGCATTTTTTACACCATTACAAGTACAAGATAATGCTATTTAAATCAATGTAATAAATTAGTTAAATCAAAAGTAATGATTATATTACCTAAAATGTGTAATGTAATGATTACGTTACTGACTACAATTTTTGTCATGTAATCTGCAATCAGTAACGGATTACATTTGCAAGTAATCTACCCAGCTCTACTGACAGCTTGTTCTTTCGTTGTGTATCCATCCACAGATCAGCCTTATTAACATTATTAGCTAATATTACTGGTTTAAATAATTGTTGTTTATTTTAATGGTTTAAAAACCTGCCAGTTTGTCAGTGAATTGTGTGTGTGCAAGAGTGCGTGTGTGTGTTATTTGAAAGCCGTTATTTGTTCCCGTGGTATTGACTTGGTATTGAGTATCGTGTATTTTTAGTGGTATCGGTACGGACTACTAGATTTTTGGTATCGTGACATCCCTAGTTTCCACAGATGCTACTGTTGTCCTGCCTCTCACCTAGCATCTTCCTGCCGATGTCCTGAAATATTCTTCGGTTCTTCCGCTCCTCGTCCTGTTGTTTGCGGCGTTCCTCTGTCAGCTGCTCCCTCCGCTTGATGGCCTCAGCTTCTCGCTCTGCTTTAGACAAGAACTTGGGCTGCAATAGGAACAAGTGTTTAGAAAATACAACAGCGGTAGAATGCATTTGCATAAATATTAAAACAAATCTCTTCACCTTAGATTCTGCCTCTTCGGCTGCTTTCTTCTTCGCAAGCAGCTCTTCAAGAGAAAGAGGTTGCACCTGAAATGGTGCAGAAACAGCGTTAAAAAAGTAAGCAGTATGCAACATTCAAACTTGAAATGACTTCTAATAGAGCACCTTCTCTTTCTTCTCATCTTCCTCCTCTTCTTTCCCATCCTTCTCCCTCTTTATTTTCAAATCCTTGGATTTAGGAGAAGTGCTCCTGGGAGGAAAAAGCAAACACTTTATAACTGAGTATTAAAGTCATCATGAAATCAACATTGATAATACTTATTTTAATGGAATATTGCAGTGTTTATTATACATTTAACAGCACATACATTTTTCTAAAATTCATGTGCCAATTTTTCCTCATTTGAGAATCAATCGGGTGTGTGTAACAAGTGGGAAGAAAAAATTATTGCAACTTTCATTTCATGCCAACTTTAATATATTTATATTATATTTTTCATTGACATTTTTTTGAATATCTTATTATGTATATACAATGCCAGGCAATATAACCAAACAAGCAACGTTATAAACAATACGATTTTTTCTCTCCTGTTCTCGCATAGTGCAGATTTGTATTTAATGCTAATTTTTTTCATTAGCTCTACCATAATGTGTGTTAGAGGTTTTGTTATAGTATAATTTTCATAATATTATATTTCCTTAAGTGTAAAATAAATACAAAATCTGCAGAATTTGCAACAACAATGTTAAATGCATCACAAAACATGATCAATTTGTTGATAGGATCAATAAATATAAATAACTTCTAGTCACATAAACTAAAGGTCCAAGTCATCCGTACAGTTTGGCCTAAAAAGATTTCTGAGGCAAGTATGATTCAAACCTTGATTTCTTGGACCGGTCTTTGTCCCGTCTTTCCCGGTCTCTTTCTCTTTCTTTGCGGTTCCTGTCTCTGTTATTGTCTCGGTCTCTTTGATTGTCTTTTAGACGACGATCTCTACATACAGAGAAGAGGAGTTCAAGAGTTACAGTACAAGTACATTAGATCACTGATATGAGAAGAACAGGATATAACTCTACACACCGTTCGGGAGATTTGGATCTGCTGCGGGAGCGCTTGCGTTCACGGGATCGTTGCCGTTTGCGTTCTCTGCCAGGAGATCCTTTCCTTTCACGGTCCCTGGAGCGAGAACGACTGCGCTTACGAGACTCCCGCTCCTTCCCTGCGGTGTCCAGGTCCTTCTTATCAGATGATTCACCCGCCATCTGGAAAAAAAGAGGGAGAAAGAAGCTTTGATCGCTGACGAGGTTTGTTGATGTTTTACGCCAAGGCTGCGTAAGCGTAAGATTAATTGGCTTGCGTCATATGCACTTACATCTTAAAAATATATTTGTTAAACTGTACAACATTTATTTATCAAGACTTTACAGATTATTATATAGACTTACTGAACAAAGAAAGCATATTTGTTTAGGAAAAATAATTATTTTAGTCAAATTGCAACCATTAAAACACGGCTAAACAGTGCAACATATAAACATATCGTTCCAACTAGAAAATTATATGATATGCAATAATATTGAGCCGCGGGATATTATTGCACATCTAATGTTATATAAGTTACAGAGTTTGCGCTTGAGTTTTAATAATATGATTTAACGCAGCAGCGAGCACCGCAATTTCCTGCTCTCTCCAATAAACGAAACCTTTAGAAACCAGAAAATTACTATAACGAGTACAATCGAGTTATTAAGAACATTCTCAACTGTGCTGTGATTAAAACAGTAGAAATTCGATGCATTTACTTGCCTTAAAAGATCAAAATCAAGTCACTTGCGAAGCCTGTGCGTTTCACTAAGCCGCCATTATGTTTCGCGTCAACATAATATGACGGACTTCCTGTGGGGGATTCTGGGAAATGTAGTCTACAAACCCTTTAATATTGATGACGATAATAATAATCATTATCATCATCATCATTATTATTATATTTGGTTCTAAATAAACTACATTTTGTAACGTTTAAAATTATGAACTGAAAGTAGTGTATGTAAACAGTGCTTGACTGAATACTGGATGAGTGAAAGGTTTATGGGAGATGTAGGCTTAATCAAAAATCATTTTAGAAATCTATGAAGTTTCTATAATAACAACAACAACAATAATAATATTAATAATATAGATAATGCTTCCTGAAATACTATAAACGTTTTACTTTATCCCAAAACATTATCAGCAAGATTTCGTAAAATGTTAAACTGAATGTAGTTTACGTTAAGTTTAAGTTAACAGTGATTACTTTGGATGAGTGAAGATTTAGGCCTATAAAACAGCCTGAAATGTCGATTGTTATAGTCATTATTGTTATTATTATTTACATATTTTTTATTACAAAAAACATTTTCAAAAACAATACATTTTAACTATATATATATATATATATGTGTGTGTGTGTGTGTGTGTGTGTGTGTGTGTGTGTGTGTGTGTGTGTGTGTGTGTGTGTGTGTGTGTGTGTCTGTGTGTGTACAGGCGATAGGTATGCTCATGTGAAAGTTAGAGAAATTCAGCATGAAAGGCGTCTATTGTATAAATGCTATTCAGGGCTTGGCCACAGCACAGATCATTTTAACAACTGCTCATTCTGGAAATGTGCGCGCTTTAGTAAACGGTGCTCTGTGACTGGCAATAATAGGCTATATGACCAGCGGAGGGAGGGCTGAAGCACACTTGAACAGTCCACTATGGAAGGAGAGCAAGATGAGGGGAGATCGTGGACATGAGCGCGAGAGCAGCACGCGGATCGGGATGCGGGTGAGGAGGAGGCTCCAGACTTTCCAAAACTGGCCCTGAACGCGCCTGTGAGTCCTGCGGA